>JAHDVE020011177.1:0-548320 GCA_022606495.2 Halesus radiatus
TAAATTTACTATATGCAATTAGGCACTGACTTGATGACTTCATCTGTCATCGCACCAAAGACATTTCCAGATCATCTAATACTCACAACATCTTCTAATACCCATATGATCGAGAGGATTGACTATTATTCAGTAGGTATCCATCATAAACTGTTTCTGATTTAACTTTTATTTTCAAAATTATTAATGGTTTTATAGACAGCCCTGATATCGTCAGTTTAATTACATTTAATATTCCAACTAGAACTACTCGATCTAAAATTTTATTTAATTGTAACAATAACTTCAGAACTGAGTCTTTCAAATATTCACTGGTACCTCGACTTCACTGTCTAGAGCAGTGATTCCCAAAATGGTCTATATCGACCCCCAGGGGTCTATGACAACCTGCAAGGGGTCTACGTCAGCGAAAAAAAATTTTGGGGGTCCATGAAATGAAAATGGGGGTCCACGATAAAAAATAAGTAATACCACCGTGGATAATTAACCCATATGGTGACATAGAAGAAACGAATGTCATAATAGAAGAGGAACTGACTGAAATAAGTACAAACGAAGAACTTAAGGTTCAGTTTAAGCACGGATATCAGCACTTCTGGCTGCAAAAAAACATACCTGTTACTTATCCTGTATTATGGAATATAGCGAGGAAATTTTTAATTTCCTTTCCATCGTCATACCTAGTGGAAAGGGGGTTCAGCGCTGTTAAGAATCTACTAACGAAAAAAAGAAACAGACTGGACATCATTGGCCGAGGAGATTTAAGATTAAACCTGACAAAATTGAGGCCAAATGTTGATAATTTATTATTAAAGCAGTTCATCCTTCCCACTAAAAACATTTACTTATTGCTAGTTTATTTTATGTTTCGTTTATTTTATATAACAGATACAATATTTTATTTTGAGTAGTTTATTAAAACTTATGTAAACTATGAATTTAAATTATTAAATTCAATTAATAAATGTATAAAACTTAACATTTGTTTTAACTTTAAGTTTTTAACACTAAACTTCACTACAGTTAGAAATTTATGAAAAATCAATATCAGGTAAGTAGGGGGTCTACCAAAAACCGAAAAACATGGCAAGGGGTCTACGACACAAAAAGTTTGGGAACCTCTGGTCTAGAGTATAAGTAACAGTGAATGTAAGGTATGTTTTGATTTTTCGCCTCTGAACTTATTACTTGGAATGGTACTTACACTATGTTTTCCTGTATATGCTTGATATATTATCTTTGAACCTACTGTGATGTGTTTTGCACCTGTTTATTATAACTAACTTTATATGTAAAAGCCATATATGGCGTATATTATACAATAAATAAATACATACATAAATAAAGGAAGAGAAAAGGTGTTCCTATTCCGTTGTAGAATTATACGATATTCTAAAGGTGCGTGGCGATTATCTCACTGATGTCAGGAAGTGTGGTACCTGCCTACAATGCCTACCCATCACGAGTATAATAAAACTATTATATTTTGTTCTGTGTTCCGTGTGTGAACATTGAACATGTAATAAAATACGGACAAGATTTATGTGTTTTGTTCATTTCAAAGATGGACAAATCCCAATACATATATAAGATTTATCTACGATTATTATTTATTGCCTGTTGGGCACATCGGAACCGAGCTGACATAAGTTATAAGTCAATAGCTAATACTTTATAACGTGTGGAATTATATACTCGAACGTCCAAACATTTCTGATTTCGGTTCTAAGGTTCAGCCGGAGCAAACCGGAACACTGTTACAGGTAATATCCACCAGCCTTGCAGTTCCCGACACTCTGAATTGGAGAAAAGAAAGTACAGCCTTAAAATAAAATGAAACGCCAAAGCAGTCCAGATTCTAAGTTTGGGATCGCGATTTCGGAGTACCACGCCCCAAACCTTGGAATAAACTACCACATGAACTAAAACAGATAAACTCAAATTGAAAATCTTATCTCAGAGCTAGCTTAATTCTACATACAATAATATTTTCTTTTTGCCTAAGTGTGCAAATTTGATAAAAATTCTACTATTATTGTTTCTAAATGAATTAAAAAATTACTTTGCATTCACCACTTTATTAATATACACAGAATACACAGGACATGTTTCGAAAGTAATGCTTTCTACATCAGGAATATATAGTACACATGTAATAATTTTTTGTATTCTATGTATTCCTGATGAAGAACATGTTGATATATAAGTGGTGAATTAGTATTTTTTTATTAATTTATTAATAATGACGCCATAAAGTGAATACTAATCTTTTGAAGAAGTTATTATTGTTTCTAACTAACTAATTAACCATCACGCCGTTTCTCCGCAGGGGTAGGCGAGAGGACGGACCGCTAAACAACCCGATTTTAGCATACACTTCTTGATTCATTCACATTCATACATCGTCTCATAACTTCTTCTCTGTTATTCCGACTTCTGACAGGGACCGACTCAAGTACTTGATTCATTTGATCGTGCATGTCTACCTCGGGCGTCCCTGCTTCTTCTTCTATTCACATTCGCGTCATATATTCTCCTTACACTCCTTTCTTCGTTCATTCGCTCTACATGCCCAAACCATCTAAGCGTCCCTTTCTTAATCTTGCTCATAACGCTTACACGGTTCTACCACGCATTCTTCTCAGAGATCCCATTTTTACGGCATTTAGTTTACTTTCATCCTTCCTCTGCCAATTCCATGCCTCACTGCCATACATTGCTTCTATTCATACTTTAAAATGGAATACTTTCATAGCGTGTTCATTTTCGTATATTTCATAAAGGCTTGTTTAATCCAATTAAAATAGCTGATAAATAGAGGAGTTTTTTTCACAAAAAATGGCAAAGGATTAGTAATAAAAAAATGAGCCGTTATTTGGTGCATCGTCTGTTTAGTACAATCTAATCGATTGGTAAAATTTATGAATTCGGTAATTGTCCGTCTTGAGATCATAATCATTAAAATAACTGATCTACTTGTATTCCAACGTTTACTTCCCTGCTTGTTTGCACATCTTTGAGGAATGCTGATGTGTGCTGACACAATAATGTTGAATAGTAATTGCATATTGTTTGATTTATGATAAATGTGAATAACGAATAATATATACATATAAATAGCTTCTTTCTTTGGTTGCGGTGCGGTAAGATTGCCACTATTGTGGATTCATGTTCCTATTAAACACAAAACGTATTCAAAGTATAAAATAAGGTATGATGATAATATTTAAAAAAAAACGCCGCGACGTGCTATGGTGAATATGGTGATCTATCCCTAGCGAATAAAAACATATTTTGTTAGATCGACGTGGGTTAGAGAAGTGTTGATTTAGGTATATTTTTGGCGCAAGGTTCCGATGGCGGGAAGAAGGCTCAGGTACTTGAGAAATCACAATGGAAAACTGGGAAAAATCGCCAAACACCCAATGACAACTCTGGAGAATTTCTTTGTTGACGGAGTAAGATAAAAAAGAGATATGGTCATGACGCTGAGAGCTCCCCTTTAGCCTCACTTTTTTACAGAGTATATGTTACACGCGTCATTTACGAGGGAGAGTTAAAGCAGATCTATAAACTGTATGGTGTAACACAATTGACATTTGAGTGCTAGCGAGCGCTATGCAGATCATTTAAAATAATAAATAATTTGTCTATCTCATCGGGTATTCGAGAGATGCTATCAAAGATAATAAATGAAGGCACTGAAGGAACTTAACATTTCTGCCTACTCATACAAGAAAAAGCATCCATAAATAATAATAATAATAATAATTGGATGATTTGTTTACGGACGTTTTTGTGAAAAATCACCTCAAGGGCGCTGTACAAATATTACTTCCCATTCTTTATCTAATTATGTACAAACAGATACAGAAAAACTTACTTACCTGACAGGCCGCTTCAGATGAACACAATTAAAAAAATTAATCTTAGAGATGATATGATTTTTACAGTTGCTATTTTATCCTCATTTTCTATTGATGTTACATTTATTAGAAGATTGGTGGCACAAGAAGAGTTGGCATTTATTTGAAACATTTATATTTTTAGGACTGGAGAATATTTATAAAATGATTTTAAAAAGCATGAGAAGTTTTTAATAGATATTAACTTTTTTTTACACATTTAGTTGTTTACTGTGTGGCGGGCTGTGGACGCGCAAATGATGTGTGATTTTTTTTACTTATTCTATAAGTGACTTTAGGTAGTTATTTACGTGTGCATTTCTTCAATGTATAGATATGATTGCCTGAAAAGATGAGCTTTAAGTTTAGTTCTGAAATACCTACCATCTACTGATAGAGACCTATTAATTGCTGGTATGATTTATATTCAAAACATTTGAGTGCGTAAATCAACGCGGGGCTATTAACTCATTGGACAAATCGTAAAATAAAAACAGTTTATTTTACGAGTGAAATAAATATTTCTGAATTGCTTCCGAATCCTTCGAACAATAAAAGCTTTAATAAATTGGAAATGATATTTCAATACAAAGATACTATGTAGTGCGTAAAACCAATCACCCTCCATAGGACATTCCGTGCCACTGAAACTAATGTATTGAAGCGGGCGACGGCGCGCGTTAACAGGAATATAAACAGTAAATAAATATCGTATTTATTCAATCCGATAGAGGCACAGCGCACGACGGGGAGTTTATCATATTTTATACAAACAATTAACAAAACCTTAATTTCTTGTCGGATAAAAGGGATCGTAGCATTAGCTGTACTTTTGTACATGTTACACTGCGAGGGTTCAAGCGCGTTTAATTTTAATAATGACTAGTTATATCGAAACAGAAGAGAGCATGTTATGTGGAGAGTATTTTTAAGGAAAGGAAAACTTGAAGGGAATTATGCTGTAGGATGCAGTAAATACGAAATCTAGCAAAAAATTACACAGTCGAATTGTTGAACACAAGAACGACTTTAATAAACGACTTCTTATTCGGTAAAGGTCAACCATATAGAAATGTTGG
Organism: Halesus radiatus; assembly: GCA_022606495.2. Taxonomy (NCBI): domain Eukaryota; kingdom Metazoa; phylum Arthropoda; class Insecta; order Trichoptera; family Limnephilidae; genus Halesus; species Halesus radiatus. Next base: position 4,985 of record JAHDVE020011177.1, read on the forward strand.
GAACGTGTTTGGCGTGTCCCCTGGCTGAAAATATCTCACCTGAGCACCATACATTAAAATACCAGCAAACATGCATTCCCACCTGACATCTACGTTTTAAAGTTTTCAATCAAATTGGATATATCAAATGTATTTTAACCGTTTTTGCACAGAAAGTGAATTCTAAAACAGTAAGCAATGATGTGAAATAATTTTGTATGGATCTGCAAACATTCACCACTGATGGAAAAACTCAATTCAACCTTGGTTTGAGGATGATTCAAGTCTTAATATGACTTATTTATTATTTAATGCTGAAGTTTTAAAAAGGAAAACCCCTTCACCATTGAATTAAATCTCAGACCCTACAGAAACAATGTCGAATTCTGCAAAAACCGTGTCAAAACTTAATAATACGTTAACTCCGAAAACAAAACACATCATCATACAAAACACAACACGGCCAACCGCACATGTCTGTGTAGGTCGCAGTGGCGTGCGAAGAGTTGTTAACCAGGGTAGGCGGTATAGTACGGGTAAATTAGACCCAAAATGCATGAAATAATTGGCAATTTTTTTACATTCATGAAAATTTGGTCAAATATTCATATTGATCAACATCGAAATCGAGTCGGTATATCGTTTACCATGGTTTCATCAGTGATAAATCAAATGACATCACTCCCAAGTCGATATAATCGATATTCGATGAGGTATGATAGGTTTTTAGTGAAGAAAAGAGAAAATAACGCAATAATTGAAGCCAAAAAGATTTTATTTCGTTGGGATGAAAGTAGTAAAATTATATATGAGTAATTTTGACGACCTCCATGGTCGAGATGTAAGGCTCTCGACTACGAATCCGAAGGTCGCGGGTTCAAATCCCGGCGTGCGCAAGTAAATTTTATTTAATTAATTTGTGCCGTTTCACAATTAATTAAATAAAAATAATATATAGTATATTTGCGCACGTTCCAGAGTGGAATATACTTTCAGTATCGCCCTGGTGATAGACCACCATTCAGAATTGAAACGTTGCTTGAAATGGCTTTTAGCCGTGTTTGGTGACCAGATCTGAATAACCAGGTATTTACCCACATTCCTCTTACCCTTCTCCTTCCCCTTCCAAATACCTTCAGCTTCACAACATTTCTTAATTGAGGATGCCATAGTCTCCCTGGCTCCAGACGGTTGGGAGCAGTTGAGACTCTTGTGCGGTATTCATGCAAAAAAAATTACTATTTATACTATAGATACTTGTGTCATCGCAATGTAACTAATGAATATTTTTCTGTCCCCTTTTAACTTGTGCGAATGGGGACATGTGTAATGTGCATGTTCGCTCGCACTCGTAGGTACGAGATAGTGAGATCAGTCGGATTCGAATCTATTTATAGCTTTTAGTTCGTTTATCTGGAACAACGCGCGTATTTTTGAAAGCGTGGATTGATTTCTTGGAAAAACTAATTTTATAAATTTTAATATTATTTAAATATGTATGTGAGTAAGGTGGGTAGGCAGTGCTCATGTGCCTATATGGAATGCACGCCTCTGGTGGGTCGGGTTTATAATAATATGGTTTTATGTGAGTTTACATTTACATATATTAAGCTCAAATCCAGCCAAAGAGAACAAAAACAGAATAAAAGAGGATTATTTTATCTCTGGAATTACAGAATTTTTTTTTGGGAGAGAGAGATTCGAGACTCATCAACTCTGGGCGGGCGGTCCGCTTTAGGAATTCAACTATAAAAATATTTTCGATTCAATCTGTTTGGCTCTGTCGGATTGAAATGTGGATGGGCGTATAAATTAGCGGCCATTGATTAGATATCAAAAGATTTCAATTGATGTCTTGAAAACCCGGTTTAAGGTGATTGATATCATCCTCACCGATGATACTCGTACAAATGATACACCTACATGCGAGGTGCAGAAAATTTAAATAAATCATTATTGATTTATTAGAATTTCACTGAGAAGCTATCATTAACTGATCACAAGAGAAGCAGATACCTAGGCGCGCTAGATAGTAGGTATCTATTTTCGTCTTTCCATATGTCGATGTTGTCCAAAGAAAAAAGTATTTTTCAATAAAACAATCACTTTGTTATGAACCACGAATTTATCATATTTTAACTCTAACCCGTTTCATTTAGATCAAGCTTCGTAGGGGAAATATAATAACTAAGGACTAATACAGAGTTATTTATTTATTTGTAAGAAACAAACAGCTTTTAATACAGATTTATATAAAAGGAAGTTTTATAAAAGGTAAGCCAACAAAGTTTCTTGTGCTACCAGTGGTTAAGTACAGATGTTTTATTAAAAAAAATAAGAAGAGGGGAGAGGAAGAGGAAGATAGGATCGGTAGATGAGATGCTCTCGATAAATTTTATACTCGTGCATCAATTTATGGTTACTTCGTATTACGATATTTTGAAAGGGTATTGTGAAGAATGTCGATATTGTGAAATTGTGCGTTATATCGCACACAAATAATTGGAGAAATTACCCTAAGATTGGTCCTGCATGCGGGCAAATAAAAAAAATCGGTTTGTCGGGTTGGTCTTGACGGTATGTGAATGTTTATGAAGTTAATGAGCTCTGGCGAGTCCAGGTGAGTCCAGGTCATTATTCATTATTTTAAATAACAATATTTGATCATATATTAAGCGTCGCGTTTGAAGCGTTATCGATTATATTTGTGTACAGAAGCAATAAAGTGAGACAGTATATACTACAATATATATACATATGTTTGCCTGTCTGTCTGCCTTCAATATTTTCTCGAAAATTATTCGACTGATTTCGCTTAAAATAGCACAGTTTGTTCTTATTAGTGCCGGAAAGGTTTAGAGAGTAGTTTGAATGAAATCCAATATGTAAAACTATCGCGATAACGTTTTACAATTAGTATGAAAAACATTGTACCAGCCATGTTGTATCGAGGTTCGTTAGCCACAGATTACATATTCAAAAGAAGAAGGTTTGTTTGGGTAGAATATTTTAAAAATAAAAAAAAAACACAAGTAGGTACCTACTTAAGAACTTTATTTTTTACATATGTTTTGAAAAAATAAATATTTGGAATGAAATAAAATTTTCAACTGAATGTTTCTTTGTTTAGAGATAGTAATAGTGTAACAAGGCATTATTTTCGCTGTCAAATCAATTATGGCAACCAAACGACAAACAAAAATTCACACATACATAACATTATTAAAAAAATAATGTTATGAATATATATCTCGAGCAAGGGCGGGTCACATTCGCTAGTTATTTATAAAAAAAATAGCCCTTTGACAAATTCACAAAGACTCTTAATGTAATGAAAAGACCAAATTTTCTGCGTTCAATAACTATCCCAAGCTGTATCCTGTAATGTGATACTACCACAGTCTAACAATTTTATAAATACATTGGAGTTAGTGGATTAACCAATTCCCTGTTAATACTACATTAGGAACTAAATACAGAGTGGCGTAAAACTACCGTTATGGTTTGAATGTTTAATAACTTTTTTAATTTATTTATATTTTTATTTACGAATTTTCTGAAGAAAACTTTGGGATTTCGTGCTTATCGTCGTTTTTTTAATGTGCATACTGGACCTTCAGCACCAACAATAAACCGCCTGGTTGCAAATTTTCGACAACATGGTACAGTAAGACACCTTCCATGTACCGGAAGACCACGTACGGTCCACACGGAAGAAAATATCCAACGTGTGGATAGTGTGCAGGACAGTCCAGAAACATCAACAAGAAGACGTTCGGCACAACTGGGGCTATCGCGGAGGTCCGTTCAGAGGATTTTGGCCACATTGCACATGTTCCCGTATAAGGTTCAGCTTGTGCAAGAATTGAAGCCGATAGACTACCAACAACAGCTTGATTATGCCATTTCATTCCAAACCATAACGGTAGTTTTGCGCCACCCTGTACATATTCCACATTTAAAAGTATAATATTTCTCATTTTAATTATTCGCAACTTGTTTATTTAATTATTTCAGTGTAGGCTAACTCGCCACACTCTAGACATAGCCAGTGCTTTCTTTTTTTCTTTTTTCTTTCATATTCTTTTATGTATATCTTTATTTGTTATATTTTTTGCTGACTCTTTGAATGTAAATTAATTAATTCCTGAAAACTTTCGTATTCTATTTTATTTTCTTTATGTTTCTACAAAGATACCACCCGTGCTCCCTTTATTTTTGTTTGTAATTTTTGTAAACTCTGATTACTACTCATTATCTCACGTTTCCTCGCACGAGATTTGCTCTTAAAGGTTATTTGTTGCACGTTCTGTAAAAAAAATATGCTTCATGTATTTTGTATCTTCTTAAAATTAACAAAGGATACAATATTTTTTTAAATGTTGAAATCAAACGACCAAGATATTTTTTTTAACTATGCGTATTCAGAATATTTTATTTTATTTTTTATATGAATATAACTCCCTACCGTCCGGAGCCAGTGAGACTAGGGCATCCCCAATTGGGGAATGTTGTGAGGCTGAAGATATTGGGGAGGAAAAGGAGAAGGGGAAGAGGAAGGTGGGGAAAATACCTGGCTATTCATATCTGGTCACCAAACACGGCTAAAAGCCATTTCAAGCAACGTTTCAATTCTGAATGGTGGTCTTTCATCAGGGCGACACTGAGAGGATCTTCCACTCTGGAACGTGCGTAAATATACTATATATTATTTTTAAATGAATTTATTGTGAAACAGCACAAATTATTTAAATAAGATTTACTTGCGCACGCCGGGATTTGAACCAGCGACCTTCGGATTTGTAGTCGAGAGCCTTACCCCTCGACCATGTAAGGCCGTCATGAATTAACATTGTTACCGTAATTCATATATGTACTTATAATGTAACTAAGTGTTCTTTTTCAAAAATTTATCTTTTTATTTATGTTCAAATTGAAAACCATAGTTTAAATATTACAAAATACTTTTAGTCGCCCGGAATATTTAGTTCATCAAAAAAGTCGTTGCGTGACAAACAACAACTGGTATTTTATGATTCTTATCTCTTCAGAAAGTCATATCGAATGGATGACACAGTTGAAACGTTGTTTTCAAAGTCATCTATTACGCTAGCAGTAACCAAAGTCAATAAAAACTAAAGTTATTTTCTAGCTTCGTAAAGCGCCCCTAGGGAGAGATATTTTATAAAAAATGGCGATATGCAAGTAAGTCAAATTTAATAGTTAAGTCACGTCAATTTTTTACTATTATTATTATTGATAAATGAAGTTTAATCGTCCCGTGCATTTCTGCGCAGCTCTTTGGAAGAACCATGGAACTACAACTGGAACTACAAAGCGCTTGCGATACGCCGAGAACTGGAAACTCTAATTAATAAGTCTTAACAAGTTGGAATTACTGAGAGTTCCATGAAATATGCAGCCGACTTCCTTGGCACGAAGCGATGCCTGCATTTTGCACTTCTCGCCATAAACATGGCACCTACTTAGCACTCCTAAAGAAGTTACGCAAGAAAGCTTGCCTATGAAAACACTTATTATTTATGACATTTTGAGCGTACTTACGTGGGTACTTCCGCGCAGACTACGGGAAATACAGCGTAGTAAATCTGTTCACAAGAATCAGTAAATGAGTCAAGGAGAAGGACAAGAAGAGCAATGGAAATCATAGTAAAATCATTTTTACCAATTTTAGGTTAAATAAAAAAAAGTATCTAAACTATACCTAGTTAGTAGGTACATGAAATACAATATAATAATACACTAAGTGCATGGAAAAGAGGTTCACAATCAGTGTTCACAATAATATACAGTGGCGTGCATTGCATTATCACTAACGGTAGGCTGTTAGTTTTTCAAGTTCGGGTACGAATTGTCCATTGGATATTTGAAAACAGTTATTTTATTATCATATTTCGCTGATTGTTATGGCCAACTGGATAAATAAATGAGCTTTCAAGTTTCTAACAAAATTCAGGGAAAAAATACATCTTTCATAAATTTGTCGCCTTTTATCTTTCTACGATTTTTTCTTATAGTTCATTTTTTTAGGGTAGGCACAGCTTTTCAGCCCTTGTGAACTGCACGCCACTGATAATATATATATATGTAGAATAATTTTCTCGGTTTACCCGCGTGATGTAGTCCTTAGAAGGACTTTTTAACTCCCGACGTTTCGGACAAATCACATTGTCCATCTTCAGAGGCCTTATGTCTTGAGTTTTGTTTTGAACAGATCGATTCCCGACACTTGGAAAGTCATAATTGATCAAAATTCCCCGATAACATCACATCCAAAATTATTAGAATTACCCTTAACTTTCTTAAATAAAACCATTCGGGTTACTACGCGCAAACAGCCTATTAAAGGCTCCACCCCTACCTCCGCCCCTTTATCGACACGCGTGTTGCGTCCTAGACTACTAAAATGATTTGCAATCACTTAGGTTTTGACTTTTGGATTGAACGGACACGTGCAAGCGATCTGTTCAAAACAAAACTCAAGACAAAGGCCTCTGAAGATGAACAATGTGATTTGTCCGAAACGTCGGGAGTTAAAAAGTCCTTCTAAGGACTACATTACGCGGGTAAACCGAGAAAATTATTCTACATCTTACACCCGTGAAAATCTCAACCATAACATATATATATAACATTTACTTAAAATTTAATTCCATAAATAGCGGTCAGTGGCTGAGTTGGCGTCGCGTCTGGGTCTTAGCCATGTGTCGTAAGTTCAATCCCTAAGCTGGCTAGGTTCCCCATCACGACACAAGCAATATCTTGCGCTTACTGCGATCGTAGTAGGAGATTTTCAAATATTGTTAGGTTATACGTAACCTCAACATGTTCGTTTTGTTTGTTTCCCATAAATACGTATGTAATATATGAGTTATAGGAGAGTGTGCGTTATAGTTTAAATTTGGAGTAGGTGGTTCAGTGGAATAACGCGTCTGGGCGAGTTGGTACCTACTCGTAGACTCACGATAAGAGTTACCATTATTTGTAATCTACGATTGCGTACAAAAAAACGTTCCACATTTGAAATTCAATCTCTTTTAGAAATACTAGAAAACTAAACGCAAACGACATCTGAAATGAAAATCCATTGAAGGCAATCTTAACGGATCTCGCCTTTCCCATTCCCCAGCTACTGGAATGGTCGCGAGTCGTAATGGCTCACGAACGACAATAATTTACAACGATAAATCGCATTGGCTTATTACGACAAGTCATAACACTGAAATACCGAAATGATGGCGGACATTTCTGCATATTAGCTGTGCTGCCAACTTGAACTCCGTTCGCACGCAGAGCTGATGAAAATGTTTATTATTAATTTTAAATTCATGTAATGACAGTTGCTGGTTGATAAGTCAGTGCTCGTCAACCAGGCTACGGGCCACAGTCCATGTTCGATTTAGAAAATAATACCCATACAATATAGAAAATATCAGAATGCTCTATTTTCGTTAGAGTTGATAGAGTTGGAATCATAGAACTGTAGTATCCTATAACTAACTTAATTAATTAATCAAAATAATTAACTTAGTACGAGTGTAATATTAAAATATTCTCTGAATACCTATTGCTAAATTTTAGAATTCCTTTTTTTTAATTTTGGGAAATCGGCAGCTTACGTTATACGAGTATATGTTCGCAGATGTACTGTCTACCAAAAATAAAACCAACTAAGGATTTGCTCCTTGTGACTTTACCCCTTATAAGACAAGATACAAAATTAAATGAAATTTTATAAACAAACAAAACAAAAAAATCGCCCTTGGCAAGAATAAGAAAAATATTATACTACGGAGCTCTTAGATGTCCACATATATTAAGACAAGCTATAAAAAAATTAAGTCAATCATTGAAGAAGATAATATTAACATGTCCTAAATGAAACACGAAACCGAAAAAAAACCAGAGAAAATAAAAAAGGTATCAGTCGCATCTGATATATATCGCATATCATAAAGATAGCAGCCTATAATATGGGATTTAAAATGGAGGATAATATTGACAAGTCTTGAATTTGAGGTATGATATCGATAAAGATAGTGTAAAGTGAACTGGTCTCATTAGCTCAGCCGGGAGAGCGGTTGTCCCGATAAGACAGAGGTCCTGGGTTCGATTCAGGGATGCGACTAATACCTTTTTATATTCTGTGTTTTTTTCGGTTTCGTGTTTCATTTAGGATATGTTAATATTGTCTTCTTCAATGATTAAATATTACAATGAGGTTTATAAACTTCAATAACTTATTAAAAATAAATTGAAATAAACTTAAATTCATGACAGAACAGAATAACAACAAAAAAACAGAAAAAAACGATATTTTATGAATTTCTTATTCAGGTTGTAATTAGAGATGTCCATATAAGATATCATAATAATAAGCAATAAAAAAAATAATTAAATTCGTGACAGAATTTTATAAAACAACATATAAAGCAACAGCAGCAAAAATTCATAACAAGTCAAAGATTTCCTTTTGTGTACTTTCACTTCTGGTAACTCAAGTGTAGCCTCCCAGTTGGTCGTTAGCTGCGCAACTGAAATTATTCACAGAAAATAGGCTCTATGCACGACTAACTAATAACGAAATTCGTAAAAAAAATTGCGACAAAAAACTTTTTCTAAACATTTTTTGAAAATCGTTCAGTGCACACACCGGCGCTGGTTGAGAACCCCTGATAACTAGTAAATAATTGAATAGACGGTTAAATTGTCGTTCAATACATTGTATTTTGTATGAAAACATTAGCGGGAATTATTAATAGGTAAGTATAAATAAAAATATTATTTGTTTTCAAACGACAACTTCTGGCCAAAACGACCTTGCTTCTCAAACAATTAGTAAATCACAATAATTTAATAGCGTGTAATTAGTTTTTTGCTAATGGTATTGAATGATTTATACTGTACCTACGGTAATAATAACAATTATTATGAATATATATAAAAATCAATGTAAGTTTGTTGTTTATCCTCGATTTTCTCGACAATTATTTTACCGGTTTCGCTGAAAATAGCACAATTTGTTTTTATTAGTGCCGAGAAGGTTTAGAAAAGAGTTTGAATGAAATCCAATATGTAAAACTACTATAACGTTTTAAAATTAGCATGAAAAACATTGAACCCGCCATGTTTTATTTAGGTTAGCCCACAGATATAACACTCTGGTTAGTCACAGATTGCATATTCAAAGGAAGAAATTTTTTTTGGGTAGAATATTTTCAAAATGGAAAACACGAGTAGGTAGGTACCTGCTTAAGAATTTTATGATATTTTGAAAAAATAAACGTTTGGAATGAAATAAAATATTCAAATGAATGTTTCTTTATTTGAAGATAGTTACTTTCCCTGTCAAATCAATTATGGCACCCTAATGACAAGCAAGAATTCACAAGGCCGGGTACACATCAGCTAGTTATGAATAATATCCGTCAACTAATCCTACGCAATTCGAGAATAAAATGATTTGAACATTACGAAGGACTTGGATTCCTATAAAATTGATTATGTAAAGTCCTCCGATTGACATGTTCAGTGCTAATTTTTGATTTGACAACAATTAAAACTGAACGAACGTTTAGTTGAGTGATAATTTATCTAAAAACTTATTAAATGCATTTGTAGTTATTAATTGTTTTTGTGTTTAATTCGTAGAACTCCATATCTTTTTAAAAATTTAATGTAAATCAAATTCAATTATGTTATTATTAAGTTCTGCAAGTATTTTTAGTTTATATTATTGTGACAGCTGTTTCGGCGTTCAATGCCATTTTCAAGGAGATTATCGAAATAACTAAATACTGTAGCTAAATTTAGATCGTTAGTATCTTTTATTTTTCTAATGTCTTCAGGAAGTTTATTGAAAAAAATTATTCTTTGCTGTGTGTAATGGTATTGTTTTTTTTTTGTTTTTCTTATATTTATTTATTCACTTTATAAGTTTGGTACAGAGTTGACATTTTTTTAACTACCAAACTAGGCACATGCCCCGTATTATGGTAGTCGAAGTTTGTTGTATATAATATAATATTTTGCAAATGAAGTATTGATTTTACACAGTGAGAATATGAATTCAAATCTTGTGTGATCTGAGATGAATTTTCTTTTAGTATTTGAAGTACTAAATTTTTACATCCTTATTTGTGCTATGGCTATTACATATTTTATATCTGATAAGTGAAAAGTTTCGGACTTTTTTTATAGCAGTTTCGCAGTATTTTACAAGCGACAATGGATAAACGTGTATTGTTTACCATTTTATTACACATTCGTTAATAAAGTAAATTTTTTGATCTCTTAAAACAATGCTGACGTTTCTTTGACGTTGCGGGTGTTAATTCGTACAACAAACTCTAAAAGCGACCATTGATGAATATAACAATTTTATAGCGTTTACTTTAGATAACACTCAATCCACTGTTTCAACCAATCATCACATTCGCCTCCATACTCGTACAACTACTTTAGATCGGGGATGGCCAGTGCTTCTATCACGAAGGTATTTTCGGTCGATCGAGGACGTGCGTTGTACTATTTCGTGTTGAATTGAATCAAAACTACTCGACGTTGGATCTTTTAAAATTCGTTAGTTCTTATCTATTCTCTTACTTTACCTATCTCACTCACAGTAAGCGCTCCTCGCACTCACCACGGCAACTGACGTTTTCTCTCATTTTTCTCCTTCAGTCCTTGCAACTTGCTACTGATGTTTAGTAAATATAGGGATCTTTCTGTCAGTACACGCGTATATACGTCATTGGAGATGTGTACTTCATTGTTTTAGGAGTGAAATATTACTGTCGTTAATTAGATTTTTTTGTATCGTTATTTTCTATATGTACAACATATCTGTTTTCAAAATACATAAACATTTCCGAAATATAATTGGGTTTTTATTGTTATCTCATGACATAATCACAAGAGATATCGGTCGATCGCCACAATTATTGCATCACAATTACAATAATTTTAACAATACTATAACACTGCTCTAATAATAAAATAGACATTTTTAATAATAATAATAATAATCGGATTGTTTTTTTATAGCGTCGTTTTTGTGAAAAATCACCTCAAGGGCGCGGTACAAATGTTACTTCCTATTCTTTTTTGTATGTTATTTTTGTCGGATTGTCTATTTTTGTATGTTATTTTTGTCGGATTGTCTACTTTTTGTATGTTATTTTTGTCGCATTATCGATTTTTTGTAAGTTATTTTTGTCGGTTTGTCTGACATTAATTTTTGTCGGTTTGTCGATTTAATGACACAAATAATCAATTTAAAAAAAATTTTACTATTAATATCATACTGATAATGTGATTTACCATTAATATCAAACTGATAAAGCTGCTCATCTCAACACAGGATTGTCCTAGTGAGATGGGTGGCTAATGTTTTTGTTTTCATAATTAAATTTAAGAATAAATAAATAAATAAAGATGATGCCCTTTATTAAGTACCGGTACAGTGTACCATCAGCACAGGTGACAATAAGGAGGTAGTTTATACACCTGCTTATAATATGTTTTCGATCTTTCACTTGTTTGTCATTTGCTTTAGTATCAATTTTGCCATATAATAATTGTTGTTTTTATACTTATTAAAAAAAATAAAAACTAGTCGCTTCTAGAAAAAAAAGTATGGACACCCCTGCCTTAGATGAATTCAAAAAGTGCAAACATTTTAAATTGTAAAACTTCCCCACCCTCACCCCCACCCTCTCGCGCTACTAGTATAACAACCGGCAATAGAATAGTATGCTCATTCGCCATAACTTTCCGAATCTATTAATGCCGATAGATCAAGCAAAGGGCTGGAGAGTAGAATCAAGAAGACCGAAAATGTACGTATGCCACCTCACACCTCGCACTGTACCTCGGGAATATTAACTGAAGCATTATGAGCTTTATAGCCTAAGAGTAATGTTCTTTACAGCTGAGGCATAATGTGTTTAATGCGCCTGTAATAGCAATGCCTTTAAGGACTATGGGCGAAGTTACGGCTTGTGGGAGACTGAATCTACCGTACCCAACTATAACTATGCTCGCACATGGCCTTTTCTCATATCCATAATAACCGCGCCACCATTATGCGGAACTTGTTTTTATGCGGTGCTGCATGCCGGCAGTTCGTGATGTGCGGCTTCAATTCAGTAGCCCTAAACGTAGATATTCCCCATTGTTCAAACGTTGTTCTGATTGTAGCCTTGAATTGTATTGATGATGCTTCAACATATTTATCTAATCATCAATTCGTAAACTACTATTAAAAAAATCCCAAAAAATCCGAAATCTTTCCATAGTACGAGACATTGTTTAACAAAATGTGTAAAAAATGTTAATATATTTTTTAAAATTTCAATTTTTAACCTAAATTTAGCTTTTTAAGGTATGTGTTACATGTTATTCAGTCCTAAAAATGAACAATAAAATTATAAATATTTCAAATATATGCCAACTCTTCTTTTTTCATCATTCTTCTGATAAATGTAATATCAGTAGAAAAGAAGGATAAAATAGCAACTGTAAAAATCATATCTTCTCCAAGCTTAAATTTTTTAATAAATTGTGTTTTTCTGTATCTGTTAGATAGAGAATATGAAGTAATATTTGTACAGCGTCCTTGAGGCGATTTTTTATAAAAACAGCGCTATACAAATTATCCAATTATTATCATTTTCGTTTATTATAAATTATTAAAATTTACTTAATAGGTATAACAGCCGTTGCGCCTGTAATACCTATTAAGTAAATTTAAAAAAATCGTTGATGAAATAATAAATAAACACACATAAATTTTTTTAATGAACAATGCCGCAGTTTTTTCTACAATTTATTATGTAAAGACAATATTGACGGTGTCACTTGACAGATATTGCCGGCGCAACGACGCTATGTAAAACAAATATTCCAAAAAAAATATTTTTGTGTTGACCCGGATTTGAACTCGGAACCTTCTACTCCAAAATCTATCAACCTTCAGAGTTGCCGTGTGTTTGCAATACGTAGTAAGATAGATGCATAGTAACAGTTTACGTTGATTTTATATTCTCGTTGTTATTCTCAAAATTACCTTTTAAAAACATTGCTTTTTAAAACGAAATTGAGAATAATTCATTTTGTCACTGAAAAGATAAATTGATAGAAGTTTGTCGTGGGCGTGTATGTGTGCCCGAAGTGAGCTCGATTTTTGGTGAAATTTATCAATCACCATCGACGTAAGTTTTCTTTCAAATCGGTACAGATCGCAATTCTGGGGATTATATTTTCAGTGCTTTTGTTATAAAAAAATAATTATGTTTAATCGAATATTCACAAAATATTCTATAACGCCACCGGCAAAATGAGGCTTCGAAAGGCAAACGAACCCCCGTAACGATGCCGGCAAAAGTTTGCTAATAATAATGAAATGTTTCATCTTTACTACAACACTTTGAAAAGTATCCACCGCATTTTGTCTGTTTTCTTCAACTAAAAGTTGTTAAGAGGAACGTCTGCGCTGCCTGTTTCATACATAACTTAATTTTGAATTTGAGGTCAAAATACCCACAGATTTTTTTTTAAATTAAAGGTTTCGTAAATACCTAGTACGGACGTGAAGTATTTCAGTTATTTTTGTTTTAAATTATGAAGTACGAGTATATGTCATGAAAAAAAAATGTTTTCATAATTTTAGAGGAAACTTAGAAAATTATTTGCGAGTTTATCGAATTTAAAAAATATATATATCGTACGTAAATAAAAATATAAAAACAAAACTTAAAAAAAAAACTTTAAAAAAAAAACGCTATTTCGGGTCGATATTTTAAATTATGCACGGAAAATTTGTGTTCCAACGTAAATCGGTCATTTTTAACTTTATTTAAAGTCCACCATAATGCTTATTTTAATTATTTTTTTTATATTTCATTATATTTTCAAAGTTGACGGGGTAAAACATTTTTTTTACATCACCGTTAGTTGTCCAAGGAAGCGAAGCTAGCAGTCCACAATGGAGTGCTGATACCAACCTTGATGTATGGCAGTGAGGCATGGAACTGGCAGAGGAAGGATGAAAGTAGACTGAATGCTGTAGAAATGAGATCTCTGAGACGAATGTGTGGTAAAACCATGTATGATCGAGTGAAAAATGTTGAGATTCGTAAAGAATGCAAGGCTGATGTAAGCGTAGTGAGCAAGATTAAGAAAGGGACGCTTAGATGGTTTGGGCATGTAGAGCGAATGAACGAAGAAAGGAGTGTAAGGAGAATATATGACGCGAATGTGAATGGAAGAAGAAACCGGGGACGCCCGAGGAAGACATGGCACGATCAAGTGAATCAAATACTCGAGTCGGGCCATGTCAGAAGTCGGAATAACAGAAGAGAATGTATGAGGCGTTGTATGAATGTGAATGAAGCAAGAAGTGTATGCCAAGATCGAGTTGTTTGGCGGTCCGTCCTCTCTGCCTACCCCTGCGGAGAAACGGCGTGATGGTTAGTTAGTTAGTTAGTTAGTTACCGTTAGCTCCCAAATAACTGTTAAAGGTGCCTCTAAAATCGCGAAAAATCAATTCCTTTAATGGCGTATATTTCATAATGTAAAATAAAAAAAAAATTACTTCTAATCCGTACCAGATATTTAGTATACTTTTTGACGAAAAAAAAGTCCATTAGGTTTTGGTGAGTATTTTGGCCTGAAATCCAAAATTAAGTTTTGTATGAAACAATTCCTAGAATATTGGTGCGAGTTTTGCGCTCCCTGGAAACTCTTTAATTCACTGAGTTGGGAGAGCAAATCCGATTAAACTTATCTTCCAGATGGGTGAACCAAGAAAAGAGTAAGTATTTCAAATTATAAAGGTTTAACATTGAGAAAGCAATATTTACAATAGACATTATAAAACCCCGGCTTAGGTTTATTAGGTACTTAAGTATCTTCAAGAAATACAAAAAAATCAAATAGCTAAAACAAGAATCAAATGTAGTCAATACTCAACATAACAAAAACCAATAATGCTTGTGCCTACCATGTAAAAATAAGGTACTATTTAGATTCGTAATATAAAAAAAAAATTAAATAGCTTAGCATTTATAAAGCTAGAACTCCATTACCAAATAGGACTAGATCTGACAAATAAAAGAGACAATAATAGACGTTAACGTTTTTATCGAAAAAAACTGTATATGAAAATGAATATTTGTCTGTGTGTTTTCGATTTTCTCGAAAATTACTCTATCGGTTTCGCTGAATAGCGCGGTTTGTTCATATGAATGTTTAAAGAGTAGTTTGAATGAAATCCAATATGTAAAACTGTTGCAATAACGTTTTAAAATTAGTATGAAATTCATTGAACCCGCCACGTATTACATATTCAAAAGAAGAAGGTTTGTTTGGGTAGAATATTTTCAAAATAGAAAACACAGGTAGGTACCTACTTAAGGACTTTATTTTTTAGATATATGTTTTGAAAAAATAATTGTTTGGAATGAAATAAAATTTATGGTTTCTTTGTTTCTTTATTCGGAGATAGTAATAGTCGTCACAAGGCAATACTTTTGCTGTGAAATCAATTATGGCACCCAAACAACAAGCAAAGAATTCACCACTTCATAATTGTACTAAAAAAAAACGAGCACAGCCGGGTACACATCAGCTACTAGATTATAAATCCTGTGTTAGTAATTGATTACAGTTTCACATAACATAATAGGTTAGGTTAGGTCAGTTTTTTCTTACATTAAAAAAAATACTATTATGCGGAATGGCTACTAAATGACATCAACATTTCGATCAGCTGTCGTACAACTTTGGATTTTAACACGCGTATCACATATGTTGGCAATCAATAAACAACATATTATATTTTGAACATCATGAACAGGAACGGTAAAACAGGTGGATTCTACGAATCGTAACAACGTTCCCGTTTGATTAGTTTGAATCTGTACGCAATTGCAACACAAAATCTATCCAGTGTTTCGGCATTTGTCAATGGGTATATAAAATTCGTTTACCGGAAAATGGTTTAGTAATGGATTCTGTTTGAACTTCAGCAAATTCGCCATACGTTGTGTATATCCTGTAAACTATTAACTTATTTGTAATTTACCTTATTATCTTTATTTTTATCCTTATTATTATCCTATAAACTATTAACTTGTTTGTAATTTACCTTAATATTATCCTTAGTTTAAACCTTATTATTATCCGGTAAACTATTAACTTATTTGTAATTCACCCTATTATTATCTTTATTTTTACCCTTATTTACTTTATTGTCCTGTAAACCATGAACTTATTTGTATTATTATTATCGTCAAAGACACCATATTATCCAGTGGTGGTTCGTGCCTTTTAATTGAGATAGAGTACTAAGATTAAAAAATACAACTTTCTTCCTGAAAATCTTCATATACAAAATGGAATTTAAAAAATATATATTGTTTTCAGCTACAACAGCATCAATAAATTTGTATTTTCTAATATTAGAACTCTAGCTCAATTAAAAGTAACGAGCCATCACTGCTCTCATCCTTTTATGTCTTTTTTATATTGAAACTATGCCCGTTTGTCATTTGTTTGTTATTTGTTCGTTGGCACCATTTAAAAATATTCACACTCTGACAAAACAAAATCCTGCTACCCACTGCACTATTGCATGGAGGTACAAACTGTGCACACAGGAGACCAACAAATAAAGAAGATGCCAGCTTTGGCTTTGTATTTGGAAGACAACAAAAGCCTCGACAACGTAAACAAAGCTGTATTTACTGTAGACAAGTCGCAACCTGCCAGATATAAGAGGGGTACTTGTTTAGTACCCATACATAATCAGACATACTAGAGAGGCAGGAATCTACTATATAGAGTTAGATAGATTAATTCGTAGATGTAACAATAATTGCAGAACCGAATGCATTAATTCGGAAAATTAAATAAAGGAACTAATTAAATATCGTAAAATGAAATGACAAAAGCATGTTGTGTGTATAAAAAAATATTGGATTGTGAATCAGGTACCCTTAACCATTACGACGATTTTTTTAGAGCAAGATCTAGAAGAGGAACAATTTAATTCTTCACAATACCATTTCAAAATATCGAACCGAAGTAATACGTATGACCACAAATTGATACACGAGTGTAAAATGTATCGAGAGCATCTCCTGTCCCGATCCTATTTTCCTCTTCCTCCCCCCCCTTCCTTCTTATTTGGTTTTTTCTTTATCTTGTTGGCTTCATAAATAAAACATCTGAATTTAACCACTGTTAGCACAGTAAACTTTGTTGGTTTACCTTTTGTTAAACTTCCTTTGTATATATATATTTGTATTAAAAGCTGTTTGTTTCTTACAAATAAATAAATAAATTTTAAGGGCTTTCTAAATACATTCACACATAATATTGGAAGGAGGGCAAATTTTTTTACATTGAACCTATCGGAACGCCTTAGGGTACTGAAATTTTAAACTCATTATTTCAAATCTACTACTCTTCAAGGACAACAAAAATATTAATTAATTAATGAATTAAAAAATATACTTTGTATTCACCACTTTATACAGACAGATATATAATATACAGATATCTACATGTTTCAACAGCGATGCTTTCTTCATCAGGAATTTTGGAAATATAAATATAAGAAAGCATCACTTTTGAAACATGTAGATATCTGTGTATATCAATAAAGCGGTGAATACAAGTATATTTTTTAATTCATTTATTAATAATAACGTCACAAAGTGAATATCAATCGTTTGAAGAAATTATTGATGCATAAATGTAT
The DNA here is from genome assembly GCA_022606495.2 of Halesus radiatus. Taxonomy (NCBI): domain Eukaryota; kingdom Metazoa; phylum Arthropoda; class Insecta; order Trichoptera; family Limnephilidae; genus Halesus; species Halesus radiatus. Next base: position 22,752 of record JAHDVE020011177.1, read on the forward strand.
GTACGAGTATGTAGTTAAGTTAAGGAAATGAAATAATGATGTATTTCTTCAAACTTAATAAAAACTACGTCCTTAGTACATTGTGAAGAACCGAGTAATGAGAAGTGGAAACAATGCGTTATGCCCACATGCCTCAATAATAATAATAAGAGTAAATTTCTATAGCGCAGTTTTGTGAAGGTTCACCTGAAGTGCGTTTTATACTAACTAACCTAACCTAATATAATTCTAAAATAACAGATATACTACATACTATATCTGTTATTATAATATATATATACATGCAAATTAAAACTATGACATAAAATATTCATGAGCTGGTATTATAATACAACAATTTTGAAACTAAGGGTATAAATAATAAAATATCACGTATCAGGTACAAATAACAACAGAGCAAGAGAAAAATTTATGACATTATATACGTGGTTTTTCACTGGATACTAATAGAATTAAATAACTAGGGGAGAAAACCGCAACTAAATAAGCTATGGAGGATTAACAGAAAAAATGTCGTGAAATTCTGTTTCTACGCACATGAATTTATGTTTTATATCGGATAGGATTTTATGAATAATTTTGTTTTTAACACGTTCATTGCTAACTAAAATTCGTACATATTAATGCCATGCTGAGAACATTTGACTGAAAGGTCGAGCGAACTAAAGGAGTGTTTACATGAGCATAATATTGTATAGACATCATAATTTACTGTTTTTTTTTCAGAAAGAAAACGAGAAAGAGGAATGTGTAATGTTTTATTTATTATGGCGAACTAAAGGAGTATTTACAAGCGGAAAAATTTCGTATGGACAACATTATCTACTGTTTTTGCTCGTGTAAACGCTGCTTTATGCACGACAATGACAAAACGCTTCTAACGACCGGCATGAATGACGGATCTATTCAAACTGCCGAACAGTGACAGTGCCTAGCGCTGAGGCTAGAAACGACTCAAAACCACATGGCTGCGTCTGTTTTAGACCGGAAATGGAACAGACGGTCCAACGCGCATGCCGGTCAAATTACTGTCAACGCGTGACGCGCGGTGTCAGCAATGAACTACCCGTTTGAACTCTGCTAAATTCTGAATGTTGGTAATATTTGTGGGAAGCTTATTCCAGATGACCGGGCCGGATATACGAAAAGCGCATCATAGTACACGGGTTTATTTGACCGAGAGGGTTCAACTAATCGGTTAGCAGCATTGAAATCTGCTGACCTCAAAGAACGCTGTCTATCACCTGGGTTTTGTCGGACACATAGTTCAGGTATATAGGCTGGTGCCTTTCCGTGGAGTACTTTGAAGGTTGTTAAGCAAATCTTGAATTCTATTCTTTCAGGGCATCGAAGCCAATGAAGGCGATCCCTTAGAAGTGGAGTTATGTGGCAATATTTAGGCTCACCATATATCATTCTCGCCGCAGCATTGAAGACAGACTGGATCCTGTTGAGTTGTCTTATATATAAGATATTGTCCTCACTTGAGTACTTCCAAGTATAATTGCGATCACAATTTCCCTAGGGCGCATTGTCGGGGCCAAATGGACCTATATTCCACATCGCCATATTGTCACAATAATATCACGTAGGTAAAATCCTGAATACCTATCAATATAATTAGGAATTCAATACACTGTTATGTGTGACTGTTGTTATCTCTTGTATTTTGTATTTATGAGAATGTAAAGTAGTATCGTTTTAGAGTAATTTTTTTTAATTTTATTTTTTATTTTTTATTATTATTATTATTATTATTATTTTTTTTTAATTAAAACAAAATAACTTTGTATACATCACTTTATTAATATACATTGATACCTGAAGATGTGAGCATCGTTCACGAAACATGTTGTAATATTGTATATTAATAAAGTGATGTATACAAATTTATTTTGTTTTAATTAAAATACATAATGACATCACAAAGTGAAAACCTTCTAGAAGAAGAATTCTTCTTCGAAAAAAATAAAAATTTTTATTAACATAATGTTAAGTTTGTTAAATATTTCATCAGTGCCAGTTCTTACAGGGACTTTAAATATAATGTTCATGATGGTTTTTTTATTCTAATGATTAAATTAAGAATATTATCATTAGCACTGCCCCATCCGATAATTCCATATTCAAATAGTGATTCCATGATCAAATAGAGAGCCACGTAGATATTAAGGGCGAGAGGGACGTCGGAGCGGAATTATTTATTATTTCGAAATATTGATAGTATTATTACGCAATGCGATAAACACAATGTTTTTAAATAGAAAAATATTTATTAAATATTTTATAAAATTATATAGGCTTAGTATTTGTCAAAATATAATCAGAAATATTACTTTTTCTGACCGTCCTATTGTATGTTTTACAAAATATTTAAAATATGAATATGATTTAATGTGGGGAAAAATATTTTCAATGCTTTCTCGTTACGTTTTTGTAAATAAAGTTAACCAAAGATTTATAATCCGCATTAATTAAAAAAAAAAACATTAAAGTTACTTATTGTTTATGAAAAATTTAAACTACACTGTTCTTTTCTTAATTTATCTCAACGACATGTTAAAGAATAACTTTCACAGCATTTTTAAGGATATTCAACTTTTTAAATGTTTTTGTAAAACATGCGTAGAACGGTCAGAAATGTGTAATATTTCTGATTTTATTCTGATGAATGCTAAGCCCATACAAATAAAAAAAACGTAATAAATGTTTTTCTCTTTAAAAACACAATGTTTATCGTATTGCAAAATAATATTATCATTATTTTGAATTAATAAATAATAACTCTCCGACGTCCCTCTCCCCGTTAATTAAATCTTTTGTACCGAGGACATTCCTGATTAATTTTTGAATTTTGTTATTAAAATAAATAATGTGGTCAGTCCACTTTAAAATGTGATTATTTTTTACGCCTAGATACGTTATGTGGTTAACATCTTCCAATGATAGACAATTACATGCGTATATAACGACCTGATAGCACCAGCAATGCGTAATGTGTATGATGCAGAATAAGTGCTTTTAAATGGATCATAGATAATGAATTGTAGTTACATCCATCGTGTGGTTATGGCGGGGTTTTTCCACCTATCTAATTCTATTCTATTGTACTTCGATGACATAACGGCACTTAAAAGCAAACCATTTGAGCTAACAAACGACCGTAAAAAATAATATAATGTTGTGTTATCAGAAAAGGGTAACCAAAAACTCTCCACCCACCTCGTGTAAAGTGTAAATACGTACAGCCATCGTAAGGTATTAGTTTTATACTGATTTATCCATGTGTATGGTATAGTATTACATTCCTATGTATGCGCAGTGATGTCATAGAATTTCCGTCGCAATGGAATTCCATGGCATTAGTTAAAAAATATTCGCAGAAAATCTAATATTCTGAAATTGGATTGAAATCGATGTTTTAATTGCATTACATCATAAAAATATCTAAATATCCCTGCCAACCTTTTTACAGACGATGCTCGATAGGTTTTTCATGTGGTTCAATTTATCGGTATTTTTTTGGACAATTTAATTTTAAGAAAAAAATGGTTGAAATAAAGAACAATCTTCCCAACATGCTCTACATTGATATGCTTAGTGTAACCATAAGCCCGCAGATACTTTAATAGCACACAATTGCTAACCCTCTACACATCGCAAGTTCGCCCCCCTGTAGAATTTGGCAGGCAGCTCTGGTCGGGAGCCCCAAAATATCTGAAAAACCCTTGACTCTGTGTAGAAACTTATCTTAACAAACGGATTCCAATCTTTGGAGTACAGACGTCAGGTGTACCTTCGGCACCGGTGCACAGTCGGGAAAAACGTCAAACACGCTCCCAACTTGCATACACGGTTGACATTTGTCACATGAGAATGGGTTGCTTTTACGACTCGTTCTTGTGTTCAACAGATCGGCTGTGGAATGATTTTCCGGCCTCTGTGTTTCCTCCCTCCTACAACATGGATCTCTTCAAGACCCAAGTTAACTCCTTCCTATCCTCTAAAAGACTCCACACAGCACCCCTAAAGATGAGGGAAATTATTTCCCTCAGGGCCTCCTGTGTGGAGTTACTTAAAACAAAAGGCTGAAAATGCACGTGCAAAATAATCCGATGCCTCGTTTATTTACTTGTTTAAATTGATTTGTTTTTACGAACAAGACTTTTTTTATTAATTACATAGTGTTTGAGAAATAAAAAACCTCTTCGGGTTTTTACAATACAAAAAGGATCTATTAACCCAAAGATTTTCAGTTCAGACCTTTTAATAATAATAATAATGTTTTTTATTTCAGCTGAACAGACTGGTGAGAGCAATACTCTGCCATATAAAAAAAATGGTTGAAAAAACCTATACGCCGCTACGCGCATACGTTTACGCATGCGTTCGACTTTGGCGGATGTATGTATAATGTGTGTACTGTATGTATACTACGTTAATACGTGACGAATGTAGCAGATAAGTGACCCAAAAGATAGTTTGATTTTTTTGTCTTACTGACGTCTGGCGTTCATTAATTAAAATATTCTTATTTGTTGACATAAAACCATAGAATTACTATACTCTAAAACAGTTTGAAGGTGGTTATGGTTTAACAATACGGTGGCGTGTGTGAGCGGAGCCCGTCTTTTAGATTAATTTTAGTCTCTAGTTGAATAATGATAAATATTCTAATCTAAAATATGTAAGGGTTTCCACATGTATTATTTTTAATAACGAAAAATATTTTTTGTTAGTCTATTTAGACGTAACCAAAAAAAATATATCTTGTAAGAAAATAATACATTTCACAGCATTAGCACAGATATACATAAAGTAAAACGAAGCGGATAAAGTAAAAATTCACAGACCTCATGCGGGTTGTTTCACAGAATTTGATGGATTCATCTAAATTTCCAATATGTGTATATAAAAATCAATGTAAGTTTGTTTGTTTGTCCTCGATTTTCTTGAAAATTACTTGACCGGTTTCGCTGAAAACAGTACAGTTTGTTTTTATTAGTGCCGGGAAGGTTTAGAAAGTAGTTTGAATGAAATCCAATACGTAAAACTGTTGCTATAACGTTTTAAAATTAGTATGAAAAACATTGAACCCGCCATGTTTTATTTAGGTTAGTCCATAGATTGCATATTCAAAAGAAGAAGGTTTTTTGTGGGTAGAATATTTTCAAAATGGAAAACACGAGTAGGTACCTGCTTAAGAACTTTATGATTTAGATATATTTAGAAAAAATAAACGTGAAATGAAATAAAATATTCAAACGAATGTTTTTTTATTTGGAGATAGTTACTTTCGCTGTCAAATCAATTATGACACCCTAATGACAAGTGAAAAATACCGAGCAAGACCGGGTATACATCAGGTAGTGATTAATTAAAATACACTTTTTTAAACACTATTCCACTTTTTATTTTTATCCGTGACCGGTTTCAGCCTGTGACGCCTATCTTCCGACTGGTACATTTTATTCTTAGACTATGGGTTATATACAATTTTGGGTATCAGGGGTAACAAACCATGATTTTACTTAGATTTTATTTTTCAGTATTGTTATAGCATTATTTTATAAAACTCGACTTATATGGTACATTGAATTCATTAATAATATTACTTTTTATATCAATCTGGTTTCAAAAATCATTAAGGCGGGTTACAGCTGTTTTTATTGTAAAGTTAATTTTATATTATTTAAATAATAAAAGGTTGGTGACTACTGATCGATAATGAGTTTATTCTAGGATTTTCCCATCTTAGTTGTAATATCAAGGTTAACAACAAGATTTTCAGTAATTGGGTTACTACCAGTATTATGATATATTTACAATTAACTTTAGGGTGCACTTCAAGTTTATTTTATTTAATCATTATAATGGAATTCCACCATTAACAGTTTCAAAAATACAAATATTGAATATTTCAAAGATAATATCCAAGTTCTGTGAAAATTCTATCCAAATTCTGTTATTATTACATTATTGGCCAGTTGTTTTATAGTGCTTGAATAATAATTACATAGCAAAACAAAAATATTAAAACAAAACTAATCAATTCACATCAATACTTGAACCACATTTAACACACCCACGTGAACACCTCAGCATAGGTTCTCCTAGGGAGCCGGGCACGACACATATAACACTCCATTCACACTATCACCTCCTCAAACCAACCTTATACTACACATTATAAAACACCATACAAAGCCCCTTTATTATACTTTAAAAAACCAAATTGTGTAAAATGGTACTGTTAATATATAGATTTAAATAAATAACAGAACGTGAATTATTAAGTGCGTAATTTCAGCGGCCTCCGAGGGGGCTAGTTTTATGTACGAGTATGTAGTTCGGTGCATGGTACATGGCGAGTGGTGCATGGTTCATGGTGCATGATGCATGATGCATGGTGCATGGTGCAGGAGTGAGTATTATTCCCGGTGATGAATTCACTGCACCATAAATCAATCACAAAATCACGGCCTCTTGCCCTCCGCACAAAGGGGAATAAGTGGCAGCGTTTTGAATGTTTGTGATTTAATTTTATTTTGAATTATTCTTTTATGTGAGCGGATCTGATCATGGGGGTCCAAATTTACTTTTTTTTAATGGATATACGGGTTCTAACAAATAAAAATCGGGCCTAATGAAATAAAATTAGAGAGAACTCACTAACCATTATGCCGTTTCCTCGGGAGGGTATGCATAAAGGTTAGACGGCCACACAATCCTGTCTTGACACACACTCCTTGCTTCATTAAAATCCATGCATATCTACTCTTATGTTATTCAGACTCTTGCCATGACACGACTCAAGTAATTGATTCACTCGATATTGCCATGTCTTCCTTATGCATCTTTTCACGTCATATATTCTGCTAACACTCATTTTTTATAATTTAAAAAAAGTATTATAAAAGTTAAAAGAATGTGTATTATAAAGTCCATAAAACAAAATAAAGGATTTTTATCCATAACAACATAATTAATAATTAACTTTATTTATTTATTTATTTTACTTGTAATCGCAGAAGAATGTCCCCTACATCAGTTTCCTTGTGGTACATCTGTGCTGAACCAAGTGACTCCCGATGCGTCGACTGGCTGAATAACCTCAGCATCCCACTGTGATCCCCACCAACTCTCCTCCACCATACGAAGAAGAGGAAGACTTCTTTACTCATATATACAGTTTATACTTACATAAATCAGATAAGTGCAAGTAGTAAGTAACTGCACGTAGTTGTTTTAGTTGTAATGTTTCATGAACACCTCACTATGAGAACACCTCACTGTGCTGAGGTGTTCGCATGTTTTAAATAAAGCATTATTGCATGTTAGGTAAGTAGCCGTTATAGAATATCATAATAATAACAATGAAGTTTAAAGAATAGGATGCAACATGAACAAAACTTAATGAATCAATTTAGAAGAAAAAAAAAATATTAAAGTTAATTTGTAAGCAGTTAAAAATATTCAAGATAATCTCTGACTTATAGGGACACCTCACCCGGAATCGAATCCGCGATTGGGCAGCTCAGTCCCAGTGCCCAGTAGCTATACCTATCCCAAACCCTTGTGGCGCTAACACCATTAGGGATGTAGTCACTATAAACCGCATTCAATTAATTAGGGGTGAACGGCGCTAGCCCGCCGGAAAACGCCGCTCGCCGTATCACGTGATATCGATTCGCCGGGCTGTGCGCGTCCCCTTCCCTCGCGCTTAAGGCTGTATGTGTTCCGTGTATCGCTTCCTCCCTTGCGCGCGGACCGGCATAAAAACTTTCCCACCCTGATTCCCAACTACCCCATGCCACCTCTCGCCTCCCCCGACAGCCACATATACGGATGTGTCATTTTTTTATTATTAATGCTGCCAATAAAAAAATACCAGCTAGTCAATCGAGGTAGAAGGTGTGAACTCTTCGTACAACAAATATTTTGTTCATGTCATGTTATCTCGTAAGATATTTACTGAAATTCTAACTACAAACCAAAAAATCTGTCAGATTTAACGGATGATTTAAACGGAAGTGAAGGGGATTAATCCGTTGGAGTAATTCTGTTGCAGATACACAATTAAAATAATAAATTATTAAATAAAAATGATCAGGAATCAACACAGTAAATATCTGAAAATTTGCGTGTAAAATGTTTGTCATGCAATTTTCACAAATGTTTCTATACCCAGGTCAACGCGAGTACTTTCAACTAACTAGTCACAACGTCCACGCAATGAACCGTGGAACTTTGAAATATCCATTTAACTGTCAAAAAAGAAGACAAGACGCCATTCTGTTCAATAAAAAAACTGATGTTGAAACTCAACCATATCCTGATGGTAACTACTGGTAAGGTATTAAACAAAGGAGGTTAATTGTTTAGTAAAATGTACGTAATAATTTATCCTTTATCCCGTAGTCAGAATTCATACGTTGTTTTTTTTTGTTCAAATGTTTCTCATTAATTCCCACGATATTATTTATTGTACTGTTAGAGTAAATTGGTATACACCATTTAAAAAGAAAACTCAAACGTATGGGATTGTTATAATTCCCCTATAAAGAATTTAGTGCGACCGATCCATCATTATTTAAACAAGTTTTCCGAAAGCTGTCAGCCGGTTTAAAAACGCAAACCGATTTAGAAAAACATAATCTGCGCTTAATCAGTTAAATACCGCCGTTAAAGTTAAAACTGCCACCCAGGTTTAAGACGCCCACCCTACATTGGGTGCCGTAAAATCACCCGTTTGTGGGTGACACATACCCAGTTTTCGCGCCAACGTTTTCGCGCCCTTTCGAGTTACAGTCAACTGGGTGGCGCGGCGCTTCCGATTTCCCCAAAGGAAAAACGCCATATGTGTTACTCGGGTTACACAATAAATCTCCCCAATAGCTAGGAGATCTATTTATACACAATTCCCTAAAGTCTGGCAATAGATCGCACACAATACGTGACGTATGATAAATTTTTGATTTACTCCAATTTCAAACACAAAATATTTTTCTCATAAAAGTTTTTACCGTGTCTAGCTAACTAACCATCTCGCCGTTTCGTTACCGTTTTTTCCGGTAGGCAGAGAGGACGGAGCGCTAAACAACTCGATCTTGGCATACACTTCTTGCTTCATTCACATTCATACAACGTCTCATACATTCTCTTCTGTTATTAAAATAGACTAGAGCACACTTACAATACTCGACTCAATTTTAATGGAGGATTAATGGTTTCTAATCATACAAACAAATATGGCAAAATAACTTTAGATTACATGATTCCTAGCTATTTAAATATGTTACGAGCTGAAATAAAAAGTATTAAAACTAAATTTGAAAACTTGGCTAGCTGAAATAAACTATTTGTATTAGATAATTAGGAAATATTATTTTATGTACGATTTATTGTTATCATTTATGTTTTATTTTATTATTTTATATTTTTGAGTAAGATTCTTACGAAATATTTATGTTTTAAGTTTGTTACATATGTTTATTAGATATGTTTTTATTATTTATATAGAATTATATATTTTGTAAAACTTTAACTGTAAATTTAGTATAAGGTTTTGAATAACAAGCTCCCGTTAGACAAACTACAGAAAAATATATTTTCATGTGAAGCGGTAACTTGGTGATGTGACATTATAATTTATAAAATAAAACAATAACTTTGTTTTACATCACTTTTATTTATACTTTAGCCGACCGGGTTTCGCTACTACCGTAGCTTCTTCAGGGCAGTATACAACTAAACTATGAACTAAGATGCACATGTGTTATGGATTGATACAAACAGGCTAGTGAAGGGCCAAGGGTGGGAGATCAGCAGGTACCTGCTGACCGGGAAGGGAATGTACTTTGTTTATTGGGAATAATTTAAAGATTGGACTTTTATTTAAATTTATTTGATTATTTATGAGTCTACTATTAGTGTTTTTTGCTTTCCTTATTTCTAATGCTTCTAAGTTATCTAATCGAATGCCGGTTACATTTTTATGCAGTAAACTAGTGCCTGTATTTTTATCGAATGTGTCTGTCTTTAAATGGTTCTAAAATGGTTAGAATTTGCTTCCCGGTCAGCAGGTACCTGCTGATCTCCCACCCTTGGCCCTTCACTAGCCTGTTTGTATCAATCCATAACACATGTGCATCTTAGTTCATAGTTTAGTTGTATACTGCCCTGAAGAAGCTACGGTAGTAGCGAAACCCGGCCGGCTAAAGTATAAATAAAAGAGATGTAAAACAAAGTTATTGTTTTATTTTATAAATTACTGAAAAATAGTTTATCCGGATTTTTTACTTAATATTTTATAAAATGTCTTAAATTAATAAAAAAATCGTCTTCTGACATATTCCGACTCTTGATTCACTTGATCGTGCCATGTCTTCCTCGGACATCCCGGCTTCTTCTTCCATTCAAATTCGCGTCATATACGTATTCGCCTTACACTCCTTTCTTCGTTCATTTGCTCTACATGCCCAAACCATCTAAGCGTACTGTGTTTATATTATTTATTTTCTTAAATTATGTAAGTATGATACGTAGATGGAGAACTTGTAAAGTAAAATTTATGTATCTTAAAATAGTACATATACAATGGTTACATAAAATATGTTCTAATATAAACACAATGTAAACAAAAAAATATTAATTAAATAATTAAAAATATACTTTGTTTACACCACTTTTATAAAAATAAATATCTCTACATGTTTCGATAGCAATGCTATCATCCTCAGGAATACATGAATACAATAAATAGTACATAAAATAATAGTTACCAATCGTTTGAAGAAATTATAAAAAAAATATTAGCTATTTAAGTTACAAAGTACTTTAAAAAAAATACAAATTACAAATAAACAGTTCAAATATTTGGTTACTTATATATAATTGTGTTCGGAATATAAAATTTAAATAAAAAAATCAATATCTTAGTCACATCACGAGGAGCGACAAACACAAAATTATTCAACGATGGATGGCTTACTAGAGGAAGACACCTATCCCATGAATTACGCCGTGATGACGCTTTCGTTAATTTGGGAGGCGGGTATGTGTAACGTCGCCCCGAGAACCAGTCATTGGATTCGTTACCCCAATTGGTTCGTATACGTTTGGTGGCTTAGCAGGGGTGCCCGGGTTCATGGGGTAAGGTTTGTCCAGGTCTTGGCGGCGGATGCGTCTGAACACAAGCTGCATGGCGTGGCGGATCGGGAGAGGCCGGTTGAGAGAGACCCCTTGAACTCCCCAGCCTGACTCTCAATCCGTAGCCTTGTACCGCAGTGGAAGGGATGGAACTCCCGTCACTCCTGTACACACTGACTTGCAAATTCCTACCCACCCCTAATACCTTTTTCCTTCCCAGAACTTCCTTTCCATCATTTCCTTAAAATGACCCTCCACACAGCATCCCCAAATATGACATAAACCTTAAAGGAAATTATTTTCTTCAAAACCTCCTATGTGGCACGCCACACTTGCTCACTACCAACGCGACTATTTGGCCTCATTAAAGCCAACTTATACGTGAGGGCATTAAAAGAAAAAGTATACACTTTAAATGGCGGCATAGCGACTAAAAACAAAGAAACCCACTTGGAAGTAAAGATCCTTTTTGAAAAGTTACGGAATTAACACACATTTTCTTGGAATGCTTTGGGCACAGTTGCTAAGCGATACTAAATAAATCACGCATAAGAATAAAATAGTTTTAAAAGTCAAGTTTCAAATAATATAAATATACCTACCGTAATGATAAAAAAATAGTTACGGAAATAACCATTTTCTTAGTAGGCTTTGTTGTAGTTAATCGGTGGTTGCACATCAACCGACTGTAACTTCTTACGCATAAGAAATATATTTTAATACTTAAGATTCAAAATATCTGTTATGGTACATAACAGATATTTTAATTCAGATTTTAATTCAGTTGAAACTTCCGCCCATGGAAGTATAATTTTTATTCTTAGAGAAACGCTATACCTACTCCTTTTCGAGTGTACGTTGTTACATTCTAATGTCTTTAGATCCCTGAGCTTTTTTATTCCCATTAAAAACGAAGTTAACTAGGTAAATAAACTTTTTTAAATCTACATAATAATACAAGAATTGCTAATTAAGTTAAATATTTAATCCGAGGATAGTCAGAATCTCCGCTCGCTTTATTCAAATTTTAAAAACACACCTACGTCGTCCCATCCCAACCCCGCGAGTAGCGGCCGTCCCGCTCTCTCCAAAGGTTTGGCGAAGTGGTACACTAACCCTTCCTACTCTCGCTCAAGGGGGGAATGGTGGGCGTTGGAACTTAGTCAAAGTCTTCAACGGAAAGAAGAGAAAGCGGGAGATTACCTCTTCCCCAATACAAGGTTATTCAAAATGATGGACTCAATTTCGTACTGCTATATTTCTTGAATTATACGTTATTTGTGAATTATGTACAATACACAGCAATTATTGAAAGAAATTTTCCGAAAATTTCGAATCTCACCACTAGATCGCTTACAGTTGCGCAACCGACTGCTAGAAGGCAAGCGCTGCCAAGAAGCCATTTCGCGTCAGTTGTCAGTAAAATGGCTACCATGCAGCACAAGATTTTCTGTGTTCGTAAGTTCTGTAAGACTGAGTCGGCGACTGTAGTGCGATTACATTTCGTCTCCATTTTAACACTGAACCTTCAACTAAAAAGTGCATTTATCGTTTGTATCACCAATTTGAGAGAAACTGGATGTCTCTGTAAAGAAAAAAGCTCTGACCGACCGCGTGTATCAAAGGAAAACGTGCGAAATTGAGTCCATCATTTTGAATAACCCTGTACTTATGTTTTATTTATATGAGTTCTACGTAGATCTAGATACATATATCTTTAAAATTTTCAGGAATTTACCATGGAAAAGGTGGACAGGCGCAGTTCGCGGTCGGAAAAAAAAAGAATAAATCGGTTACGATTTTCTCTGTTCTGTGAAGACCGTGCCGACTTTGGAATTGATAAAAGAGTTAGCGATGGGTTCGTGGCGGGCAAAATTGAAAGAATCATGGAGTGAATTTTAGTAGCTCTTGGTGACGACGCTGTCGATTATTGTTAGGTACGTAAGAAAACAAAGATTTCTTTCCCACATCGATGGAGGACTAATACATATTTTTGGTGAAAAGAACATTACAAAATTTCGATGAAATCATTATTTTTTGGGTTCTTAACGTCAACAGTATAAAGGGTGTTGAGGGACACCTGACTTGCTTTAACCAGCGATTCCAGAAATTTTTTTATTCACCTATAAACATCTAAAAATAGGCTGCTATTTTTATTTTATAATTTTTTGTATTTATTTATGGAGAAAATACAGGTAGGGCAGTAGTAATATGGAAACAATATAGAAATATTTGGAGAACTCGCCTGTATCCTAACCTATTTCTCACTGATTAACATGATAAAGATAAATAAACAAATAAATATTAAAAATAATATTTAGACAAGTTAATGAATTTAAGATTGTATTATACAGATATTTTTTTTTAAAAGTGCACAATTTCTAAATAGAGTTACAGAAGGTAAATAAACTTCACAAATAATACTAACAAGAATGTAAAGGGAAAAAATAATGATTAAATTTAAAATATTGCTATACAAGGAAACAATAAAAAAGTACATAATGTCCAAACACTGTTTGTTGAAGTTTGTTTGTTTAATATTATTATATGAAAACAGATTTCAATTCTCTTTTAAAAGCACTACATGTATCAAAAATATGTCGGAATCCATCAGAGTTTGATTTTGATTAAATAACTCGCACATTCTTCTGAATGGATCCCTGACACCAGCATTTGTGCGCGTCCGGCTAATGTGGGATGAGTGGCTAGACCTAGTTGTTCTGGATGGTATTTTAAAGTTTATTAGTTGGAGTAAGGTAGGACAGTTGATAATGTTATTGCACACTTTATATAGGGTAATGAGATCAAGGTATTTTCGCCGGTTAGTGAGGTTGGAGACACTATAGATAGAGAGCTACGTATCCCCGTTTAGGTGCACTCATTCTGTAATTAAGGCAATGCAGAAAATTTCTTTGAATACTTTTAATTTTATCTTTGTAGATACCGTAGAGTGGACTCCATGGTATTGTAGAGTTAAGGTCGTTGATTGAAAAAAAAAATCACCGGAGACCAAATGCAATTACATTTTCAGAATGGCTGGAACCTGTGAAATTTTTTTCTAGGATAAACATTTAAAAATCGAAGTTTTAAGTGAAAATACCACTAAATTCAACAGAATATTTAATTAAAATGCATGTACGTAGTTTGTAGGAAATTTACAATACATAATATATTATTCATTCGTTTATGGACGGCCAAATTAGTTGACAATACAAATGACTCAATATCGCTAAATGGTTTTCTTCTCGGATACGGGAAACACAAACACGAGTCGTCTGTGTGCATTGTGTGTTTAGCGTTTAGCTATTATTTATACACCTTTGTGCCGGATTCGCATTACGAGTTATGAGCCGCCGCGCTCGTTCGGCAGGAGACACAAAGCGAATACCGACACGGGTCTACGGCCGTTTCAAAACTTCAATTTGCATTGCTTTTAAAGTAAACGTTATTTGCATATTTAACTCTTCAAAGCGAGCGGAGAGAAGAACCGCCCGCGCCAGTGATTACCTCACACAGCGGGAAACGGAACGGGTGATTGATAACTTTATCTCGAAAACTCCGGGAAGGCGCGAATATACCTCTGCCTCTTTACGACCGTATTGCCCAAGTTTTAAACTAAGACAATAATGTGTTTTATAGTAAGTACTTTTTATGCGAATCGCATCTACGATTTTATTGATAAGAGAGCCGTTATCATTTCGTATATACATGGGTGCAAGTCACGGCCCATTACGATATCTTAGTTCAATAGGGAACTAACTCAAAATACCTCATTTTGAGAACTGGATTTGCGAATTTTTCATAAAGATATCGCTCCGATGTAAAGTTATTTTGTCCACCTATAAACTAACAATAGATGCAACATGTCACTAATTTATCAACCTATCATATCATAGGTGTAAATGGCTACATTTATTAAATTCCAAACGGAAACATTTGACATGTTTCTCCATTGAACTAAGAATGTGCTGATTTCATTATTTTTTTTTTTTTTTTTAATATATTTATTTCTTGCTAAAGCAATCCCGATGAGTTTCAAAACTCATTTTAGGACGGGAGGAATTTACAATACATAAGTAGAAGATAGTACATACAATTTTACATTGACAGCAAAATATCAAAAATACAAGTTTCACATACAAACAGAAATAATTTTATAAGGCCAAGTTAAATAGAACAACACACAAGAGAAAACATATAAGGGAACAACAAAATATACAAATATGGATTTACTGATTTTCATTTTTAAATATCCTTAAAAAGTATTCCTTTATACCATCATTTTGGGATTTTTTATTTTTCTGGATGGTTTTGTACATATCTGGAAGCGAATTATAAAGTGTGTAGGCAATGTAGTTTAAAGATTTTATTCCATATTTTGTAGTGTGTGTTTGAGGAATGCGGATTTTATTGTTATTTCGAGTATTGTGGTTGTGGATGTCTTGATTGTAAAGTGGCTTGACGTTAGTGTGAGTTGATTGCTGATTATAATTCCATAAAGAATTATCTGACTACACAATTAGACGAATTAGACTTATTTGTTTATTGAAATATGAGAAGGGAGTTTCCTTACCATTTTTCATCATTAACTCAAAAAACCATAAATTTTGAGTAATTTCCCTATTGAACTAAGGTATCGATTAGTTCTCTCGATTTTTTAATTTTTTTTAATGATCGTTTTTCTTAGGGTAGGCACAGCTCAATCCGATGTCTTCTTTTAATACCAGTTTAACTTTTGAGGCCAAACCTAACAACTTACTCCCTCAATATTAGCGTCAATGGTATGCATTACAAACTAATTAGTACCTACATAGTTTATATTTCAATCACAATGCATTTATTGTGTACACAAATAAAATCACGTGCAACGGGTTTAGCAGATAGGATTGCCCATTTCAAGCATTTGCTAAAAAATTACACAAATTAATAGATACGCATTTAATTAAAAAAAAAGGTGATGCGGAGAAGCGTATGAGAAATGTAAAATATTCTACATCTTCCCTATATATAAAAATGAATGTTTGTCTGTGTGTCCTCGATTTTCTCGATAATTACTAGACCGGTTTCGCTTAAAATAGCACAGTTTGTTTTTATTAGTGCCGGGAAGGTTTATAGAGTAGTTTGAATGAAATCCAATATGTAAAACTGTGACTATAACGTTTTAAAATTAGTGTGTAAAACACTGAACGCGCCATGTTGTATTGAGGTTAGCCCATAGATATACCACTCTGGTTAGCCACAGATTGTATATTCAAAAGAAGAAGGTTTGTTTGGCTAGAATATTTTCAAAATGGAAAACACAAGTAGGTACCAACTTAAGAACTTTATTATTTAGATATGCTTTGAAAGAATAAAAGTTTGGAATGAAATACAATTTTTAAATTAATGTTTCCTTGTTTTTTTTTTGTTTTTGTTTAGAGATAATAATAGTCGTCACAAGGCATTACTTTCGCTGTTAAATCAATTATGGCATCCAAACGACAAGCAAGAATTCACAACTATATAACTTTATTTAAAAAAAAATCCCTAGCGAGGCCGGGTACACATCAGCTTGTTAAAATGCTATAAACGCACATAATTCCCTTAACATATTTATCAATGTGATACTTTGTTATACAAGAGTTTAAAATCCATTTCCGAACTCTTCCAAGTCAGATTGAAAGGGTAAAGTAAAAGATAAAAGCACGTGTGCTCGTCTCATCGAGAATATGTAATATGGGTTTAGTACGTTTCCCTTCGCTCCCTGAGCTAGTCAGTTGGCAAATCTGAAATGCTAATAATCAGAGCTTATTAGCAAGCCTTCTCTTGAATCTCTTGTAGTATTCACCTTTGAGACGTTGAAAATTTTTCCGCAATAAGCTCAAAACCTCCCATTAAATTTCCGCCTACCGTCACTCGGAAAATTTACATTTTACAAATATGGAGGTGGAAAACAAACCTAACAAAGGGGAGACGGTTTGTTAACGAGACTCGATTATTAAATTTAATTGAAAAAGTTCCCATTTTACGTCTGTTGTCATACAAGATGGCGGGAGGGGCATTGCTAACAGGAGCGCAGAACTTAGGGGAGATTCACCCATTGTTCTTTGTTCTAACGCAGAGAAGAGGCGCCGGCGCCGCGCTGGTTAGAGCCGTATTAATTTATTTGAAACGTTTGAAGCCCTATCAGTTTACTGAAACTTCTGTAATTCGACCGTTGTGTACAGAACTAATTGAAAAAATCTTCAAATCTTAAGCTCTCTGAAATACAGTGACATTAAACACTGTTTGGGTGTCTATATAATCAGCTAACTCCCAGTAGCGTGCTTCGGAAAATGCAATAACAAAAATTCCATTGTATTATATTATTGAAAAGTGTAATTTTGTCATATTAAAACAATTTATCTATTTATTGAAGGCAGTAGGAAATCAGGGTAGGCAGTAGGAAAGATAGCGAAATAACTGATATTTAAAAAAATTACCACAGACGTGAAAAGTTTTCGCTAAGAATGGCTAAACTGTTGAATTTAGCCGATGTTGGTTAGGTTTACCTGCCACATCAAATATCCAAATAACAGATTCATTTCTGCATATTACAAATATATATATATATAGTATTGTTCTATGGGGGTAAATTTTCAGACTCGGCTGGTTCGCCGAAAACGACCGTGCGCCCTATCCATTTAAAACAACTCGAGGTTCGTTTTCGCGAGACACGAAATTCACTATTTTCCCCACGGTCCTGTCTCGCGAAAGTAGACCGAACCGCCCGAGGAGTTTAGAACACCGCGAGGGTCAATTTGCCCGGACAACTACTTAAAATGAATGTCGCATATGACGTTGTGATGTCGTATATGATGTTGAAAATGTGGGGTAAAAATCTGGGGAAAAATGTGATCTATAGTCCGGAAACTACTGAAAATTTTGTATCGACGATACGGAACGATTTCCATCTGTCGGCAAGAAATAGAACTAACGTTAATTCAGTAAGAAAAAAATCAAATCCGTTCGAGTTCGGCGTTGGTTCTATTCTCAACCGCAAGATTCGTTCGATTTGTTCGCGATATTTGGCGCCGTTTTCAATAATCATTAGAGTTTCGCACCCGCCATTTTAGTGAGGGAGGGTCGCTCAAAAAGTTCGCTAGAAAAATAATCAATTAATTTTCTGTTTTATTATAAAAAATTTAATATTCCGTTTTTTTATCAGAAAATCAGTCGGGAGGTCGGAACGAACGTTCGCTTCGCCGAGTCACGTTTCTAAAATAAAGATGTAATGAATTTTATCGATTTCTCCTTACGTTTATGGTTATAAAAATATAATTATTACGAAAAAAGCGCCGGCGTTCGTGAATTCGAAACGCGGATGCTCGACCGATGACATTTCAAAAAAATTTTTTTAAAAACAGACGGTTTTTAATTTTGATATTAAAATTTACGTATTTTTTCCGTGTTTTTTTTTCATTCAAAATTAGTACTAACTATTTGAGTGATCCTCATCATTTAAAGACAGTGTAGCAACTGAAAAGAACACATTTTCCCGATGCATTTATTCGAAAATAATTACTGGGTAGGTACTGAAAACTTTCCGACAAATACTAAGGTACCTACATATAGCGATATTATGAATTGATTCTTTTCAACGTACGAGAAATAGGTTGCAGAAATTGAAATCGCTGTTTAATAAATATTTATTTTGAATAGCGCCATTTTTTTTAAATGGACAAAATACACAGAATCCGAAAAGCGTGTAGATCTGTTTCGAGATTGATATAATATATTTATTTTTTTGTTGCTTCTAAATGGGTAATAACTTGCGTATAAAATTATAAATTAATGGATTTCTCCCAGGAGCACAGAAAATCAAACAGCTGGATATTTTATAAATAATTCATTTTGATATACTATTTCTTTTGTAATATATCTGATATTGGTATCAAAATACGCGTATTGACGTAGCGGATCCGGGCATCTCGGTGAAAATTTGAGCATTCAATTCTTGGCGCTCTTTTGCGAGAAAAGGCTAATATTGAAAGCATTTTTTTGTTTCTTTTCTATAAAAATATTACGCAAAACACATTTATTAAAATAAAATCACTAGGGGTGGGGTGGGGGTCGGGGAAGGAATAGGGGTAAGAGCAGGGGTAGGGGTAGGGGTAGGGGTAGGTTTAGCCGATATGGGTATCAAACTGAGCGTCTCCACCTACGCAACGAGATTTGGGCAATTAAAAATTGGCAACAAATTCCTAGGCCCCATTTGTCGAGATAAAGCTAACATTGAAAGTTTTTTTCTTTTCATTTTCTTTAAATACTTAATAGTGGTAGTCGTAGGGTAGGAGTTGGGTAGATGTAGGGTAGGAGTTGGGAAGATGTAGGGTAGGAGTGGGTAGATGTAGGGTAGGAGTTGGGTAGATGTAGGGTAGGAGTTGGAGTAGGAGTTGGAGTTGGAGTAGGAGTTGGAGTAGGAGTTGGAGTAGGAGTTGGAGTAGGAGTTGGAGTAGGAGTTGGAGTAGGAGTTGGAGTAGGAGTTGATGTAGGAGTTGGAGTAGGAGTTGGAGTAGGAGTTGGAGTAGGAGTTGGAGTAGGAGTTGGAGTAGGAGTTGGAGTAGGAGTTGGAGTAGGAATTGGAGTAGGAGTTGGAGTAGGAGTTGGAGTAGGAGTTGGAGTAGGAGTTGGAGTAGGAGTTGGAGTAGGAGTTGGAGTAGGAGTTGGAGTAGGAGTTGGAGTAGGAGTTGGAGTAGGAGTTGAAGAGGAGTAGGAGTTGGAGTAGGAGTTGGAGTAGGAGTTGGAGTAGGAGTTGGAGTAGGAGTTGGAGTAGGAGTTGGAGTAGGAGTTGGAGTAGGAGTTGGAGTAGGAGTTGGAGTAGGAGTTGGAGTAGGAGTTGGAGTAGGAGTTGGATTAGGAGTTGGAGTTGGAGTAGGAGTTGGAGTAGGAGTTGGAGTAGGAGTTGGAGTAGGAGTTGGAGTAGGGGTAGGAGGGTGAGTATAAATATTTTTCTCAATATTCGTTTTAAAAATTATTTTCAACACACACACTCCTTGCTTCATTCACATTTAAACACACATACACAACTATTCATAACCAATTGCAGCTCTGCAATGGGCAAAACCTAGTATATAGTATTGTTCTAACTTTTCCCCATTTCAGACTCGGCTGGCTGGCCGAAAACGACCATGCGCCCTATCCATTTAAAACACCCCGAGGTTCGTTTTCGCGAACCACGAATTTCACTTTTTTTCCCACGGTTTTTTGTTCCTATAGTATTGTTCTAACTTTTCCCGGTTTCAGACTTGGCTGGCTAGCCGAAAACGACCATGCGCCCTATCCATTTAAAACACCCCAAGGTTGGTTTTCGCGAACCACGAATTTCACTTTTTTCCCCACGGTTTTTTTTCCCGCTGTCTCGCGAAAGTAGACCGAACCGCCCGTAGAGTTTAGAACACCGGAAGGGTCAATTTTCCGGTCCAACTACTGAAAGTGAATGTCGCATATGATGTTGTGATGTCGTATATGATGTTGAAAATGTGGGGTAAAAATCTGGGGAAAAATGTGATCTAAGAAAAATCTCTAGAAACTACTGAAAAATTTGTATCGAAGATATTGAACGATTACGGGTTCCATCTATCGGCGAGAACTAGAAGTCACGTCAATTAAGTGAGGAAAAATTCAAATCCAATCGA
The DNA here is from genome assembly GCA_022606495.2 of Halesus radiatus. Lineage (NCBI taxonomy): Eukaryota > Metazoa > Arthropoda > Insecta > Trichoptera > Limnephilidae > Halesus > Halesus radiatus. The sequence goes on from JAHDVE020011177.1 coordinate 43,559, forward strand.
GTCGGTTCTATTTTCAACCGCAATCTTCGTACCCGCCTGGTGGCGCTGCTCGATCTTCATTCGAGTTTCCAGCGATCTTTCTCACCCTACGTGTTGCCGTGAAAGAAAAATAATTGCCCACGAGAATATTTAAACAGTACGTACAAAAACAGAAACCTGATCTCTCGGCGGAAAATTTTCTTCCACTATTGCCGTCGGCCACGAAAATACTTAATCTTTCATTACTGTGAGTCGAAGAGGTTAAATAAATGGATAATCGCCTTTAAAAACCACGTAGGAAGTTTTGAAAATCGAGACATCTACAGCGACCCGTGGAAAAACTACCACAATAATCGTTCAAACTTATGACAGTTGGGAAATATAAAAAAAGCGCCATTTCGTTCCTTCCCGCCCGCTGTCATATTGCATAATTTTTCTTAGAGAATGTTCCATAGATTGTATGCAAATACAAAAGTACCTACGCGAGAATGTTATCTAATAAAGCATTCGAATTTGAATGAATTTATTCGAAAATAATTACTGGGTAGGTACTGAAAACTTTTCAAAAAGACTAAGGGTACCTACATATAACGATATTATGAATTGATTCTTTTCAACGTACGAGAAATAGGTTGCAGAAACTGAAATCGCTGTTTAATAAATATTTATTTTAAATAGCGCCATTTTTTTTAAACGGACAAAATACACAGAATCCGAAGAGCATGTAGATCTGTTTCAAGATTGACATAATATATTTACTTTTTTGTGGCTTCTAAATGGGTAATAACTTGCGTATAAAATTATGAATTAATGGATTTTTCACAGGAGCACAGAAAATCAAAGAGTCGGATATTTTATAAATAATTCATTTTGATATTCTTTTTCTTTCGTAATATATCTGATATTGGTATCAAAATACGCGTATTGACGTAGCGAATCCGGGCATCTCGGTGAAAATATGATCAGTTAAATCTTGGCTCTCTTTTGCGAGAAAAGGCTAATACTGAAAGCTTTTTTCTGTTTCTTTCCTATAAATACTCAATAAGAATACCGGTACAGTAGGGATAGGGTAGATGTAAGGGAGATGTAGGGTAGGGATAGGGGTAGAGGTAGAAGTAGGAGTAGGGGTAGGGGTACGGGTCGCCGATATGGGTATCAAACTGAGCGTCTCCACCTACGCAAGCCGATTTGCGCGAATAAAAATTTGGCAGCAAATTCCTAGGCCCCATTTCTCGAATAATTCTAATATTGAAAAAAAAAAATCTTCTTCTTTTCTTTACATACTTAATCGTGGTAGTCGTAGGGTAGGAGTTGGGTAAATGTAGGGTAGATGTAGGGTAGATGTAGAGTAGATGTAGGGTAGGAGTTGGGTAGATGAAGGGACAATTTTTTCTCTGATTTTTTTTTAAATTTATATAGCGCTGTTTTTTACTTTCGCCTTGAACTTAGCAGTTGGCTCCGAGGCCCGATTTTGCAAGATGTGGCTCATATTTTTAAGGAAAAATATTACGCAAAACACATTTATTAAAATAAATTCACTAGGGGTGGGGTAGGGGTCGGGGAAGGAATAGGGGTAAGAGCAGGGGTAGGGGTAGGGGTAGGGGTAGGTTTAGCCGATATGGGTATTAAACTGAGCGTCTCCACCTACGCAACGAGATTTGGGCAATTAAAAATTTGGCAACAAATTCCTAGGCCCCATTTGTCGAGATAAAGCTAACATTGAAAGTTTTTCTTTTCATTTTCTTTAAATACTTAATAGTGGTAGTCGTAGGGTAGGAGTTGGGTAGATGTAGGGTAGGAGTTGGGTAGATGTAGGGTAGGAGTTGGGTAGATGTAGGGTAGGAGTTGGGTAGATGTAGGGTAGGAGTTGGAGTAGGAGTTGGAGATAGGAGTTGGAGTAGGAGTTGGAGTAGGAGTTGGAGTAGGAGTTGGAGTAGGAGTTGGAGTAGGAGTTGGAGTAGGAGTTGGAGTAGGAGTTGGAGTAGGAGTTTAGGGTAGGAGTTGGAGTAGGAGTTGGAGTAGGAGTTGGAGTAGGAGTTGGAGTAGGAGTTGGAGTAGGAGTTGGAGTAGGAGTTGGAGTAGGAGTTGGAGTAGGAGTTGGAGTAGGAGTTGGAGTAGGAGTTGGAGTATGAGCTGGAGTAGGAGTTGGAGTAGGAGTTGGAGTAGGAGTTGGAGTAGGAGTTGGAGTAGGAGTTGGAGTAGGAGTTGGAGTAGGGGTAGGAGGTTGAGTATAAATATTTTTCCAAATATTCGTTTTAAAAATTATTTCCAACACACACACACTTCTTGCTTCATCCACATTACAACACACATACACAACTATTCATAACCAATTGCAGCTCTGCAATAGGCAAAACCTAGTATATAGTATTGTTCTAACTTTTCCCCATTTCAGACTCGGCTGGCTGGCCGAAAACGACCATGCGCCCTATCCATTTAAAACACCCCGAGGTTCGTTTTCGCGAACCACGAATTTCACTTTTTTCCCCACGGTTTTTTGTTCGTATAGTATTGTTCTAACTTTTCCCGGTTTCAGACTTGGCTGGCTAGCCGAAAACGACCATGCGCCCTATCCATTTAAAACACCCCGAGGTTGGTTTTCGCGTACCACGAATTTCACTTTTTTCCCCACGGTTTTTTTTTCCCTCTGTCTCGCGAAAGTAGACCGAACCGCCCGTAGAGTTTAGAACACCGGAAGGGTCAATTTTCCGGTCCAACTACTGAAAATGAATGTCGCATATGATGTTGTGATGTCGTATATGATGTTGAAAATGTGGGGTAAAAATCTGGGGAAAAATGTGATCTAAGAAAAATCTCTAGAAACTACTGAAAATTTGTATCGAAGATATTGAACGATTACGGGTTCCATCTATCGGCGAGAACTAGAAATCACGTCAATTAAGTGAGGAAAAATTCAAATCCAATCGAGTCGGTTCTATTTTCAACCGCAATCTTCGTACCCGCCTGGTGGCGCTGCTCGATCTTCATTCGAGTTTCCAGCGATCTTTCTCACCCTACGTGTTGCCGTGAAAGAAAAATAATTGCCCACGAGAATATTTAAACAGTACGTACAAAAACAGAAACCTGATCTCTCGGCGGAAAATTTTCTTCCACTATTGCCGTCGGCCACGAAAATACTTAATCTTTCATTTCTGTGAGTCGAAGAGGTTAAATAAATGGATAATCGCTTTTAAAAACCACGTAGGAAGTTTTGGAAATCGTGACATCTATAGCAACCCGTGGGAAAACTTCCACAATAATCGTTCAAACTTTTGACAGTTATAAAAGCTGATCAAAACCGTCATTTTATTCCTTCGCGCCTAATTCACTTTTCTATGGGATAATTTTGTTCGAGAAAATTCCTTCAGTTTGTAGACAAGTGCAATATTACAAGTACCTACCCGAGAATCTAATGTACGAAAGCATTCGAATTTAATTTTCGGGTAGGTACCCTATTTTTCAAAGCAGCCTATCGGAATAGTATGAAAAAATGCTTTGAAGGTTTAATAATATTTTAAATAAACGAATTTGTTGAAATAGAATTACGATTTTTTTTTAATGCGTAGGCGATTTTACACGGCGCCATTATTAATACTTACGTGACTAATATTGTAATACTAATTTGAAATATACAAGGAAGAAATAATTCGGTGAACGAAAAAAATCGATAAAAATTCATTTATTGATAGAAAACGACAATTTTTTGGATGATTTTTTTTTAAATTTATATAGCGCTGTTTTTTTACTTTCCCCTTGAACTTAGCAGTTGGCTCCAAAGCCCCATTTTGCAAGATGTGGCTCATATTTTTAAGGGAAAATATTACGCAAAACACATATATTAAAATAAAATCACTAGGGGTGGGGTAGGGGTCGGGGAAGGAATAGGGGTAAGAGCAGGGGTAGTGGTAGGGGTAGGGGTAGGTTTAGCCGATATGGGTATCAAACTGAGCGTCTCCACCTATGCAACGAGATTTGGGCAATTAAAAATTTGGCATCAAATTCCTAGGCCCCATTTGTCGAAATAAAGCTAACATTGAAAAAAATTTTCTTTTCATTTTCTTTAAACACTTAATAGTGGTAGTCGTAGGGTAGGAGTTGGGTAGATGTAGGGTAGGAGTTGGGTAGATGTAGGGTAGGAGTTGGGTAGATGTAGGGTAGGAGTTGGGTAGATGTAGGGTAGGAGTTGGGTAGATGTAGGGTAGGAGTTGGAGTAGGAGTTGGAGTAGGAGTTGGAGTAGGAGTTGGAGTAGGAGTTGGAGTAGGAGTTGGAGTAGAGGTTGGAGTAGGAGTTGGAGTAGGAGTTGGAGTAGGAGTTGGAGTAGGAGTTGGAGAAGGAGTTGGAGTAGGAGTTGGAGTAGGAGTTGGAGTAGGAGTTGGAGTAGGAGTTGGAGTAGGAGTTGGAGTAGGAGTTGTAGTAGGAGTTGGAGTAGGAGTTGGAGTAGGAGTAGAAGTAGGAGTTGGAGTAGGAGTTGGAGTAGGAGTTGGAGTAGGAGTTGGAGTATGAGTTGGAGTAGGAGTTTGAGTAGGAGTTGGAGTAGGAGTTGGAGTAGGAGTTGGAGTAGGAGGAGTAGGAGTTGGAGTAGGAGTTGGAGTAGGAGTTGGAGTAGGAGTTGGAGTAGGAGTTGGAGTAGGAGTTGGAGTAGTGGTTGGAGTAGGAGTTGGAGTAGGAGTTGGAGTAGGAGTTGGAGTAGGAGTTGGAGTAGGAGTTGGAGTAGGAGTTGGAGTAGGAGTTGGAGTAGGAGTTGGAGTAGGGGTAGGAGGCTGAGTATAAATATTTTTCCAAATATTCGTTTTAAAAATTATTTCCAACACACACACTTCTTGCTTCATCCGCATTACAACACACATACACAACTATTCATAACCAATTGCAGCTCTGCAATAGGCAAAACCTAGTATATATAGTATTGTTCTATGGGGGTAAATTTTCAGACTTGGCTGGTTCGCCGAAAACGACCATGCGCCCTATCCACTCGAAACACCTCAAGGTTCGTTTTCGCGAGACACGAAATTCACTGTTTTCCCGACGGTTTTTTTTTTCCTGTCTGGCGAAAGTAGACCGAACCGCCCTCAGAGTTTAGAACACCGCGAGGGTCATTTTGCCCGGCCAACTACTGATTAAAAATTTGGCAACAAATTCCTAGGCCCCATTTGTCGAGATAAAGCTAACATTGAAAGTTATTTTCTTTTCATTTTCTTTAAATACTTAATAGTGGTAGTCGTAGGGTAGGAGTTGGGTAGATGTAGGGTAGGAGTTGGGTAGGAGTTGGGTAGATGTAGGGTAGGAGTTGGGTAGATGTAGGGTAGGAGTTGGGTAGGATGTAGGGGTAGATGTAGGGCAGAAGTTGGGCAGATGTAGGGTGGGAGTTGGAGTAGGAGTTGGAGTAGGAGTTGGAGTAGGAGCTGAAGTAGGAGCTGAGTAGGAGTTGGAGCAGGAGTTGGAGCAGGAGTTGGAGTAGGAGTTGGAGTAGGAGTTGGAGTAGGAGTTGGAGTAGGGGTAGGAGGTTGAGTATAAATATTTTTCCTAATATTCGTTTTAAAAATTATTTCCAACACACACACTTCTTGCTTCATCCACAATACAACACATATTCTAAATACACAAACCAATTGCAGCACTGCAATGGGCAAAACCTAGTATATATAGTATTGTTCTAACTTTTCCCCATTTCAGACTTGGCCGGCTACCCGAAAACGACCGTGCGCCCTATCCATTTAAAACACCCCGAGGTTCGTTTTCGCGAACCACGAATTTCACTTTTTTCCCCACGGTTTTTTTTCCCGCTGTCTCGCGAAAGTAGACCGAACCGCCCGTAGAGTTTAGAACACCGGAAGGGTCAATTTTCCGGTCAAACTACTGAAAATAATGTCGCATATGATGTTGTGATGTCGTATATGATGTTGAAAATGTGGGGTAAAAATCTGGGGAAAAATGTGATCTATAGTCCGGAAACTACTGAAAATTTTGTATCGACGATACGGAACGATTTCTATCTGTCGGCAAGAAATAGAACTAACGTTAATTCAGTAAGAAAAAAATCAAATCCGTTCGAGTTCGGCGTTGGTTCTATTCTCAACCGCAAGATTCGTTCGATTTGTTCGCGATATTTGGCGCCGTTTTCAATAATCATTAGAGTTTCGCACCCGCCATTTTAGTGAGGGAGGGTCGCTCAAAAAGTTCGCTATAAAAATAATCAATTAATTTTCTGTTTTATTATAAAAAATTTAATTTTCCGTTTTTTTATCAGAAAATCAGTCGGGAGGTCGGAACGAACGTTCGATTCGCCGAGTCACGTTTCTAAATAAAGTTGTAATAAATTTTATCGATTTCTCATTACGTTTATGGTTATAAAAATATAATTATTACGAAAAGAGCGCTGGCGTTCGTGAATTCGAAATGCGGATGCTCGACCGATGACATTTCAAAAAAAATAATTTAAAAACAGACGGTTTTTAATTTTGATATTAAAATTTACGTATTTTTTCCGTGTTTTTTTTTATTCAAAATTAGTACTAACTATTTGAGTGACCTCATCATTTAAAGACAGTGTAGCAACTGAAAAGAACACATTTTCCCGATGAATTTATTCGAAAATAATTACTGGGTAGGTACTGAAAACTTTCCGACAAATACTAAGGTACCTACATATATCGATATTATGAATTGATTCTTTTCAACGTACGAGAAACAGGTTGCAGAAACTGAAATCGCTGTTTAATAAATATTTATTTTGAATAGCGCCATTTTTTTTAAATGGACAAAATACACAGAATCCGAAGAGCGTGCAGATCTGTTTCGAGATTGACATAATATATTTATTTTTTGTTGCTTCTAAATGGGTAATAACTTGCGTATAAAATTATAAATTAATGGATTTCTCCCAGGAGCACAGAAAATCAAACACCTGGATATTTTATAAATAATTCATTTTGATATTCTATTTCTTTTGTAATATATCTGATATTGGTATCAAAATACGCGTATTGACGTAGCGGATCCGGGCATCTCGGTGAAAATTTGAGCATTCAATTCTTGGCGCTCTTTTGCGAGAAAAGGCTAATATTGAAAGCATTTTTTTGTTTCTTTTCTATAAATACTCAATACGGGTAGTGGTAGAGTAGGTATAGGGTAGAAGTAAGTTAGATATAGGGTAGGGATAGGGGTAGGGGTAGATGTAGGAGTAGGGGAAGGGGTAGAAGTAGCCGATATGGGTATCAAACTGAGCGTCGCCACCTACGCAACCTGATTTGGGCAATTAAAAATTTTGCAACAAACTCCTAGGCCCCATTTCTCGAATAAAGGTAACATTGAAAGTTTTTTTCTTCTTCTTTTCTTTACATACTTAATCGTGGTAGTCGTAGAGTAGGAGTTGGGTAGATGTAGGGTAGATGTAGGGTAGATGTAGGGTAGGAGTTGGGTAGATGTAGGGAAAATTTTTTCTCTGATTTTTTTTTAAATTTATATAGCGCTGTTTTTTTACTTTCCCCTTGAACTTAGCAGTTAGCTCCAAAGCCCCATTTTGCAAGATGTGGCTCATATTTTAAGGGAAAATATTACGCAAAACACATTTATTAAAATAAAATCACTAGGGGTGGGGTAGGGGTCGGGGAAGGAATAGGGGTAAGAGCAGGGGTAGGGGTGGGGGTAGGGGTAGGTTTAGCCGATATGGGTATCAAACTGAGCGTCTCCACCTACGCAACGAGATTTGGGCAATTAAAAATTTGGCAACAAATTCCTAGGCCCCATTTGTCGAGATAAAGCTAACATTGAAAGTTTTTTTCTTTTCATTTTCTTTAAATACTTAATTGTGGTAGTCGTAGGGTAGGAGTTAAGTAGATGTAGGTAGGAGTTGCAGATGTAGACAGAGTTGGTAGATGTAGGGTAGGAGTTGAGTAGGAGTTGGAGTAGGGAGTTGGAGTAGAGTTGAGTAGGGAGTTGAGTAGGAGTTGAGTAGGGAGTTGGAGTAGGGGAGTTGAGTAGGAGTTGGGAGTAGGAGTTGGAGCAGAGGTGAGTAGGAGTTGAGTAAGTAGTTGAGTAGGAGTTGAGTAGAAGCTGGAGTAGGAGTTGGAGTAGGGGTAGGAGGTTGAGTATAAATATTTTTCCAAATATTCGTTTTAAAAATTATTTCCAACACACACACTTCTTGCTTCATCCACATTACAACACATATTCTAAATACACAAACCAATTGCAGCACTGCAATGGGCAAAACCTAGTATATATTAATGCTCTAACTTTTTGATTTTCAGACCACACTATCCAAGCAAAATTCGACCCAAGCGCCCTATCCATTCGAAACACCTTAAGGTTCGTTTTCGGTCAAATTTGCATGTACGTTCCAGTCCTGTCTCGCGAAAGTCGACCAAACCGCCCGCCGAGTTTAAAACACCGCAAGGCTCATTTTGGCGTGCAACAAATTCAGCAAACCGAAGTTAGCCGCGGATCGAAACTCGCATTCTTAAGGAAACTACTGAAAATTTTGTATCGAAGATATTGAACGATTACGGGTTCCATCTATCGGCGAGAACTAGAACTAACCTTAAATCAGTAAGCAAAAATTCAAATCCAATCGAGTCGGTTCTATTTTCAACCTCAATCTTCGTACCCGCCGGGTGGCGCTGCTCGATCTTCATTCGAGTTTCCAGCGATCTTTCTTACCCTACGTGTTGCCAGTGAAATAAAAATAATTGGCCACCAGAATATTTAAAAAGTACGTACAAAAACAGAAACCTGATCTCTCGGCGGAAGATTTTCTTCAACTATTGCCGTCGGCCACGAAAATACTTAATCTTTCATTTCTGTGAGTCGAAGAGGTTAAATAAATGGATAATCCTTACTAAAACAGGTGGGGGGAGTTTTAACAATCGCGACATTTACAGACACGCCTGACGAAAATTCCACAGTAATCGTTCAAACTTTTGACAGTTATAAAAGATGAAAAAAATCGTCATTTTATTCTTTCGCGCCGATTTCGTTTTCTATGGGATCAGTTTGAAGGCAAGTGCAATATTACAAAGTACCTATCCAAAAACCTAATGAACTGAAGCATTCGAATTTAATTCCGGGTAGGTACCCTATTTTTCAAAGCAGCCTATCGGAATAGTATGAAAAAAATGCTTTGCAGGTTTAATAATATTTTAAATAAACGAATTTGTTGAAATAGATTTACGGTTTTTTTTTAATGCGTAGGCGATTTTACACGGCGCCATTATTAATACCTACCCGATTAATATATCAATATTCATTTGAAATATACAAGGAGAAAATAATTCGGTGAACAAAAAAAATCATTAAAAATGCATTTATTGATAGAAAACGGTAATTTTTTCTCTGATTTTTAAAAAAAATTATATAGCGCTGTTTTTGTACTTTCCCCTTGAACTTAGCAATTAGCTCCAAAGCCCCATTTTGCAAGATGTGGCTCATATTTTTAAGGGAAAATATTACGCAGAACACATTTATTAAAATAAAAACACTAGGGATGGGGTAGGGGTCGGGGAAGGAATAGGGGTAAGAGCAGAGGTAGGGGTAGGCGTAGGGGTAGGTTTAGCCGATATGGGTATCAAACTGAGCGTCTCCACCTACGCAACGAGATTTGGGCAATTAAAAATTTGGCAACGAATTCCTGGGCCCCATTTGTCGAGATAAAGCTAACATTGAAAGTTTTTTTCTTTTCATTTTCTTTAAATACTTAATAGTGGTAGTCGTAGGGTAGGAGTTGGGTAGATGTAGGGTAGGAGTTGGGTAGATGTAGGGTAGGAGTTGGGTAGATGTAGGGTAGGAGTTGGAGTAGGAGTTGGAGTAGGAGTTGGAGCAGGAGTTGGAGTAGGAGTTGTAGTAGGAGTTGGAGTAGGAGTTGGAGTAGGAGTTGTAGTAGGAGTTGGAGTATGAGTTGGAGTAGGAGTTGGAGTAGGAGTTGGAGTAGGAGTTGGAGTAGGAGTTGGAGTAGGAGTTGGAGTAGGAGTTGGAGTAGGGGTAGGAGGTTGAGTATAAATATTTTTCCAAATATTCATTTTAAAAATTATTTCCAACACACACACTTCTTGCTTCATCCACATTACAACACATATTCTAAATACACAAACCAATTGCAGCACTGCAATAGGCAAAACCTAGTTGATGTTAATTGTTTTATTAACGACGAATAAGCAAATATAAGAAATTGCAAAAATGAACAAAAAAAGGTGATGAAAGTAGGTAAGTAATTAATTAAAAATGTTAAAATAATTGAAAAAAAATGTTATAATAAAATATTAAATAAAAATATATTATTTTAGAAATTAATTTTATTTTCTTCATATTTATTAATAATATAAATAAAATTAAGAAAATAGCAAGGCATAAAGAATAATAGTTATTATTATAAAAATGTTTATTAATAATATTATAAATATAATTATCAATGTGAAAATAAATTTGGAGGCAACTTTTTAAAAATAAGTATATTAATAATATTTAATAGACTATTAACACTTTTTCGAATTTCTAAAATTTTTTTATTTTTATTAATTATAAACCAGTTGTTTGTATGTAAAATTTTTAAACCTTTATGTAAAAAAAAAAATTCTAGGTATAACTTTTTTTTTATTTGAGCTTTTTTTTAGGGCAATTTTAAGTTACTATGAGCTGTTTATTGTCTTTTAAAATGCGCTGAAGTGTAGACCGGCTTAAAAAGTTTTGTTAACTCTTCAGTTGCCGAAATAAGGAATAAATCGATCGAATTGCTCAGATCGAAATTTTTTTTGGGTTCCCTATGCGATATAGATTCACCAGTTTGTCGCTTGTACCACTAGTTTCCGGACACCGTGTATATGTTGTATATATCTACAAGTTGGATTTTTTTTACTATAGGGATTACAATTAGCTGTGTATTGTGTTTCAAAATCCATTAAATCAGCATCAGTACCAGCTTCAACAGTTTCTTAACCATAAAATATTAAAAAAAAGTAAAAATTCTCAAATCAAAAAAAATTGAATGCTTATTTGGGTTCTCCGTATGCTGCAGATGATAAAATTTTTCTGCTGCTTCCACGAGTTTTCGGACACCGTGTATATTCACGTTTTAATCTTCTCGGTTTATGCTTGCTTTCGTGAGCAGGTTTTTTCTTTAAAATAATTTAATTCAATTGCTTCAAATTGATCTCCCGAAATTCGTTCAGTTCGTTTTACAAAATTTGACTATCGTCATAACTTTGTTTTTAATCTATTCAAATCACGATTCGCTTTGTCTTATTCTTAATTAACAATATTCATGAACCCATTTGAACCACGACAAAAAGCCTCAAGATAAAAATATAATTATCCGTTTTCATAGTTCGTACACTCAAGTGATAATTGTGCAATGCAGAGGATCTTGACGACAGGACTTACATTTTCAGGCTAACACAAAGTTATTAATGCATGAAAAATTAAAAAAAAAACTATTTGTTTTGATCCATCAAATTTATTAAATACAATACGAAGTTTGTTCAAAAGAAAAGGTGAATTTTGAATTTTCGCGGGCTGTGTACATTCGATTATCATTTTTTTTGTTGTTATGTTGGTACGCATATGTTTATCAGATGTTAGCATTATCAGCCATTTTGAATTAGTGGTTTGTTTTTGACAACTGGAAAGGTTAGTCACGTTTTTCTGTGTTCTTCAATTTTTTACTTTTGAAAAAAATGGATCAAAGAATATGTATTAAATTTTGCGTTAAAAATGGAATAAAGTGCTCCAACGCACTTAAAATGTTTACTGTGTTCGGCGAGTCTACTTTGTTTCAAAAACACTTTTATAAGTGGTACAAGCGCTTTACAGAAGGCCGAGAAGATGTTAATGACGATGAGCGTCCTGGAGTTGGAACCACGTCAACAAACGAGAAAACATCGAAACAGTGAAGAAAATGGTTTTGTAAAAACGTCGAATCACTATTAGAGAAGTTGCAGAGGATGCTGGCATATCAATCGGCTCATGCCATGCAATTTTCTCGGATGTTTTGGGCATGAAACGTGTGGCAGCGAAGTTTGTTCCGAAATTGCAAAATTTTGAGCAAAAGCAACCTCGCATTAGTATCGCTCAGGAGTTGTTGAATGACATCAACGACGATCCAGATTTGCTCAAAAGGGCCATAACTGGTGATGAAACGTGGGTATACGAGTATGGTTATGACGTCGAAACCAAGGCCCAATCATCCCAATGGAAGCGGCCAGAAGAGCCAAGACCGAAAAAAGCACGCCAAGTTCGATCAACTGTGAAGGTTTTGCTCACTGTTTTCTTCGATTACAATGGCGTGGTGCATCATGAGTTCTGGCCAACAGGTCGTACGGTTAATAAGGAATACTACAAGGAAGTTATGCAACGTTTGCGTGAAGAAATACGGCTCAAACGATCGGAATTGTGGAAAAACAAATCATGGATTTTGCATCACGATAATGCACCAGCTCACATCAATGCTTGTTCATGATTATTTGGCCAAAAACAACACCGTAATCATGCCTCAACCACCGTATTCACCAGATTTGGCTGCCTGCGACTTTTTCCTATTCCCGAAACTGAAGAGGCTAATGAAAGGAAAGCGTTTTGCCATAATTGATGAGATAAAGTTAGAATCGAAGAACGAGCTGATGGCCATACCGAAAAGCGCATTCCAGAAGTGCTTAGAGAATTGGAAGAAGCGCTGGCATAAGTGCATTATATCTGAGGGGGATTACTTTGAAGGGGAGAAAATGGATATTGATGAATAAATAAATACTTTTCGAAAAAATTCGAAATTCACCTTTTCTTTTGAACACACCCATCAAACTTGCGACCCATCAAATTATAGTTTTATTGAAATGTGGTATTTTATATAGAATCACATGTACGATTAATAAAATACAATTAAATAAATAAAAAAAACAGTGTAATTCCAGAGCATGGGTTCCCACTGGGGCGGTATCGCCCTTCAAGGGGCGTTGCAGTATCCAAGGGGGGCGGTGGTTTCTTCAAGGGAAAATGGGGGGTGGTGATGGGCGACAAGGGGGCGGTGAAGGGCTGAAATGGGGGGCAAGCTCAACAAAAATATTTTAAAAATAGTTTCCTTATGAATTCATATTTGTCGTTGGGAACAAAATGAACTGACCAGTTATAATATTGATTTATCGATGGATTAAAGTTTTTTTTGTCATTTTCTTTCGGTGTTATAACATTTATCCAGGCTTCTCGGGATCTATTGTCAGTTGAAAAATAATGTACTATATAATGTAATACGTAAAATTTCGCATATAAATATTAATCAAGAGCAAAAAGCAATCTAAAGGAGAAAAGGGGTGATATAGAGTCGACCGCGGAAATGAGAGTTATTATTTCGGGGGGTAGTGGGCGGTGAGACAAATAAGTTTGGGAACCTCTGTTCCAGAGGGAAGACGCCCAGTGGACTGCCCCAGGTAATGTTAGGAAAAGCAACTCCAGGGATAGTGCAAGGAGAGTTTTTTTTAAATTCCATACAGATGAAAATAATTTCTCTCAGGGTCTATATCATCTTTGGGGATTCTATGTGGAGGGTCTTTTAAATAAAATATAGTTCTGGGAAGGAAATAGGTATGAATGGTGCGTAGGAAGCTGGGGATCAGTGTGTCCAGGAGTGATGGACGTATTAATCCATCCCTCCCACTGCGGTGCAAAGCAATGGGCCGAAGCAGTCCGACTGGAGAGGTCAAAGATCTCTTATCCGGCTCACCACGCAGCTTGTGGGCAGACGTATTAGCCGCCAAGACCTGTAAAAACCTCACCTCATAATCCTGGGCACCCCTGCTAAGTTACTAAACGTATCGAACGACTTGTTGTGACCTATGGCAGAAGTGTTGGTTATCCAACGAATAGATCCCAGCCAGGCGGCACCCATACCCGCCTCCCAAATTGATGTTTTGTGACCAGTAATTCCCATCTTCTTCCCCTTTCCACTGCATCCAGCCTCACAGTACCTCAAGTTCGTACCTCAAATGGTATTACCATAGACCCACTGGCTTCGGAAGGTTAGGTTTCTTGTGCGGTATTCACTTAAAAAAAATACAAAGAAGGTTTTAAAATGACAACCACAAACAAAAACATATTCAAATAGTAATAGGGAAATCATTTACCTTGATTTTAAGTAACGATGCGCCAATTTCTATTATTCCAAATAACTCCATGGTTTCCAAAAAAACCCTTTTACGGTAATATCAATATAATATATTATACAAATGTTCAGACAATGTATATTATATTATACTTATAATAACAATAATAATGTATTTGGTTTTAATATGCTTTCTATTTCAGATCTAATTAAGTAACGTGTTTAGATTTTTATTTGAGTTTCAATTGCATGAATGCTGATTTGATTTTTGAAGGAGGGTGGAATTTTATTATAGAGTTTGTTACCATAGTACACGATTATTTTTTGTCAAATTGTTGTCATTGTGGTTGATTGATGGATTTTATTTTATTAATTTCTATGTAATTTTGACATTTTAAGGTAAGGTATAAATATTTTAAAAAAATACATATCTATTTTAGATTTTTTTTCATAGTCCTCTTCGCTAAGAGATCCTGTGCTGAGGCGAACTAGGTTTTGAATAAGGGGTTTCAGCGACTTCTATATTTCAACTTCAAGGTTTGGGTAGGATATTTCCGGTAACTTCTATGACGTTGTTTTAAGAATATGAGTCAGCTCTTCTTCTGGAATTTGGTGGACTTAATGCAATTGTTGATTGAATGACTTTGTTTGATAATAAGAGGGAGTTTGTTGTGTAATTTTACAGCTAAAAATTCAGAGCTTCTTTGTCCAAAAGTAGTATTACACTAAGGTACACTTAACTTGTCTAGTTGCTTTGCTCCGATATTATGATTGTGAGGAGTGATACTCATTTCATCCTTTTTGAGATGATGAACCAGAATATTTTTGGCAAAGATTTTTTGTGTACTTGGAACGTCGAAATGTTTAAAAATTTTCTTTGTTGACGTCCTTATGGGGACCTTTAAAATGGTCGTTACGGTGCATTTCTGAGTTGTGTTTAGTGGTTTTATGTAAATTGATGCAGCTGAGCCCCATCCCAAAATTCCATATGCCAAATGAGAGTGGTATAAAGCATAATATACTCTATTTAGATCCTCGGTTGACAAGATATTTCGTAATATTCTGAACAAGTAGATCAGTTTTATTAGATTTTTTGAAGTTCTGTTAATGTTTAAATCCCAGCGGAGTTTATCATCAATTAAGATCCCAAAATATTAATACTTTTAGCTTTCGTTATATGCGGGCAAGTGAAATAAGATAAATTGTTTTGACACTCATTAATTTGAGTGTGTGCTCATTCATTGGTTGGCCTGTTTTGTTTATTGAGAATGTTAGATATTTAGTTTTACTCACATTTAAAATAAGCGAGTTCACTTTTAACCAGTTTTGAAATACAGCCAAGCCATGCTGTGCCTCTTTGAAGGTATTTGTCCAATCTTGTTCATAAAAAAATAATAACAGTGTCATATACAAATGTCCCCTGTATTTTTGACTCTGAAATCTAGTATTTTTAATATGTGTTTGTCGCAATTTCTTGTTATGTCCATGTGTTTTTGACTGTGATATCAAGTGTTTCTAATATGTATGTTTGTTGTTATTTCTTGTTTTTCTTTTTGTATTTGTGAATGTAAAGTAGATTGTCTTAGTATAATTGTTTTATTGATATGATGTGAAGATTGTTGAAGATTTCGTCAGTGCTAGTTCTTACAGGGACTTTAAGGACAATTTTCATGGTATCCTTTTGTGTTATAATGAGTGAATTAGGAATATTATAATTTGCACTGCCATATCCTACCTATAATACGATATTTTAATAGTGATTGGCAAAGAGTCATGTATATCTTAATCAAATCATTTGTTCTGAGGATATTCCTGATTTAAAAAAAATGAAGTATTTTACATAAAAAAAATTATGTTATTAGTCCACTTTAAATTATGATCAAATTTTACGCCTAGATAAGTTATGTGATTAACATTTTCCGATGAAGGGCAATTACATTGTCCATTTAAGTGATGTAAGCTATGAATTTTCAAGTTAAGGTTTCTTTCTGAATTTTTTATTCAGAAAGTGGTGAATTTGTTTTTATTAGCATTAAGTGAAAGTGGGTGATAGTCTAGCCACGTTTTGGCTCTGTTTAGAGTTGCCTTTGCTTTCTTGAATGTTTCTGCCCAATTGTTCCCATTTGTTAGAAGAACAGTATCAGCTACAAAACTTTGATGTCATTCATGCAAATTAAGAACTGGATTGGACCCAGAATACTTCCTTGAGGCACCCTGAATTTAACATAAATACGTTTACTCGTTATGTTGTTGAGTTTAACTTGAATATTTAAATTTATTTTGTGATTTTCTTTTGCCGTTGTGGTCTTTTGCATTTTCGTGGGAGTCGATTTAAAAAAAGGTGCCATTTTGTACAACTGAATTGCAAAGAAATAAAAATAAAAGTTTGTATATAGATCAGGCAATAAGAGTGAGGATGTGTGTATTAGTGCATATATGTGTACATTCCCGACAGTGATGTCCTTGCCAAACGTCAATGAGAAATAGCCTTTTGTCTTGCTCACTCCTACTTATTTTTATTAGCGGGAAAGAGATAACAATAATGTAATATGTACCCTATGCATACGATCATCGAATTAAAACATTAAAAAAGTTTTGAAGTATCGATGCTCATTTTAAAAGTATCATATTAAGAACATTGCAACCTTCCCTTTTACCCTTTCCTCCCCTTCCCCACTCTTAGCCTCACAACAAAAAATATAGTCCCACTTCCCCCGACAATTGGAACTATGCGGGATTCACATTCAAAACAAAGGTTTGAAAAATGCTGCAAGCAATGCACCCACTGTGACTGACTAAACCCTGGTTACAATACCTATACGTTAGAACAGCTCCAACTCTTCGTTTCATGTGAAAAAAACTGTCTTATGCGCGGCATACCGGAGAGAATTCTTTTCTCATTGCAGCAACAGTTTCATGAAACATCTTAGCGTTCGATGTATCGCTCGAACCGCGAACCGTCCCAATAGATCGTTGCGATATAAATTCATTGTCAGCGCATTGACATTGGCGGTGGCGCTGATTGCCCGCTACGGCAGTGGTGCACAACCATTTTAGCCAGAAGGCCAATTCATTCATTTTAATATTGCTCGCGGGCCACAGGGGATCTGGAACATCTTGTGACATGGTGACACTTTGCAGTTGGTGGCTTCGCTAGTGTAGATTTGATTTATTTATATGAATACCGTACAAGAGTTCTGAAGTCAGAAGATAGGTATATAAATTATATACCAATTTTTTTATTAGGTAGGCATTAGGTACTTACCTAAAACGTCGTATTTCATAATAACTAAATAATAAACCTTTACATATGCACAATATTATAAATTAAGAATCATGACTGAGTCAGAGTTTTGAAAATTTCATCCGGTAATCATTTAAAATTTTGTAAAACAAGAAATTTTAACAAATTATTCAAAGAACGCCCATAAAAAAAAAGAAGAAGAAAATTTTTCCTTTAACATCTTCGGCCAAACGTAAATGATCTCGATTTTTATTATTCTGGAATATTAAATGCTAACAAATTCTTGTAATTTTGAACAGTTAAAATTTTGTAGCGATCCCCTATGTAAAACATAACGGAAACGTTAAATATTATGAACAAAGCATCCAGAAATCCGAACGATCGTTATTAAATAAGAAACATACAAACTCACTTCTGTTACCTATATGTTTACAGAAACAGTATTTGCCGAGGCGAGAAGGAACGACGTAAATGTTTTTTGGAGAACGAGGTTTTCTTATATATAATTTTGTGTGGTTCTTTTGTTTGATATATATACGAGTATATATTCAGATAATATTCCATTGGTAGTATTGCTACTCCAATACCTTGTTCTCCTAAAAAAACCCTTTAAAAAAAATACTAGCTGAAGTACCCGGCATCGCCCGGGATTATGAATGGTTTGGAGTAAAGTTTTGAGGTTGTGATGTGTTATCCTACCCCTACCCAAAGTTTTCCTTTAATCAGGTATGCGAAATTTCATCAAGAAGTATCAAAATTCTGCTTTAACGGCTAGGAAAGGGGAAGGGGGGGTGGTTTATCGAAATCC
Source organism: Halesus radiatus (assembly GCA_022606495.2). NCBI lineage: Eukaryota > Metazoa > Arthropoda > Insecta > Trichoptera > Limnephilidae > Halesus > Halesus radiatus. The sequence goes on from JAHDVE020011177.1 coordinate 61,668, forward strand.
CCCGTAAACAGTGAAATTACTCTTGTTTAGAAAGTCAAGTGTCCAAAATTTCACCAAGCTCTTAATAAAATTGTAGATTTGTATACAAAACAAACAGACACCGCATGCCCCGGAAACTCTTCTTTATATAATAGAAGACTTAACATTTCTTCTCCCTCCACTGTTGTTGAAAAGTTCGTTACTTCTTTTTTCACCAGAAACAACACAAAAAGTGTTACTGCACAAGAGCCCCAACCCTTCTGGATCCAGTGAGACTATAGTAAATGTAATTGGTGAGGCTGAAGGTAGTGGGGAGGGAAAGGAGATGGGGTCGGGGAAGATAGGGAAGTACCTGACTATTCACATCTGATCACCAAACACATCTAAAGTTATTTCAAAAAGGTTTGTAATTTAGCCAAGTATGTCGTACGAAAAGGTACGCTCGCGGTCCGTGGGTTGTTGATCACCACGCCTCAGTGAAGTTGTCACCGAGTTTCCGCCGCCGGGCTGCGATAGCGCTGTTGTCTTTGAATTTTCCCCCGGGGGCGCTATACTCCTCATGCCTTTAAAAGCACCGACCACCCGAAGAGCGACCATTTACTTCCAAACTGTTGGTGTTGCAAGGTCCTTACCATAGGGCGCCAGTGCTAGCATACGTGAACCATATTACCCGCATAGTGAATTTTATAATACGCGTATATTTACATTTAAAAAAGTTTTTTTTTATAACTTTTAAACCGATTCTAGATCACTAGGATTTTTCCAATAGTGTGACTTTCAGTCGCATTACGCGAATGAAATACTTAAACAGATCAAACCGACAAATATTAGAAATTCAATTCAGAACGTTTCTATATATTAGAAACGATTTGGATAGACCGTAGATAAATAAATAATATTTAATAATTCTTATTGCACAAGTCTCACAACTTGTTTATTAATTTTCTTTTGATCGTATCGGTCTTTATTCTTCTTTTTTAAATTAAACTACTGTGATACTATTTAGTATAAAAAGGTGAGTAATTTTCAATATGTGTGTTTTTTATTTTTATTTTTAAATATGTGATGATTATTTGAAGAGTTTTGTTTTTATCTATATAGTTACAAATTCAAGTACGATTTTTTTTTCTTTCTAGTAACGTTATTTTATGCGTGATAGCTGTTTATCCTTACATAAACAGCGTCAAACGAAAAAAAAATATATGTGTTTATGGGGGTATATTTTTCATAGCTTAAAGATTGATGTAAAAAAGTCTTTGTAGCGATTAAGTTATTTAGGTTTAATATTTTTAACATTTTTCTGTATCTTAACGGTCAGCACCCAAAAACACACACTTTGCAGGTTGCTAACTTAAGAAATACTATGAATGATTTATTAGTAAATTCTATACGGGTAATTGGGAAAATGTATAAAGTTTCGAAAGCTGATAATCCTCAAGCTGTAAACTTTTAAATTATATGTGAAATACGTAGTGAAATATTAGATAAAAATTTCAAATTGCTTTCATTGATTTTCAAGCTGCACCTCTTTTCAGAAATTTTGAGATGTATTTCATAGAATTTAAAGATTACAGTATAAAGATTTTTATTTTTTACTACCCGTACAGAAGTTACAGACAAATCATTTATATTATTGTTTAAGTTAGCAACCTGCAAAGTGATGTTTAGGACCATTTTTGAGTGCAGGTCCTAAAATAAAAATTTTGTAGTCTAACAATTAATCTTTTAATATTCTAAAATAATTTAACTAACATTCAAGCATTATTAATCTGAATGCATTAAAGTAGTAAGTAAAAGTACAAAGAGTATAATATTATATTACACTGGACTGTATTCAGAAATAACTGATTATATGAATGAGGAAAAGTATAACGGAAGACTAGGTTTATGAATTTTACCTGGAAATTTCAATATTTGCGTCAAAGAATTAACCATGTACCTAGTTTATTAATGGGAACATTTGGCTAACAATTTATTACCGATAATTAAACAAATATATTGAGGTTTAATATCCTTTTAAGTAAATGGTAAATATGTAGGTTATCGGAAGAATTTTCCTCTCGATGCATAAATGTTCCCAGTAACAATACTCCGCATAATGCGTTTTTATTGGTTTTTAATTCAAGCGTGCTAACTTATTGTACATTGTTTATGAAATACTGGCTTGCATTTTTTCCGTGATAAAATATTTCCGAATTCATGAGGAAACATTCGTTTCTAAATATCGACCAGTTCACATTGTTCTTTTAAGCGGAGGACAGCATCTCGTGAATCTCGTCTACTCCACAAAGTACGGGGAATCAATTAAATCTGTATAGAGACCAAAAAAAAAAAAAAACATAAGAGTTGGATCAAAATGCCTTTTAAATTTCTCATTCCAAATAAACTCCGGGATCACTGATGCACTCTGTATATAGTTTGAAATATTTAAAAATAAACCGAATCTTAGAGTTCTTCAATTCCTCATGATTTTACCACGCTGGCTTGTTCATTTAGTATCGTCGTTACCATAGTAGAATTTTCAATGTAACAAGCTGAATATCATTTAGTTCAATGATCTGCATAATAATCCATTCACAATATAATATTAGATGCATTTATATGTACTGAAATAATAATTGTTGAATATCGCGCGATCAACCTTCATCTTCGCGGCTCTGAAACCCGCCTGAATACTAAATAATTCGTCAACTAATTCCGATAACTATTGTTCACAGGTTGTTGAGCCGTTTGACCTCTGGGCTGCTGGATTAGAAGAGAGTAAATACATTTCCTGCCACCAAGATGACCACCAAACACCCTATCCTCCGTATAAAAATATGCCTTACCATCGGCTTGCTGGTAATAGCCTCGTTGGAGTTCGCCCAATCAGCTGGTATCAACACTGAAAGGGTTGTCTCGACTGAAGCGAAGTCTAACGAAAAAGATTTCGTCGAATCCATAATTCTTCTGTCCACCGACTCGACTCCCGCCGTATGCAATCCCGGGAAGAAGCTGATGAACGAATTCTCTTGGGAGGATTATTCGGTTGTTGGGTCTATGTTGGTCATCTCCTGCGGAATTGGACTGTTCTACGCGTTCTTCGGCGAAAAGCAGACCACGAGCGATGACTTCCTCCTTGGCGGGTCTTCGATGGGAACGTTTCCGATGGCCATGAGTCTGGCGGCAAGGTAACTACTATTTTTATGTTTTGAAAATTTTCCTTATTAGTTGCAAGAGGTGACACGAAACGTGCCTTGACTTTCTATACATTGTAATATTGTAGTACTAATTAGAAATTTTGAATATGATTATCATTCAATTTTGAAATAATTTATCGAAGTTTTTAAAACTCTTAGTATATATTTTAATACAGTTCTTAGAAATCGAAGTACGATAAAAATGACGGAACGGATTAGGGTAGCTGTAGCTCAGTGGATTAGAGCTCTAGGTCCCGGATATACGACGAGGTTCTAGGTTTAAGTCCCAGCTGCTGCCGTCACTTTTTATTTCTGTGTCTTTTCGGTTTCATGTTTCATTTTGAGAGTTGTTAATATTATCTTCAATGATTATCATTCATGCACCCATTGCACCGAACTAAGCTAATTATTGTTATGTAAACATCAAACAGGGTTTTAAAAATTTTGTAATCATCGAAAGTTTTTCTCACTTATTTTGATTATTTTCAAAAATGCCTCATCTTTAGATACGACATAAGAAAATTAATTATTTTCTTATTCAAAGAACATTTCGTATTTGATTTTTCAATGACCTACATGTTTTACACACACTGGAAAAACATATTTGTTTATTTTGTTGACATACCTAACATTTGCACAATAAGCATTTGTTTGTTAGGGAGGAGTTTATTTATTTAGATACCGAATTAGGACATGAATTAGTTTCCGCAATCAAATAATGTATCGGAAATGATTCTTCGATGACCTACATATTTTGCGCACATAAGCCGAAACATTATATTTATTTTGTTGCTATAATGAGACCATGTTTATTCATTTAAATATTTACACAAGTAACATTAATTTGCTTGTTGGGGAGCCAAGAACGCCCCACTGATGTTTAAAGTGGGATAAAATATAAGATATTGAATTGCTCCATTTAATATGTCCACATTTAATATTGAATGAAGGATTGCAGTACTCGCGCACTTTATTTAATTAATACTTCTGATATAACAGGTCGCATCCAGTTGTATGCACTCTCTAATTTACGGGCTCTTAATTACCAGCGATCCTTCGGAGAAGAATGCGTTCATAAGAAAATTACTCATCGCATAACTACCCTTTACTAAAACGTTAAACACCGACTAATAAAATCGACAATACATTTTGCCATACGGATTTTACACAATGCGTATTTTAAAATGTCAAAACTTATAAAGAGTCTTATTAGGTAGATTTCGCGCAAACTTTGAATGAGAATATCAACGCATAAATAATTCCCCACTGCAAAAACTCAATATTTAAATTGATCTGCGAAATAAAATCAGCTTTGATTCCCTTGGGAGTAACCGGCTTGAGGTGGAATAGAAGTATTTGTTTGACGCAAACAGCGACATAAATTATAGCTAATCCATTTAATTTAATGTTTTCGTACTCGGCGCGGCATTATAATTATTGGAAACGTGATTATTGCTTAATCTCCAAAACATATTGACGAATAAAAGCAAGTTGGGTTAATCCAACCGCTCGGTGGAGGCGCTTCGGAAGGAGGTTTGGAACATTTCGCAACGAAACCATCGGAACTGGTAACAGCCGAACGCGGCCCGCGCAAACCAGTATCGGTCGGTCAGCAGTGACGAAGATTGCCTTGTTGTTCTATGGGAAGCCATCTCTTGGATCGATTAATTGACATTGTTAACTCTAATCACTCCAGAGGGGAAGCGGGGCCCTTTAATTTCGAAGCAATTCCCACAAGTAAATAGACGCGATACATTGTCCGATCCGCCTCTAATTGTGACGGTCGAATTTAACGCGACACGTAACTAGGAAGCGGCCGGTGACACTTTGACAGCAGCCAATTTTCGCCGCAGAGATGAATTTTTAATATTAATAGTGGTTTATGTGATTCCATTGTTGTTTTCCAGTTTGCAAATTGTTCAGAAGTATGACTCGCATAATCATCGTAATGGAATGACAGATTGTGTTGACAAACAAACACTTGGTTTTTTGCTATGCAACTGTTTTATAATGTTTTCGAAGGCGCTAAGAAAAATGCAGCTCGCAAACACGTTTTTTATTTATTGGAATTGGCAAATCGTATCTACGGATGAACCAGAGAATATGTTCAAAACTTATAAATAATTAGAACTTGAATCGTGAAATTTGAAAAGTCCTTCTGTATGAAATGAATAGGACAATGTAACTTTTTGATACACATATTACTGCACTTTTACAAACAGTTCGCTTTATTGAAGAACTGATATATATTTTAAGGGAGACGATTAAAAAAATCTGTCTTTTGTTGCATTGAGTGTTGTAAAAAGTTTTGGATTACAGAATACCTTAACTGATTTATTTATATATATATATTGAGGTTAGAAGGCACATTCCCGTGGAGTAAATCATCCCGTTGCTAAGAGATCTCTTTATCTTCAGACCCATAAATGTAGTGTTTTGTATGTAAATACATCGCAATAGTGCTATTACTCACCAGTTTGATTTTTTTCGCCTGTCAGCCATTTAACAACAGAATTTTGGTTTCATGATACCCCGCTATTCAAGATAAACTATTAACAATTTATAATAACAATTATGAAATTTATAATATTAAGTAAATGAAATATGTTGTTATAAAGCACGAATATATTTTATTTACACCAACCGGTTTCGCTTAACTCAAGCTTCATCAGGGTAAATATGATAACTAAATTCTAATACAGAGTTATAGGTATGTAACCGATAACTCTGTATTAGAATTTAGTTATTATCTTTACCCTGATGAAGCTTGAGTTAAGCGAAACCGGTTGGTGAAAATAAAATATATTATTGGTTGATAACATCGTGTTTCATTTACTTAATACAATGTCAAACCACAGAGTGATTGCTTCTCACGAAAAAAAAAAAAGAATTTATAATATTTTATCTTGAAAAAAAAATCCAAAAATATACGGTGATCAATTGATTAGACAGGTATTAGAAATCGAAGTATGATACAGATAAAAATGACGGAACGAATTGGGGTAGCTGTAAGTCCCAGTCGCTACCGATATCTTTTTCTTTTCTGTGTCTTTTCGGTTTCATATTTCATTTTAATTTTGAGAGTTGTTAGTGTTATCTTCAATGATCAAAATATATTATTAATTTATTTTAACTATGTACGGAAAACAATAAAATATATTTAATCATTGTAGAAAATAATATTAATATTACCTAAATGAAACATGAAATGCTGCCGATAATACAGGAATAAAAATGGAGAATAATATTTACAAATCTTGAATTTGAGATATGATATCGATGAAGATGACATACATTGAACTGGTCTCATTAGCTAAGTTGGTTAAGCGGTTGACCCGGATAGGAAGAGGTCCTGGGTTCGAGTCCCAGATGCGACTGAAATCTTTTTATTTTCTCTGGTTTTTTTTGTCCATTTTCATGTTTCATGTAGGTTATGTTAATATTATTTTCTACAATGATTAAATATTAAAATGAGGTTTTTAAATCTAAATAAAAATAATTAATAATTAAAAATTGAATAAAAGATATTTTTATTTCGCACTTTGCGGGGTTTTGAACCCGTGACCTCTAGGCTGATGGCCAAGGATCTACCGCACAGACACGGAGGTCGTTGTTATTAAAAAAAATTAGACTGGGCTTCTACCATGACAATACTAATATACGATTGTCCAGTTTATTGGACGGCTATCAAGAGAGCCGTTATCTATTCTGTAGTCTCAAATGGTTGCCACCTCATTTGATTTTATCTAATATCTAACCCCGCTATGAAAATAGGTAACAAAACCATACAGACATCTTGTCTACGTTCGCTTATATGTGTACATAATTATGTGCAAGGGTTTACATTATGTTGATGGTATATAATGCAGAAATGCTCCGCGGTGTTCTCACCACCCTCCCCCCCCCCCTTTGCAAACAGTTACACTTAGTTATACCTGCCGGTTTCCACCTTACATCGCCTTTGGAGACATTTACTCGTTTTATGAGCAATAAAATTATCCTATTTGTATCCTCCCAAACAAATATTATACACTATAACTAGTGCTACAAGCGGGAAACTGGCTAATCTACACCACATAGAGAATAAAAGAAAAACAATAAAGAATCGATCTAAGCATTTACATTTTTATTTATTTAAAAACTTATTTTCATATTTTTCGGCATCTTGAGGGTTAAGACACTCTTAAGACGTTCTTATACGATACTTTTTTTCATCCAGATTGCTCATGGGTTGTTTTTTTCTATGGACAATTCTGTAGAAAATTCCATAGAAAAGGATCTACATTTATTGCCAAGCTATATATACTCGTACATGTACAAGTGTAAGTGTGTATTAAGACAACGATTTTTTCATTATCTTGACGTGAATGAGGTGATTGCAGTTAATAAATTACGCCATGTCTCGGGTTCGATTCCCGGCCACGTTTCAGTAGTATAAAAACGTATGATATATATATATATATATATATGAGATCGATAAAAATGAAAGAAAATAATTAGGTCTCAATAGCTCAATTTATTATATTGTTGTAAGACAGAGGATCTGGGTGCGAGTCCTAGTTACCTTTTATTTTCTTTTCTTTTTCTGTTTCATATTTAATTGAAATTTGTTAATGTTATCTTCTTCAACGTCCATGTCCAATTTTCCACTGACTGAGCATTACAAACACTCGCATGTACCTCCTAGATTACATGAAGTTAGTAATAGATACGCAGATGTTGCGGATCTATTTAACTCCATGGAAGTACAAGAAGGCTATATTATCATATATTTTTAATCAATATTAATTTAACCTAAGTCTACTTATATGTTTTATGTGTACCCATATATATCCCTTACTTTTATATCCTTCGTGAAATTTAAAAAATATATATTTGTATTATATTCTTATGTTTGTATTTAACTGCGACATTCAATTATTGTTCATGGTATATTTATACCGTTGATGTTAAATAAATAAATACATAATTTTGTATTATTTATTTGTCTCACATTAAAATATTATATGAGCCGGAAGATACAATTAATGGGCAATAGCTTCATACTAACAGGCCGCACAACGCACGCGAGCCGTTCTCAACTAGCAAATAAATAATTAAGCTGTCAAAAGGGCAAAATACAGTGTATGAAAACAATTGTGACTATAATAGTACATTCGGGCCTTTCCATCAATGTTCAAGAATTTATTAACTTACTTGCTAGCTGGGAGCGGCTAACGCACGTTGTGTGGCCCGTCAGTACGTAGCTGTTCATTCAATATTGTTACCTACTTATGCAAACCTTGAACGATAGAAGGCCAATGCTATTCCATAAAAAAATAATGGGATATGATTTCCTTGGGATTCAGTTATGTCGATCATATCAATAGATTCAAGCAGTTTACCATACACCTTATACCGTTATTCAGTGGCGGCTCGTGACTTTTTCTTCTTCAAAAAATATTCACCGTTTTCAGCTTCAACAACATTAATAACGTCTTATTTTTTAATATTAACACTCTAGCTCACTCAAAAGTCACGAGCCGCCACTGCCGTTATTGCGATTTATTATAACCGTTTTTATAAATACGCACTACGTACGCACTGTTTTTGCTAGTAAACTCGTATGTCGAATCAAAAACGCTATTAAAAAAAGGTTTTTAAGCGAGTAATAATCGTAAAAATTGCTCGTCAAGGCGCTCCTAATTGAGAATATTTCAACGCGTGAGGTTGCTAAGAAGTGACCGCAGTGGGTTTGTTCCCGCAGGACTGTTTGGCTTTGTATTGTCCACTCCACATAGGTCATGTCATTAGTGGAAGATTCATATCGTCACCTTAATTAGTCACAAATTGAGATATGAACTCCATCTTTAGCATTTTTTAAAATACATATACTACGAAAACTTCATATCCGTATGTTAATTATAAGTTAAAAGTGGAAAGGAATAACAAAAAAAAAATGGAAAGAAAACAACAAACATCAACAAAAAACATTTATTGTTTGAAAAAATATATATTTTAAGGTGGTGCAGCTGAATATACGATTTAATTGCGGTTCACAAATTTGATCTTCAATTGACTCTTACAATATTTAAAAAATATATATATACAAAAGTAATCCAAATTTGTAAAATACATTTTTTTTATGATAATACAAAAATTTTATTACATAAATTTATTGAGTATAGATCTTAAAAAAAATGTATTATTACTATTTTGTTACATACATTTATTGAGTATAGATCTTAAAAAATTGTATTATTACTATTTTGTTACATACATTTATTGAGTATAGATCTTAAAAAAATTGTATTATTACTATTTTGTTACATACATTTATTGAGTATAGATCTTAAAAAAATCGTATTATTACTATTTTGTTACATACATTTATTGAGTATAGATCTTAAAAAAATGTATTATTACTATTTTGTTACATTGAGTATAGATCTTAAAAAATTGTATTATTACTATTTTGTTACATACATTTATTGAGTATAGATCTTAAAAAAATTGTATTATTACTATTTTGTTACATACATTTATTGAGTATAGATCTTAAAAAAATTGTATTATTACTATTTTGTTACATACATTTATTATGTAAACATACAAAGACTATAAAAACGGGTTTTTAAAAAATCAGTAATGAAAAAAAGACAGGATCCAAACCGTATCTCAAAATTTCCTAGTAGTTTTCATTAAGGCGGCGAAATGCATTTCATTCGATTTTGGTAAACGGTCATTAAAATTTGCTTGCAATTACATTTATATGGTAAAATACATCTTGTTTCGCCTGAGGCCTCAAAAACATAACTTTCCACAAACATTTTTGTTCACATGAAGTACTGAAATAGTTTTTGAATAGATATATATTTTTTTTACGTTTTATGTGTGTTGTGCTCTGAATTTCGACAGAAATTTTCAAACAGACGTCATATTCCCATAAATAGTTCTCCTTCTCGACTTTAAAATTATTGGTCTCCTATAGAGACAAGAAATTGAGAAAAAAAACACTCCACATAAGAAGTCATGTAAAAAAATATGTGCTGCTAATTTGTCTATCAGAGTCTAGGCAAGTGTGCCGACTTATAAATTTTAATTAATTTTCCAGTGTCACAGACTCAACGCATTGTTAATTGCCCAGTTATATTGGCGCAAATACGCCTACAATCACGAATCACTAACGCATCAATACATAATTGAGAGACTTTTCCCCTCGACTTCGAGCAGCTTGTGGAGAGCCTTAGCGAGTGTCCAGCCGCCGCCATTACGGTCGCCCGTCTCTTTACAGTCTTTACCCGCCGAATCCAGAACCAACCAGACTGAACTGACCCTGGTCCGAACGCAACAGAATAAAACAGGATCTCGTTTCCTACGCTTTTTACTTGAATACTTCCTACTATTTATATTTTACAAGATATTACAATACACGTACATGCAAAGTGGAAAGGGGGACAGTAATTCGATAAACAGATATACAGAAACATAAATATATAGGTGGTTTTCAGCTAAAACACCTTAAGTACAACACATTAGGCCAATTAGACGAAATCAAAGATTATTTAGAAAGTTTCCGATGTTATTTATGTTCACAAACAACATAAGCAAGTACGTCATACTTTATTTTAAATCTTCTGTAAAGAGAGTTTTGATATTGTTATTAACCATTCATATCATTATGCAAAAAATAATAACCTTGCCTAGTATTTCTTCAGAAACTGTGTCAATGGAAGGCAAAACAAGTTGCAACAATTTTATTTATTTATTAGCAAGAATCTCTCTGAACTATTCGGAGGCAGTGGAACTATTGCGATTCTCATATTTGGGAAATGTTGATGGGTTTAAGGAATTTATGTAATGTAGGGAAATAAGAAGGGGTATAAATACGAATGCTGGTGAATTCCTTGTTATTTAAATCTGGGGACCATTTTTCACACACCTGGGCCTTAGGAACTTACTGCTCTGCAACGGAAACAGTCAAATTGCGGCCTAATTTTGTCGCGGATTTATGAATGTGAAAATAACGTGCTTTGTAATCGAGTCCATAAAAATAAGTGACGGCGAAGTCACAAACAAATTACATACTATGATAAAAATCTGGCCTTGTTGAGCCTATGCTGAATTTGCGACAGTTTGATCTGCGTTGAAAAATGTACATGGATCAATAAACGCTTGCCCTGTTTAAATACGCAATCGGCGATCATCAATCAATACCAATCGATCAACTCTCCTCGTGTGGTCAAATCAACTTTTATTAGACAAATGAAACTTTACGACTATGACACTAAAGTGCCTTCGATACAAAATATAAACAATAATTGTACTTTTCAATTTAATTATTTTTTAAGAAAAAAAAAAACCAAAATCATGTTTATTAACACAAAATTATGAATGATTGATTTAAAAAGTGACGTGTTTAGAAATACACAAAGCATGGGTAAATTTATTCGATAAAATATACGTACTTTCTTATTTTGTACTATACAGAATTCAACACTATTATCAATTTTTTTTAAACATGGAAGAGCAGAACAATACGGCACCATGTCACAATTATTCGCAGTAAAATGGCCATTTCAAAGCTCCATAAATCATAGATGGAAAGAGCTATGCAAATATCATGTTACCAGAACTCACATTTAGAGATGTTTTGCTGCTACAGAAAACGAATTTCTACTACGAGTATACTGCATGTAAATGTTTTTAATATAGGTACATGAGCGAAAATATGAGGAATTTGTATTATGCGGTCATTTAACTCTTCAAATTGCCATAACTTTTGTGTAATAAATTGCTTCAACGAATTTTAGGGTAAGAGTTTCGAGCCAATAATTAGCATGCATCATGTAGACTGTAGAGCATGTACTGCAAAACAACCATGCATTCGAAAATTGGTTTTTTCGTAAATAAATTATGATTTAAATGCATTTTGTACGCTTCTTTCTTATATCTTTTATTTGCACCGACTGCTTAAATATTCGATAAATTGATGTTTCTTTAGGTAGATTATAAATTAAATTTTATTTGTTTTTAATATTTATTATTTATTTATTTATAAGAAATAAGCAGCTTTTAATACAAATATATAAACGAGTATACAAAGGAAGTTTAACAAAAGTTAAGCCAAAAAAGTTTCTTGTGCTAACAGTGGTTAAATACAGATGTTTTATTTATGAAGCTAACAAGATAAAGAAACAAACAAAATAAGAAAGGTAGGGGGGAGAGAAATAGGAAGATAGGATCGGGACAGGAGATGCTTTCGATACATTTTATGCTCTTGCATCAATTTGTGGTCGTACGTATTACTTCGGTTCGATAGTTTTAAAGGGTATTGTGATGAATGTCGATATTGTAAAATTGTGCGTTATATTGCGCACAAATACGGAAAAATGGAGAATTTATCCTAAGATTGATCTTGCATGCGGGCAAATGAAAAAAATCGATTTGTCGGGTTGGTTTTGACGGTATGTGAATTTTCGATGCTTTGTTTGTGCTTAGCATATTTATATAAAATCTAATAGTGGTAAATGGGCATGCAAGTCGTCCCAGTATCGTCCTTGTTAAATTCCATCAACCGGAATCGAAGCTTTGCTTGATATGACATTAGCCGTGTTTAGTGATTAGATCTGAATAGCTAGGTACTTTAAATCTGAGAGTGGTAGATACTCTCAGTGTCATCACCCCGGTGAAAGACAACCAATTATTTAGAACCGAAACCGTTCTTAAATAAACTTATACCCGTGTTCAGTGACCAGAGGGAAGACCAATATGGTAATTTTAATGGTTCACATATCCTTATCCTCCCTACTCTCTTCAGCCTAAAAACATACATAACTTGGAAATTCCATAAGCCATCTGGCTTCCCGGACAGTTGGAACTCTTGTGCTAATCAGATTAAAAAAACCTTCAATGCCTACCGAATCTAACATACCTGCAACATGCTACCTACCCAATAATTTAAAAAGGCTCGGTGTATTTTTCAGAACAGTACCTTTTGCACTCATTTGTGAGGCTGGCGGTATTGAGGAGGGTAAAGAGATGGGGAAGAAGGAAGGTGGGGAAGTACCTGACTATTCAGATCTGATGACCAAACACGGCTAAAGCCATTTCAAACAACGTTTCGATTTTGAATGGTTGTCTTTAACCAGGGTGATACTGTCAGTATCTACCACTCTGGAACGTACACAACACAATTTAATCAAAAAATTACTTGCGCACACAGGGAATTGAACCCGCGACCTCCGGATTCGTAGCCAAGGATCGTAAACACTCAACCACGGAGAAAGACTCATGGTTCTTTTGTAGTTCCAAACCATCACAACCTATTTACCGCCGCAACAATCCAACTATACACAAACCTCACTCAGATTTTGACCAAGAACAGCACTTAACTGGTAGCCGTCGAGAAACCTGTTGCCCGTTCGGTTCTGCAAAGGGAAAAACACGATATAAAGGTTTATCCAATTTTTAACCGGCTCATACAGGAAATTTCTAACCCGGTGACTGGTGGTTCATACCAGATTCGGGTTGTTTGTCAACAAGTTATTTGTCATTATTGACAAAACAAACTGAACATAAAGTGTGTCTCAGAACGGCACTCTAAGCGGTCACTAATCGCTCACCCATTTACCTATTCACAGAAATAGAACTGTGATTATACAAGGTGTATCAAGAAGTACTCGACAAATTTTAACCAGTGATTACTGAACTTATTTGGAGTTAAAAATGTTGATGGCATTCTGGACTCTGCTGATTTTTTTGAACCACTCAATTTAACATAGTAATCTACAGCTTTCGGAACTACCCTTCCTTCGTCAGGACTATATTAAGACTAAAGTAAGATACAACAAATGAGAGACACGCATGAATATTTAGGTGTTGGAGTGGGAGCCAACCAAAGGGGAAGGGGTAATTAGGAGGTTTTCTGGAGGAACAAAGCGATTCACTGGCAAAATATCTAGAAGAGAACTATACTATAAACGTATTTGTTTATTCGATATACAAGAATTAATATTTAGGGATTTCATAATTTAAAATTATTAATTTCGGCTTTATTATTACGGTGAAGTATTTGTACTCCTGTATCTTTATTAAAAATGTGATCGATTAAAATGAGATAGTTGGCAAACTCTGAAGAATTATTTTTCTTTAAATCTCTTAAGTGTTCCGCGATTCTGATATTTACATTGCGGGTTGTCTTTCCTAGAATGAAGTACAGTCATTGCAGCATAGTTTGTAAAAGTAAATTTATCGAATGGATCGTGAAATTTTTTTTCCAGTGAATCGCTTTATTCCTCCAGAAAACCCCCTAATTAATCTTTCTCCCTTTGTCGGCTTTCACTTCAACACCTAAATATCTAAGTATGTTAATATTTTGTATCTTAGTTCAGTGTTAATATAGTCCCGACGAAAGAAGGACACTTCCGAAATGGGTCGATTATATATTAAATTGAAGTGGTGAAAACAAATTTACGCGATTGTACTATAATTATGGCAAGCCACAAAGTAAATGCTTTTTACGAATTGGTATACCTACTGATTTTAACGTTTTTAGGCAAAAAAAATCACCGCTGATCAAAACGCCATCTACATTTTTTACTCCAAACAAGCTCAGGAATCGCTGGTTAAAGTGTATCGGGTACGTCCTGATACACCCTGTATATACTAGTATATTAAAATAAAATAATTTATGGTAATTCTGTATTTCAGACTCAATAATAATGACTTTATAATTTTGGTAGGCGTTTTTAGTGTAAATATATGTTTTAAATTATAAATTTACAAGCAGCACCTGTAGTAGATGGGAAGTTACCTAAGGGCGCAGGCATAGAAGTTTGCCAATGATTTCAAAAGTAGAAAAAAATATAACATGTAAATTCCTAAAAATAGAAGAACATGTTTTTATGACAATACAGCGTTTCATATAATTCGTGAAAAATCTAGTTATTTCCTGATTGCGGTGTTTTCACAAATGAGGGATACTGTTAAAAATGTGTGAAATATTAAAAGTTTATTCTTCTGGTTTTAATAGTTGCAACAAACATGTATATTTTTACATTTTCTTTAATAATTTTTGATTTTAATTATGATCTTAAATCGCAAATTCCTAAACGACTCGAATTTGGCAATGACGTACGGAGCGATAATGGTTACTTACAACTGTCGCCGGGAGTCGGAACTGTCTCTACAAACGATGGGCGGTGTGACGTCATATTGTTTTGGCGGGAAAAAATGGCAGATTTTAAATAGATATGTTTTTTAGTCAACATAAAAATATAATAAAATTCCTTCTTTTCGCAATTTTTTTCGACATTAAAAAAACATTGAAAATACCCTTTTAAAGGCCTGTTTACATCTACTACAGTGCAGACACATACAGTGGCAGGCACGGCGTAGAAAGGAGTATTAACATTAAACCGTGCATAAATGTGTTCATAGATAATGAAAGTAACTAATTTTGCCGCATCTGCCACTTTACGGCGCTGGCAGATGTGAATCGAACTTAATACGTCGTGATTCCTTCTAAAACAATGATATATTTCCAGCTTCATCACCGCCATAGAGCTTCTGGGCAACCCAGCGGAGATGTACAGCTACGGTTCCCAGTTCTACCTGATCTGCTGCGCCTTCTTCATCATCGTCCCCATCACCAGCTACCTCTACCTGCCCGTCTACATGAAACTCCGGCTGACTTCTTCCTTCGAATACCTGGTAAGATCTGTGCTACCGATTGATGACTATATACCCATTACCAGAGTTCCAAATTTATTTTAAAATTTACATCTCCCCTCCAAAAGACTACTGTAATGGAATTAAATGGAAGTATAGTTCTCCCAACTAGAGACTAGCACATGTACATTGCAAAATGACCTATTAGTCGTATTGAACTTCTTTCCGACACTTCATACCAATTTAAATACTTACTTAATTTACTTTAATTACTTACTAAACTTTTGACGGCCTCCATGGTCGAGGGGTAAGGCTCTCGACTACGAATCCGAAGGTCGCGGGTTCAAATCCCTGCGTGCGCAAGTAAATTTTATTTAATTAATTTGTGTTGTTTCACAATTAATTAATTTTAAAATAATATATAGTATATTTGCGCACATTCCAGAGTGGAAGATACTCTCTGTATCGCCCTGGTGAAAGACCACCATTCAGAATTGAAACGTTGCTTGAAATGGCTTTTAGCCGTGTTTGGTGACCAGATCTGAATAGCTAGGTATTTCCCCACCTCCCCCTTCAAAAAAAAAACTTGCTTTAATTTTTTTTTAAATATATGCGAATACCATACAAGAATTTCCAAGAACTGTCCAGAGCCTATGGAACCATGATATCCCCATTTGAGGTATGTTATCGGACTGTAGGGAGTGGAGAAGATAAGGTGTTGGGCAGGAGAAAGGTTGGGAAGTACCTACCTGGCTATTCAGATCTGGTTACAGAGCAAGGCTAAAGCCATTTCAGGTAGCGCGCAATGTTTCGATACTGAGAATAACTACAAATATGTAAATACAATATTTGGTTATCTCGGTGCTCCATTGTATTATAAATCTATTCTGAATTTTACTTAAAATAATAAAATCTGGAAAATATTCATCTCCAAGTCGATTGAATACAAGATGATTCATTCAATACTATTATTTATTCTCCTCGTGCCTGAGTGAAAAGCCGGTGAATGAAATATTACCCTCTCTCTACCTAGTTTATGACTGCAATGTATTAATACACAGTATTAATTAATACATTTAGCACATGAGGATCGCCATCTAATTCCGTCCATTAATCTGAACCAATTGAGACAAATTAAGGAGCAGATTAATTTAGTAAAGATATATAGGACGTCACGTTGCATTTTAATCAGTTTTCATGCTGTTTATTCTCCGATGTAATCCTGGAATTAAAATTTCAATCAAACATTAACATCGGTGCCACAGTCCCAAAGTGCAATAACTAAAAAAAATCATGCTTCTGAGATAACCAGGAAAAAAGATTCTGGGGAGGTTTAGTCTTCTACCGTTCTATTTTTTTTTTATAGATTTTAATGAAATTCTAGGATTTCTATAAAATATAGTATTACTTTTATAAAATTACAAATATCTTCTTTTTATTATTTTTATTATTAATGACTTTTCATAGGATTTTCATAGTCGTTACAGTTTGGATCTAAAGTAAATTTGATATTTCTGATTTAGTGCATCGTGATAAATATTAAAAAAAAAAAAAATTCTCAAGAATAATATCCGCTGTCATAGATAATGACAGCTTATCGCATGTTACATTTTGAAACTGGTAGATATGGGTATTCTAAGCATTTCCACATACGTAAGTCAAAACTGACATTTTTCGAGTTGTTGCACTTTGTAACTAAGGCATCAAAATGTACCCAGTTTTATACGAACGTGTTAAGAATTGTTTACAATTAAAATCGTTCATTGTCCCATACAAGAAAGAACCGTGAGACTTAATATAATTTGACATTTTTGCATACATATTTTGGCTTTCGCGAATATACAAAATATTGATTATCTCAAAACAACAGATTTGGACTTGTTGTAGTTTAATACTGGGCCATCGATATGTAGATATGTGGATTTACAGTTTGACATTTTGTGTGTTTCTTAGAATTATCGAGTCGGCCTAATTATGTAATTAAATGAGAAGACAATGACATTGTAAAATTGATTTATACGATGATAATTGTTAGGTTTGTGTGATTTGCAATTTTCTCTCCTTATTATCATGATTTCTTTTATAAATTATTATATTATTAAGTTAAGAGATTTGACATGTTCAACTACTGGTACATGTAGGGATACGTATCAAATCACGTGCACTATTTATTACGTCCTCTTTGACACGTAGTCTGAGATATTTCTGTGGATTTAGTTCAATTTATTATAAGGTGGAAATGTTAATTGTATAATTGTCAATGATTTTTAAATTGCGTGTAGGCTTTGTCAATTAGTGTATATTATTGAAGATCAATTAACGATGAAAATTTAATGAAAATTGATGAAAATTAGTTACCGCGGCAAATAACGTAATTTACTTGAGAGTGAATCAGAGTGGAGGGCAAGGAGGTAGTTTACAGATCCATTACACATCATTCTTAGATAAAGGCCACATATACCTAATTGGATTGAGTTAAAAAATCTTAAAAAAGCTTAAGAGGAACGGCTGCTCCGCCTGTTTCATGAATAAATTAATTTTGGATTCGAGGCCAAAATACCCATCCAAACTGAATGACATATTTTTATTTATTAAAGGTTTAATAAATATTTAGTACGGATGCGAAGTATTTTTATTTATTTTTGTTTTAAATTATAATGTATATATATGCCATGAAATTTTTTTTTCTTTCATAATTTTAAAGGCACCTTTGAAAATTATTTGCGGGTTTACTACATTAAAAAAAACCTCATATTTGTTATAATAATAATAATAAATGTTTATTCCGGTATGTGGGGAGGTTAGTGCAGTCCCACACATTCCATACAACAATATACATGCAATAGTTATAAAAAATATACAAAATATGTACAAGAGTTTAAAAAAAAGTAAAATAATTATAAGACAGTAGTATAAGGTGATACATCAAACATAAAACAAAAAAAAACAAAAAAAAAACAAAAAAAATAAATAAATAGAAAATAAATAAATAAGAATTTAACCAAATAAGATTAAAATAAATCCTTTAAGGTGCTGCGGCATTTATGTTGTGAGGGGCCAATATATTTGTCAAGTATGCGTCGATGCTGGAGGCTGGACTGAGGCGGGCTTCCATGATGAGGATATTCCTGGAGCTGTTTATTCTTTCCCTCATTCCAGCCACCCTGGATCTTATAAGGGCTGCAAAACCGGAAACTCGCCCCTTCGTGAACATACTGGAAGCGCTGCAGTATCTGGGAGGCCAAACATTATGTGGAAGGCGTTATTATACTGTACACGAAGTCTTTCCATACTATTTTTTGTAGTTTGCCCAGAGTTCGCAGGTGTACAACGTTGCGCAGAAGGCAAGGAATAGAGTTCTTTTTCACAGCGGTACTACAAAGGCGAAATCTTCTACTGAGCATATTCGATTTTACGCTGAGAGCTCGTCTTTGCTATCAATGTCATCATCATCCATCAGAGTACTGGTGATTATGTGTCCTAGGTATTTGGTTTCTTCAGTCACCTTCAGGATCACACCGTTCAGGGTAGCTGCAGGAATACGAGTCGGGCCTTGTCTATATCTTATGACCAACAGAGCTGTTTTATTGGGGTTGTAAATATATGTTATGTAAATATGATTACGTAAATAAAAATATAAAAATAAAACATTTACAAAAAAAGTTTGTTTGGTCGATATTTTAAATTATGTACGGCAAATTTGTGTTCCAACGTAAATTGGTCGTTTTAAATTTAATTTAAAGTCCATCATGTTTATTTTTAATGTAAAAAAAAAAATTTCATTATCTTTTCAAAGTAGACGGGGTAAAACCTTTTTTTTTAAATTACCCATAGCCCCCAAATAATTGTTAAAGGTGCCTCTAAAATCGCGAAAAATCAAATTCTTTAATGGCCTACATTTCATAATGTAAAACAAAAATAAATAAAATACTCATCCGTACTAGATATTTACTAAACTTTTTGAAGAAAAAAAAATCATTAGGTTTAGGTGAGCATTTTGGCCTCAAATCCAAAATTTTGTTTCATACAAAACTTAATTTTGAATTTGTGGCTAAAATACCCATCCAAACTGAATGATATTTTTTTAAAAATTAAAGGTTTAGTAAATATCTAGTACGTATGAGAAGTATTTTATTTATTTTTGTTTTAAATTATGAAATATAGGTCATTAAAGGAATTGATTATTCGCGATTTTAGAGGAACCTTTAACAATTATTTGAGGGCTAACGGTGATTTAAAAAAAAAGTTTGAAAAACATTGCATAATAAATTTGTATAAAAAATTAAAAAAAAGTAATTATTTTTATTATTAATTTTATTATGAAAATAAATTCAATACATAACTATTAAAAAAATTGGATATTAATTATATTTAATTGACTGATCAAAACCGACAGGCATAGATTTGGAGCGTTTTGGTGGGCTTTGAAAAATTGAAACTTTGAAAATTATTTTAACTATGGCAACTCACTTTAGAAAACGGCCTGTTACATTTTGACGGCCTCCATGGTCGAGGGGTAAGGCTCTCGATTACGAATCCGAAGGTCGCTGGTTCAAATCGTCGAAAGTAATTTTTATTTAATTAATTTGTGTTGTTTCACAATTAATTCATGTAAAAATAATTTTTAGTATATTTGCGTACGTTCCAGAGTGGAAGATACTCTCAGTATCGCCCTGGTGAAAGACCACCTTTCAGAATTGAAACGTTGCTTGAAATGGCTTTTAGCCGTGTTTGGTGACCAGATCTGAATAGCCAGGCATTTCCCCACATTCCTCTTCCCCTTCTCCTTCCCCTCCCCTACACCTTCTGCCTCACAACATTTCCCAATTGGGGATGCCATAGTCTCACTAGCTCCAGACGGTTGGGAGAAGTTGAAACTCTTGTGCGGTATTCATGTAAAAAAAAGGAAAAAAAAGAAATTTACTGGTATTTAAGTTTGAACGTCATTATTAATAATAAAAAAAATGTACCGGAGTTCTTAATTGTCAAAGAAAATAAATTAATGAAAATTTTAAACGAACGTAAAAAACATACACATTGTATTTAACTCGCAATTAACAACACATTTACCATCTCCTTAAAAGCAATGACTTATAATAACAAAATGCAGCTACCGACTAACAACTCATCAATCAACAATAGAAAATTACATATGCAGCGTTGTTGATTAATGGGTGTGAAATTTTATGCAATATGACAGAATATTCATCATTATATACAGAAAGGTTATGCAAGTGGACAGTGGTGGGTATTTCTTTTTATTGTTTTTTATATGAATACCCTACAAGAGTCCCAAATGCTCCCAACCGTCTGGAGCCAGTGGGACTATGGCATCCCCAATTGCCGCATGTTGTGAGGCTGAAGGTATTGTGGAGGGGAAAGAGAAAGGGGAGAGGAAGGTGAGGAAATACCTGGATATTCAGATCTGGTCCCCAAACACGGCTAAAAGCCATTTCAATCAACGCTTCAATTCTCAATGGTGGTCTTTCACCAGGGCGATACTGAGAGTATCTTCCACTCCGGGTATGTAATAGATTCAGAAAAAAAAAATGACCACGTCAGAATAAAACACCATAAGTTTTAAAATCTACAGGTCTGTCGTGTATGAAATACTGTACCCATATACTATTGAAAATATTGATGTTAGGTAAGGTTAGGTTCGGTTGTATACGCTGGGTTTTGTGATGTCGATTTTAAGGATTGATGGACCTAACAAAATGAAAATCTTATCATCCCGTTCATTCCCAACCACAACGGAGATAAGGTTACGGTCACATGTTACTAATGTAATTACAAATAATTCAAAATAACTTTTTTGAGTCGAACATGCAGAAATGTACGTGAATTCACCTATTTTTTTTATGTAAAAAAACACGTCTCCTATTTATCTAATTTCACTGATATTATTAATGTGTCTTTGTCAAAACGACCACATGTGCCTAAAACTGCACTTTTGAAAAGTATTCTTAATTTGCATACTACTTTATAATGATTAATTTATTTTAAAGACACCGGTGTATTGTATTTGTTCGATTGTTGACAACTATTTGAAAAATTGTCAAAACTTCAGGCAACGTTTTCTCAAAGCACGAGAAAAGACACTTTTCTTTCGCATTTCACGAGCGATGTGATGGTTTTGGAAAAAAAGACGATGAATTCTACGACAACCACTGATTCATACTCCATACCCATTTATGATATTATGTACAGCGTTATGTGTTTTAATGTGCAGAAAGAAAAACACAAGCTAAAATGTACGTACGTGTTTTTTCCAGGTACGCAATCGTACTTGACGTGTACGTACTTTTGTGTGGAAAATTGAAATACCCAAGGACTGTTTTTCCATTGTTTTCCTTCTTTGCGATTCGTTTGTAGTCCAGATTTGGACTTACGCCTTTCTAAAATAATATAAAAGGGAAGTTCCAACCACCAACTTTAAAATTTGTTTTATAATAATAGCTGAAGTTCCCCGCATCTTCCGAGATTATCAATGATTTGAGGTTGTGATTTGTTACCACTACCCCTACCCCTACTCGGTAATTTGTATGGTATTTTGAACGTCAAGTGTGCAAAATTTCATCAATTAGTACCAAAATTCTGCTGGTGGAAAAGGGGGATGGGGATGATTTTTCAAATTCTCACGTAGACAGTTGTTTCGAAGGTCAAGTGCGCAAAATTTCATCAAGCTCGGGATAAAATTGTACATTTGCGTACAAAATAAACAAGCAACGCCCGGGAGACTCTTTTTATATGTATAGCTTACTTCACATTCAAATGTTTTCACATATTCGTATTTAACAGTTTATTTTAAAGAAACAACGCTAAATACCATAATTAATTTTTTTACGTTTTTTTTTTAAATTATAATTTTTATCTCTGAATTTGATCTTGTTTTAATATTTATTTATCTAACATCCAATACATCCTTATTTCGATACATAAATTTCAGAAATTTGAAAATAAATCACCTTTCCATGTAATTTTATCTTCCTTGCAAATCGTCAAATAATGAAAAATTTAGAAACACCGTATGTTTAAAGTAAAAAATAAAGTGCACCTGAACCATCGTGTCTTAAAAAAAAAATTAAACCTATTTTCCTATGAGCCATCTTGATGATACTGCATAAAACATTTTAAATGATCGCAGTGTCCTCATTTTTGTCTACTATTAAATGTCATACTGCATATAGATAATTAACACGAATGTTTTTTCTTTTAATTACAGGAACTTAGATTCTCCAGCAAGGTCCGTACCCTGGCTAGCGGTCTCTATATCCTGCAGATGGTAATCTACACCTCCGTAGCCGTGTACGCCCCAGCCCTAGCCCTCAGTAATGGTGAATAATTATTCCCATCTATGTAAATAATTAAGCGTTCAAAAATTTGTAATTCCGCCATAATTTTGGTATTCATCTTTACCTGATCTTTTCTAATAATTCCAAATTCTTTTACCTTGTTGGTTTGCGGTACTTATCATCGTTTGTTGAATTGATTTGCTCATTTTACGCTGGGAATAACACTGCGATTGACTAATATTAAAACGGTTCGATAAGGGGGACCCATTTCACACAAATGAGATGCAATGGGAAGTAATTCAAAATCATGCGTTTATGATTTGAAATTTTGATGACCTATAAAAATCATAGATGATTTAAATAAATACTACAAGTAGAACTCACTTTGGCCTCTTGTTTAAGCTTGCATTTTTTCGGTTAGTCTTTTTATAAGGCTAGAAAAAAAATTAAGATCCGTCCTAACGTAAATGGTGAAAGTGCTAAATCTCCTTCTTACAAACCCCTTTTCGATATTGTCATATGGTCCAATGTGGCAAATTAAGTTTTTTAAGAATATGACCGAATTTAAAAAAAAAAATTATCCCTGAGCTTTACAAAATAAATTAAATACGCATTTTTGATGTTTTTTTTTTGCGTAAATCGAAGCATGCGGCCGGTGTTAAGCGGGAATTTCAACCATTTCACCACCTGCATAAGGAGTGCGTGATTTCGTTCGAATTTTGGATCCCCTAAATGCATCTGGTCGCTTAATACACGTGCATAATTTATTTATTTGTGTGTACTACTGAAAACAATCAAACAGTGTGCTCTGGCGTTATGATATGCGCGTTTAAAAAGATTATTGATGGCGGTAGTAGGTATGGGTACTATAATTATTTTAAGGAGATCCATGTCATATCCCAAGGCGAAATCAGTACCATCATTATTCCATTCTGTTAATTCACAGCTAAGTGTCGATGACGCGACGATTTTCTTGTAATGCACTATCAAAATGACGTAATTTGCACTATCAACGAATTAAAAAAAACTTATTTATTATACCTGTATGTTTCCATAATAAATGCATGTAACAAAAAAAAAAGCTAAAGTATGCACTAACAATGGCGAAATATGCACTTACAATTCCAAAATATATGCATAAATTAAACTATAAAAACAGGAATATAGCGATGGTAATTGCGACCTTTTGGTGAATTTCATTTGGAGATGGAACTAGAAACAAAATATTTATTTACACAATTCTATCATGTCTAGATGAATTACATTTTAATCTGTCTATGGCATGAGTAATCATGACCCATTTTTATGTAATATTTATATGTCCTTTGCAGCATTACAATGAGATTTTCATGTGCATACTATATAATTTTACCTCGCTACTAACATTCAATCAATCAACGATCATCATGTCTTATTGTTGAGTAAGATTTCAAAGTGAACTGCTTATTTACAATGGTATATGTATTAGTAATTGTGGTAGTTACATGGTGAAGATAGAGTATATTTATTACCCGTTTTGAGACAGAGTTTAGGTTTTTTCGATAGTTTAGGGGAGGTGAAACTCAACGGTTGGTTGCACTTGTGATTTACGCGGAATCGACAGCTGCATAACTGCACAATTTTATTGTTACATAAAATACACAGCACAGCACACCAATCAAATGAGATGATAACCTTAATCTGAATTTAATGAAGCCCCCTTGCAGTTCGTCACTAAAAGATAGATTAGGTTGCCCCCCGCTCTTACTCCACTATTGAATTATTGAAAACTAAAACGAACATGAATAGATACTTACAACGGTTCCATAATAATTCAACGCACGTATAAATCGACACTCTTTTTAAAAGTGATAAAAGTCATTAAAAGGACGAAAAAACTATCATGAAAATCTAATCTAACCTAACTTAATTAATATATATATTTTTTTTTATTTACAAAAAAAAAAGTATGAATTAGCTTTGGTTAGGTTAGGTTTTCGGCTAGTTTTTTTTTCGTAATTTTAACGACTTTTTATCACTTTTGAAAAGTGTGTCGATTAATTCGTTTGTTGAATTATCCGATCACCACTTACAACAATGAAAATCTATAATTTTTCACGTCTTTTCTTGTTTGGGAAATGCATTCAAAGCAACCGCCGATAATATTGCAAATGTTTATTTCCTAGTGCTTTCCAATAATACGCCTGAAAGAAAAAAATGTGTTTGTACCGCAGGTTTCCGCATTTTCTTATCGCATATTTCAGTGGTTAGTCAGTAGGACCGAGCCTAATAAAAAATGTATACTCTATACCGTTTGCCCTAACTTATTTGCGTTTTATGCTTTTTTTTACCACGCTAGAAAAAACGTTTTATTGCTTTTTAACAATAAAAATATATAAGCGTACTGGAATCAACTAAGTATAAATATAACGTTTCAATCACATAGCAAAATACGTGTAGACCATAAAATACACTTATTAATAATTCAAATTGTTTATATGTAAATTGTTGCCGATGTGTACGTGTTTTTGGAGTAAAGGTATGAAGTCGTGAATTTTTGCTTGTCATTTGGGTGCCATAATTGATTTGACACCGAAAGTTATGCTCCGTGATAACTATTACTATCTCTAAACAACGAAACATTAATTTGAAAATTTTATATCATTCCAAACATTTATTTTTTCAAAATATATCTGCAAAATAAAGCTCTTAAACAGGTACCTATTTATGTTTTCCATTTTTAAAATATTCTACCCAAACAAACTTTCTTCTTTTGAATATGTAATATGTGGCTAACCAGAGTGGTATATCTATGGGCTAACCTCAATACAATATGGCAGGTTCAATGTTTTTCATGCTAATTTTAAAACGTTATACCAACAGTTTTACATATTCGATTTCATTCAAACTACTCTCTAAAACTTCATGGCACTAATAAGAACAAACTGTGCTATTTTCAGCGACACCGGTATTGTAATTTTCGAGAAAATCGAGGACATACGGACAAACATTATTTTTTTTTATATTTAGAGATGGCGAAGGAAATCGAGAGCACCGAGAATGGATATAATAATTTTATACAATAAAACGATTTGTTTTTGGCGAAATTATCATTACTTATATTGCTGATTTGGCGAAATGACGAGTATTTTGGATACTTGATAATGTGATATGCAATTTAATTGACCTATCCCGTTCCTTCTTGTGGCTCTAACTTTTCCATTCCAATTTGTTTCAGTGACTGGTCTGAACACGTATATTGCGGTCTCTCTGGTGTACATCGTATGCATTTTTTATGCGTCTCAGGTAATTTTCCTTCATAAATATATGTTTAAAAATTAATCTTTTTGAAAAACATGTCATGCTATTTTAATATTAAATTCCGTTTCAGTTGGTAATAACCAAATTATTCCAAGTTGTTACACACAGCTTGTCTTCAATTCGCATCCCCGAAACACGTAACAGAACACTGCGGGACATTTCAGAATTTTATTTTTCAGGGAGGTATGAAGGCAGTCATCATGACCGATACCTTTCAGGCCGCGGTGCTGGTGGGATCCATCCTGCTGATCTTAGGCCTCGGAGATGCCATCATCGGGGGTCCCTCTATTGTATGGGAGCAGTCGGCCAACACCAACCGCATTGAGCTTTTCAAGTAATGAACTTTGGAAACATATTTCAATTATTATAAATATAACACTGCATGAAAACAATAATGAGTTGATACAATACGTATAGCATTTTTATAAATATAACTTTATTTCCTCTTGAACTAGTATGTCTAGGGTGAAGTATTAAACTAGAGAGAACAGCATAAAATCTGGACTTCCTATTTTTCATGTAACCTCTTTTCAGTGAAAAATTTGTACTTAAATAGTAGGTACTTTCAGGAGGTGTTCTATAATTGCGCAATTTATCTCACCTCGAACTTATAATAAATTTGATGTGCCAACGGACGTTACAGCATTATGGTTATTGCATTTAATGCCCAGTCTTGTTGCATAGAAAATGATTGCCATTATAGTTTATTTCCTAATTGAGTAAAAAATAATATTATGGCTCTATTAACGTCTTATACTGCAATACAAGTTTTATCATGACGATACACGTGTCATCACAAAATGTAAAATTACTATTAATTGTATTAATTGTAAATAAAAAATTAAAAATAATGTTAAAAACAGTCAAAGTAATTCAGTTTTGATTGTTTCTGATATATATTTATATGCAATACTTCATTGTAAATTATCAAATTTTCATTTTTCAATATCAATTGAGAGCTGTCATTATAAAATCTGGAAAAGTACCTTAATTTAAACTCTTTTTTGATTATTCAAAACATAAGGATATTGAAAATAATCAATCATGATTTTGTTATTTTTTTTGATAACCTTAAGTATATTTTTTTACAAAAGACATGCATAACTATAATGAATTACCAAAACATATATTATGTCGGGTCCTACAGTACGAAATATAGGAATTTGGGAAAAGGTTGCGTCATCAACTTCCAGACACTCTTTATTCTAACTTTACTGCATAAATAACATTCTCCTTTTTGTTCGTAGCATGGATCCCAATCCGACAATTCGTCACAGCTTCTGGTCAGTCGTCATCGGAGGAACTTTCTACTGGACTTCAATGTTCTGTGCCAACCAAGCTTCTATTCAAAAGTACCTGTCCGTGGAAAGGATTTCGCAAGCTCGTTGGTACGTTGAAACATATTCTGTCAACTTCCCTTCTTTCATCCTTTCTTTCGCCTTCACTTCTTTCTTCCAATCCTTCAATTCCGAAATTCCCCGTTACTTCAAAGTCATTTGAACTTTAAAGACGTGCTTAAATCTAAGTTGTCTCAAACGTCAATTCCTTTCTCACTCATCTACCCGCCCTATTCCTCCCACTGCACGTGCTTTTCATGACTTTTTAAAGAACAGCAAAGGAACCATTGTATATCACTTAACTGCCACAAACTACCGTGTAAATCTTTCAGATCTACCAAATATAATAACATATTACCGATGACTGCATTGTTTTATTTTTATTTCTAGTGCCCTGTGGGTATCTTGCATTGGACTGGTGACCATCTACACGGTTAACTTCTATACCGGCATGATTCTAGTGGCCTACTACAAGAAGTGTGACCCAATTGGCGTGAGTATTAATAATTATTTATTAATCTCGCTCGATTTATAATACTTTTCAGCGAAATTCGTAAACTTCTTATTACGATGGGACTCGGTTCATAATATTACATATATTCAAATAAAAAATAAAAATCTATTTTACGACGGTAAATATACAGCCCTGGAGACATTAAGGCAGGATTGTGTGGTTTATCGTATCTCGCGTTTAGCCAAAACCACCTAGATCACAAGGCCGGGACACTGAATCAAATCGGCCTCTTAATTTGTATGGGAAAATACAAAAAAATATTTTAATAATTATGTATTTTTAAATTAAGCAAAGCGGTTTAAAATGTTTAAAAAAATAAAATAAAAATATTTGAAAAATTAAAATTAAAGTTTTTTAATAAAATCTCATACAAGTTAAGATGCCCATTTTATGCAATGTCCCGGCCTTGTGATCTAGGTGGTTTTGGTTTAGCACGCGTGATTTCGTATGTTGTGGATTGTTACTATAATAGATTAATGTATTATTTAAATAACATGTACGCAATGAATATATGTTATTAAGCATGTAGTAATGCTATAATTTTCGTAGCGCTACGCAATTTCCAAGTTACGAATTCATATCGAGCATGCAAAACGTAATGAACCTTGTATTTTTCATAATGTAATATTGTTACACAGTACAAATTATGATAACAATATGATTTGTAAAAACAGCGACTCATTAAAGTGTTATTAGAAAAAAATTTAACATGTATTATGTGATTTTTTAGAACGGTATAATCTCTGCTTCGGATCAGCTCCTGCCTCTGTATGTGATCAACGTGTTGGGACATTTGAAGGGGGTTCCCGGGTTCTTCGTCGCCGGTATATTTGCAGCAAGTTTGGGGTAAAAATACCACATTACAATATGTTAATTTATATTATTATTTGTTTATTCCACCGAAGAGATAAAAAAGATCTTTGCATCTCAATAAATTGATGAAACATCTGTATGTGTTATAATAACACACATATAAAACTTATTTCCACTTTTATTTTATTTCACCGTGACCAGTTTCAGCTTGTTAAAGCCATCTTCAAACTGGTCAAATAAAAGTGGAAATAAGTTTTATATGTGTGTTATTATATCATTATAATGGAATTCCACCATGTATTATCAGTTTCAAAAATAGAAATATCTATTAATTGATAAACTAAAGTTCATAAAAAATTAAGACAAGATTTTTGTGCATAGCGCAAAGGGTAACAATTATTTTTATAAACAATAATTATTAGCCTGAAACACTCATCCAAATTGAAAAAAAAACCTTTCCGAGCAAAGATAAATGTCGCCGACAGGACTCGAACCTGCACCCTTCTGATGTTTATAATGATTAATTTTAATTAATTAATTAATTTATAATTTTTATTTTTTTTTTAGAAATATCTGTTTATGTTATAAGAAATAGCCATTGAACGAAAATTTTTATCTAAATAATGATTTCTAACTGGACAATGTAGAGAGTATTTTCCACACTAGAATGAAGTACATATTTTAACACCTTGAAAGTTCTAGTGTGGTTTAAATTTTTATTTTTTTTTACAAGTCGACTTTTTTCTAAGATACTATGACTCATGATCGTACTTAATTATTATTGTTCAATACGATTGTTAATGAATGCAATTATTTCAGGACTGTTGCCTCAGCTTTGACATCGATGGCCGCCGTTACTTGTCAAGATTTCATCTCAGGCGCCTTTAGCTACAAACTACCCGACGCGAAGGGAGCAATGGTGAGTCCATAACACAATATCTCAACGCTTATACGAGTACGTACTATGAAAGTCCTTACGGATTAATTATACATTGGTGTTAGAATTGTTTTTAAAGTGCATCTCGTTTTAAGAAGGTCAATAAAATCATTTAAGTAAACGTCGGTGTCTGCAATGCATCTAATAGGTCAATCAATTTGATAAAATTCCCAACGGACTTAATTTTACGTTGGTTAAGTAGGTCAATAGATTCATTCAAATTCCTCCTAGACTTAATTCTGTTTTTGTATTAGCAGTGCATCAAGGTTATCAAATTCATTCAAGAATTATTAACATTTTGTTTTTAGTAATGCATCTCATATTAAGTAGGTCATTAATTCAATGCACTTAGGTGCAACATACCTGTTTGTTCAGCTTATTTATTAAAATCTTGTGGATCTAACTGGAAAAATGTCTAGCTTTGTTGTTTACATATTTGTAGATTTTCCTCCAAGCACCCAAAGCCAGTGAAATCAGAAACTCTTTTTTTATAAATAGTCTTTTGGAATAAAAAAATATTCTGTTTTTGGCTTCAATCAATGTACACAAAGTATTTATCGTTTAATTGAAACTATTAATGATTAACATTTTTTGTTAGATCCTCAAAACGACCTACAGTATCTGCTGAGCCAAGTTGGTTGGTATTTGTGTAAATTAGTATCAACTAGTTATTGTTACAAATTATCGTCACGCAAAATTTCAAGAATGATTTATCAATATTTAAAAATTTATTTGTGTGCCTGTATGAAAGTATTCCTATTTCGTAATACAACTTTTTGAGAGAGTTCTTCGTTTTTAGCAGACAGCGTAATATATTTTTAACGTGTGGTTTCATTGTTACCTTACGAATAATCACCTTTATTATTTGTCTTTCTCGATCACCGTGTGCAATAAAGCAGCTGAGGAGTTAGTTCAGCATATTAATTTCTCGGCATTGCAATGTTGACTTTATTAACACTATTAATTAGTCGATGACACCGCTTTCCTATGGAATGTCTAATGCTGCATCTGAGCCGCAATTCCAAAACTTTAAGATATTTTACATCTGCCCATGGTCATTATTTCAATATAGTTGTCTTCTTTTATATGATTTTACTACTTAAATTGCTTTTCTACTTTTAAATCCTTTGCGTTTATTTTATTTTTGCATTCTTGTAATTCTCTCAATACATTTTTCAAATTCCCGTTTAAATGCAACAAATTTTTGATATTCCCGTTTAAACGCAAAACGTATTTTAAAATACGGTTTAAAAGCAATACATTTTTTTTTATATTCCCGTTTAAACGCAAAACATATTTTAAAATACGGTTTAAATGCAACAAATTTTTGATATTCCCGTTTAAATGCAAAACATATTTTAAAATACGATTTAAAAGCAATACATTTTTATATTCCCATTTAAACGTAATGCATAAAAAAACATACAGGTAATTAGATACACCTTTCAAAGAATCTACATCAACAGAATGTGTTATTTCTTATTAATATATTATATTTATTCTAAAGTAATACTTGAAACAATATAGCTATTTTAGTAACTATAAAATAAAAGATTGTATTTACAAATCGGGTTTAAATTCATTTTTAAATACTGATAAGCTCGGACAACCATGTGAAAGACATGCAATTATTCTACCCTCTCTATTACTGTGCACAATCACTAAAGATAAAATATATTTTTATCATACATTCATTTTCATGTAATAATCGAATTAATAGTTAACAAAAATGGTATAAATATACGCCTGCGGCGCCAATTCTACCCTATCGCCAATTATTCAATCGGTTCCTATGTTTTATACGATACTTTCCTGTGAGTGATTAATTTAATACAGGCGTTCTAAGGTTATATTGATGATAGCGCGTGAATATTGTTATTTATTTGTCTTATCCATTACTTAAAGTAAGTTGTGAAGGTAAAATGATAAAAAAATAGCCGAGGATCCCCTAGATTGACATCACGCCACTGTTCATGATATCAACGAAAGGAAAACACAACGCGGTTTCGGTTAAACGATCGTCGTAGAAATTGGTTTAGCCAGTTCTTGCCAGTTATTAATTCACTGTTTAATTTGCTGTCATAAAATGTACGGTCGTGTTGACAAGAATAAGTGATACAGCGAACACTTTACAGATTCTTTGAATTAGGTTCGTTGGGCGTTTGTTTATTCGTATTGACATCTGCCAGCTTATGTTATTGTGTTTACTTATAAAGATATTTATTTTCTATTCTTGGTAGGTATGCGGCAAGTAAACTCAATAACCAATACTCCTTAAATGTATTATAATTCTTTTGCAGTATTGTTTATGAAACGATTATTTACAAAATTTTATTAAAATGTTATATACCCAGAGGTATCAGAGGTAAATCAGTCCGACCGATATTTATTTATTACTATCTGATGTGTACCCGGCCTTGCTCGGGAATATATTTTTTATTTGGAATAAAGTTATGATGTTGTAAATTCTTGCTTGTAGTTTGGGTGCCATTATTGATTTTACAGCGAAAGTAATGCCTTGTAACAACTATTACTATCTCTAAATAAAGAAACATTCATCTGAAAGTTGTAACAACTATTACTATCTCTAAATAAAGAAACATTCATCTGAAAGTTGTATTTCATTTCAAACATATATTTTTTTCAAAATATGTCTAAATAATAAAGTACTTAAACAGGTGTGTTTTCCATTTTTAAAATATTCTACCCAAATAAACATTTTTCTTTTGAATATGTAATCTGTGGCTAACCAGAGTGGTATATCTATGGGCTAACCTCAATACAACATGGCGGGTTCAATGTTGTTTATACTAATTTTAAAACGTTATAGCAACAGTTTTACATATTGGATTTCATTCAAACTACTCTCTAAACTTTCAGGGCACTAATAAGAACATACTGTGCTATTTTTAGCGACACCGGTCCTGTAATTATCGAGACAATCGAGGACAGATAGCCAGCCGAATATTAAATAAAAAATGGTACAGGCATTTATAATTGTTTATTAAATTTTTATTTTTCAGGTTGCAAAGTGGATTTCGGTTGCATTCGGATTGATTTCCTTCGCGTTGGTGTTCATCGTCGAACAGCTCGGCTCAGTTCTACAAGTGGCTCTCAGTTTCAATGGAATGGTTGGCGGAGTTACTCTGGGTCTGTTTTCTCTTGGGATGTTCTTCCCTTGGGCCAATGCAAAGGTAATCTTCATATTTTTACTACCACAAATGTTTTGAACCATGAAATGAGATGTTTCTGTGGCAATAAAAGGCGCCCACTTTCCCGAACCATACCAGTAGATGAGTGGGTTACTTACTCCATTTTAAAAGTCCCAACAGTCCCCTCATAGCACAAATTTATTATGTTTATGAGACAAGTATAAATAATCGAACATATTTTTTGTTTTGATAAATGAGACCGTTTGGTTTGAAGCTTTACACAAAAAAAAACAATTCGGTTACTAAAGAACGTGGTTTTTATCAAAGGCGAAATCTAATACGTTTCTCGAAACTGAATTAATGACCTACAAAACGAAGAACAAAAGAAAATATGAACGTATTCATAAACGTAGGTATTAAAGGAAGCGGAAAATATTTAACGTTTCACGCATCGTTTGCTGAAAGGCTCTGAAACTAATTTAAATAATGCGCGTTTTTATTAAGAGAATGACGTTATTGTCCACAGTAATACACATTAAATAACACGTGTTTTCTATCGTTTGGGATCTAGAGAACGAATGTTAGAAAAACCGGAATTATGAATATACGAATAACGAAAGAGTTTCATTATTGCAAATATGCATCATTCCCTCCGCTTAATGATTATATGATTAATAACCTCAATTTTTCAATATCTGTCTTAATTAAAACTATTTCTAATATAACGATTGTGTCTACCAATAAAATGAGGGTTTACCCATGGGTGCTCCAACTAGCCTACTCTTGGCAGATATTTTTATGGATAATCTAGAAAATATATTTTTAAATTGTATTTCATCACTGTTAAATAATGTTATTATTTGGAAAAGGTATGTAGATGATGTTTTCTATATTTGGACGGGCAACTTATCAAAAGCCTTCAACTTTTAAATTCACTCCATAAAACCATTCAATTTACTTTAGAGATAGGCAGTAATACACCGATGTTTTTTTTAGATTTAACACTAACTTCATTAAATAATATAATCGAATTTAATATTCACAGATATTACTATACATAACACTTCAAATCACACGGTATCACTTAAATATTTCGCCTATCACTTTCACTTTGTGATGTCATTATTTATAAAATAAATGAATAAAATAAATTAATTAAAAATTTACTTTGTATTCACCACTTTATTAATATACAAAGATATCTACATGTTTCGAAAGCGATGCGTTTCTCATCAGGAATATATAGAATACTATTATTATTACATATATTAAGAAAGTGGTGAATACGAAGTAAATTTTTTAATTAATTTATTTTATTCATTGGTTCACCGGTTAGTTAAAATCCCGTTATAAGCGGATATTTTCGAAATTGAATTATCAAAAATCAAACAAATATTTCTAAATAATGGTTACACCATTCACTTAATTGACAAAATTTTAAATAAAAAAACCTAATGTCATTTCTATTAATAAATTTTTATTCGGTACATCTATAAATAAAAATAGAATTTTAAACAATCTCTTTTTATGGCAATCCTAATATATCAAACATTTCTGGACTGGAACAACAAAAAAAAACTTGCCTGCCCAAATTAAACCCTAAAATTAAATCGTTTTAGACAGATAATAAATACCATAGGTAAAATCCAAAAAAAAACACTAACGATAGGGATCATAAATTAAGCCACTCAGGCATTTAAAAACTTTGTTGCAATGACTGTCCTTCGTTGTACATAGGTAAAACATCCTGTAATGATAATATCAGAATCACGGAACACTTGAGATGTTTAAATAACAATAATTTTTCAGAGTTTGCCAATTTCAACCGATCATATTGTTAATAAAGATACAGGAGTACAAATTCTTCACCGTAATAGTAAAGGATAAAAATTAGATAATTTAGAAGCAGTGGAAATTAGAAAATCTCTAAATATTAATTCTAGTATATTGAAAAAAAAAGTACATTTATCGTATATAAAATCCTCTTTCATATATTTTTCCAGTGAATCGCTTTGTTCCTCTAGAAAATCCCCTAATTACCCCTTCCTCTTTGGTCGGCTCCCACTCCAATACCTAAATATTCATGAATGTCGATGATTATTTTTTATCTTAGTTTAGTCCTAATATATTCCTGACCAAGGAAGGGTACTTCCGAAACCGGTCGAAGATTATATTAAATTGGAGCGGTTAAAAAAAAAGTATGCGTTTATGTTATATTCATAATTATTTATTGTTTTCGCAGGGGGCTTTGACTGGCGGGTTGGTTGCCCTAACCCTAGTGATGTGGATTGGAATGGGTGCTCAGGTGGCCATAGCCAACGGACTCGTTCAAGAGAAGCCGAAGGAACTTTCCATCACAGGTTGTCCATGCTACAACCAAACGGTGCAAAATGGTTTGCCCGAGAAACTTGTAGCGTAAGTTACTCATTACAATATAATAAGTTATTTATTTGTCTAATATCATCGTTCATCTTCGACAAGTCTTGAATCAGTAGTAATATTCACGAATCTTCTTCACATATCATCCGAACGACATTCATGTCCGAAGAGAAATATTAAAAAAAATGTTTTGTTTAATCATTGTAGAAAATAATATTAACATAAACTAATTGAAACATGAAAACGGAAAAAAGAACGACAGAAAATAAAAAGATTTCAGTCGCATCTGGGACTTGAACCCAGGATCTCTGCCTATCCGGGGCAACCGTTTAACCAACTTAGCTAATGACACCAGTTCAATTTATGTCATCTTTATCGATATCATATCTCAAATTTAAGATTTGTATTATTTTCCACAATGATTAAATATTAAAATGAGGTTTTTAAATCTCAATAAAAATAATCAATAATTAAAAATTGAAAAGGTTTTGTTATTCAGGTCGTTTCTAGATAGTTCTTTCTCAAATGTCTCCAGTTTTGTCTATTCTTAACGGTTTTCCCTCAGCCTAAGTCAACCGATCTTTTTGGCCGTCAATCTCATCTGTTTTCGATCTCTGTGTATATTATTTTATTTCCTTTACTGGCGCTGCGTACCCCGCGTAGTCACAAATAAATATGAAGAATTTGCTGTTAATGTCGGTATTTACCGGTAATAATAATTTAATATACAGATCTCAGAGTCAAAAAACACATCCAAAAAAGCTTCTTATACTACGGTACTAAGCTCTACAACAAAATCCAACTTTCGTTCAAAAATCACAAAAACATTAATACATTTAAAACCCATATCAAACGCTGGATACGTTACATAGGGAGATCTGAAATAGGAAATATATTAACACCAAGTACAGACTGCCATACAAACCACTCAACTGTACTTAAAATACATCACGTGTATTACAGTTCATTCAGCGAATTAAAATAATTTATTTTATTATTGTGTAAATGAAATCCCCAGCACAAGAAATCTCCATGTCATATAAAAAAACAAACAACATATTTATATTACACTATCTAGTTAGGATTTACGATTTATACCCCCATAAATAATTTTTTGAATGTGGAGATTGTAAATGTAATGTCGGTATTAGTTTTTCAAGGTTTTCTCTTTGTGTTTTTGCAGGCCTAGCGAAGTATGGGTGGTGTACAAGATCTCCTACCTGTGGTACTCGGTGATCGGCTGCATGGTGACGGTGGTGCTGGGCATGGTGGTCTCCCTGCTGACCAAGCCCACCGACCCCTCCTCCATCCCCGTCGACCTCATCTCCCCGCCCATCCTCCGCATCAGTGAGAAGCTCCCTGCTAAGGCTAAGGTGAGTTAAGGAATGTTCTTTAAAATTGATGGATAATCGACATATCGATGTTTATCGATTGAATGTTTTCAATCTCAACTCTTGACAATTCCCAACTTTGGGGCATTTTGTGAGGATTAATGAAGCGAAGAAAATATTATTTGGGTTATTCAAAGATGGTCTCTAAACAAACCGAAAGTAATTTTAGGCAATGCTTTGATTCTATCTGAGAGTATTTTTCTTCCACTCTTGCAAGTGCAAATGTACATAATATGATTTTAAAACATTCGATTTTGCTTAATAAATAACATTTTATCGCCCAGGGCGTGATCTCTGGTTCCAGCCATGGATTTTATCGCCCAGGGCGTGATCTCTGGTTCCAGCCATGGATTTTATCGCCCAGGGCGTGATCTCTGGTTCCAGCCATGGATTTTATCGCCCAGGGCGTGATCTCTGGTTCCAGGCATGGATTTTATCGCCCAGGGCGTGATCTCTGGTTCCAGCCATGGATTTTATCGCCCAGGGCGTGATCTCTGGTTCCAGCCATGGATTTTATCGCCCAGGGCGTGATCTCTGGTTCCAACCATGGATTTTACCGGTCTGCTACGGAGGCTATCAAAATAAGATTTGTCAAATTATTACAAATAAGTTGGATTTTTCAAATCCAACTTATCCGTGTGGATGTGTGTTCGTTGTAATGATCGCTGAATCAAAATTGGGACCAAGGGCCAAAAAAAGAGGATGTATTTGATTATTCTTAAGATTTTCCATGACGGCTATGTCTAACTTTAATGTAACTGAAAAAACGTTGGAAAATGCATGGTTCTAAAAAAAACATTCTTTCTTCACATTACACCTATTGGATTCTTATTTTTTAAATTCTATATTATTTTCGTAGTATCGGAACAATAGTGGGTACAGAGTATAGTAGTTCTTCCAAGTTCTATATCTAGTCATTTAATTATTTCCAGGAATGGCTCAACCTCCCCCAAAAAATCGATCTTAGGAGAGACGACAGGCGCAGGAACAGCATCATCAAGACCATCTCCAACACCCCCCGCAAGGACATGGAGAGGAAGCGCCGCCTTTCCGAGAAGAACGGTGGAGTGTTCTACTCTGTGTGGGTGTCCAACGGAAGGTACACGGTCAACGCCGGGTCCGGGTCCGCCAATCCCGCCCTGCAGCTCGAGGAACAGCCCCCCAAAACCGATATCCAGAACGTAGTCTAAATGCTGCAGCTAAATTAGTATTAATACCAGTGGCGTAGAAAACCCTAGCAACGCTAAAATTTAATAACCCACGCCCCCACAAATATAACGCAAAATAAAAACATCAAAATACAACAGTTCAAGATTCAGCGTAAAGCTGAGTCTTGAGTCGCAATCCAATTTTATAACTATCCTGTAAAAAGAATTCACAATCAAATATCGATAGAAAACCGCCTTTTGCGCCGAAGGCAAAATTTTTCAAGCAATTATCCTTGGAAAGTAACTAGGCAATCTTTTCCTCGAACCACGCAAAACTGTATCGTGCGCCGCAAGCAAAGAAATTTGTGCTAAGATAATAAGTAATTTAATTATGTATTATTATTTGTACACCAAGTACTCGTATTTCTTAATAATTTTATTAATTATTTTACATGACTACGGATATTCGATGTGGGTAGTTGGGTTGCCCGGGTGGTAGCTACGTCACTGATTAAAGCATAGTATTATTCTCGGAGTCAATAACAATTATTATTGTAACTCTTACTGTGATTAGAAACGTACGTTTAAGGATTGACTTACGATAGAACAATAAATGTGTTCTGTTTTACGGGAACTAGCCCCCAGTATTGATGTGCGACGTAGCAATAATAATCTATTTTTTTAACATTTTAATTAATAATTAAAGCACTTTGCACAAAGTGGTGCTTGCCACAAACTGGCACTATTAATTATATGAATAATATCGTAGGCAGTGCTTCTTTTGTTGAAAAAATGTTTCGGTACGCAACATTCATAAAAAAAAAGAAAATCATTTATAAAATTGTCATCAAATCACCATTCCGGCGCGTTTCACGATAAAAGAAGCACTTGTAGGGAGATTTCTTAGAAGATCTTGATCGAATTTTTAATATTTAATTTATTTACCCGCTCTTTTACACTTAATAATTAGGACACTTCTTATCATAGAAACAATGTTAATAATTTTATCATGGCTTTTAATTGTTTATTCACGTGATAGTTTAATCGTTATTTCTACTTTATCCTTCGCCCG
Organism: Halesus radiatus; assembly: GCA_022606495.2. NCBI lineage: Eukaryota > Metazoa > Arthropoda > Insecta > Trichoptera > Limnephilidae > Halesus > Halesus radiatus. The sequence goes on from JAHDVE020011177.1 coordinate 100,815, forward strand.
CCCTGTTCAAGGTCTGCTAAAAGTAGTTATCCATTCCTAGGTTGTGAGATGAAAGTATTCTAGTGTCATTTAGTGCCTTATAGTGTATATTTCCATTATCTTGTAATAATTTATGAATCAATAAAATACATTATTCAGAATTATTTTTTAGTTTTATTTTTGCATCTTTATGTAAAGACAATAATTTTTTATGGTTCAAATAAACCAACACCGATATTATAATATATTGCATGGTATGGAAAGTTAAGTCCACGTAATCTTCCATCTCATGAAGTGGTTGCATTCAAATGAAAAAGACGAAACTTGTTCCTTTCCTTATAATCCATCCAATCCACAGGGATTAAAAAATAATAGAATATGGCAAATGTTATACTTTTAGTTACGTGGATATTTTATTTTACCTTTATTTATATAGATTATTAACAAAGTTAATAATAAATTTTATTAATTACGTTACTTCGGTTATTGCTTTTGCTTTTTTACTGGGCAGCAATTTTCTCTAATATTTCCAAGTGAGTCGTAAAAAAAAAGGAACTTTTCGCAAAGTAATTTTTTTTAGTGAGGTCAACGTAGGGAGTTGAATAAGTTTCTAGAACTGACACGAATACAATGTTCTGTCTACGGAGTTAAAAGTAATTTGAACTTTTTAGCATCCTGTTAAACTTTTTATGCGATGTATCTTTCAAATCAGTTTTGACAGGACTTTTAATTGGATGTGTTTGACATTTTTTTATGCGTTGATATTGATTTTTTAAACCTTTGTATGTCAAGAATATTTTACATATTTTTTTAAATGTGCTAATTTTGTACAATGACTTCCTACCTATCCAAAACAATCAAAACACAGTGACAAAATGAACCGTTGAATTTAGAAGAGTGTATAGGTACTAAAGGGAAAAGCCCATAGTCACAGGTGGGTACTGCTCACCTGTCGGAGTATTACCTGTACTCTCACAGCGGCCTTTCTCTCATCGGCTAACATTGGGAAAATAGATAGAGCAATAGAGTCTTTCTCAGGTGCGTAAGTAACCCTTAATTTGGACACAAGAGACAGATTGCATTAAAATGAAAGAAGGTTTACATTTACAAGTATTATAGATATATTAGACTTAAACAACAAGAAGTAGAGAATATCATTGGTTATTTTTATATGAAAACTAACTGGAAGTTACTCAGCTCTGTAATATAATGGTTTAACTCTAGGATATGTGGAATGCTTACATAACGTGGAAACGGTCTCATTACCACAGCCGTCCTGGCTGGCGGTAATCTGGAATACGATGATCACGAAGTCGTTAGGAGTAGGGGATGGTGGCTGTCGGTCTATAGATGGTTAGGAGCAGAAAAATACACGCGGAAACAATTCGAGTTTAGCTAAACTCGGCGGTCCAAATGACTCGCTGCGTGACCCCAATTGACTGACGGCAGTGGGTTGCGATGGGTCCACTAATTAGAGTCCAAGCGGTGACAGACTGCGATGAATTCTAAATCCTGGCTCATTGCTTCTCACTGACGCCAATAGCTTCCTTGATAGTGGATGCCCTGTGAAGGGGTTCGTCCTTCCTCGCCCCCCTTTTCTCTTAAGACCGACAAAGGTCATCTCTTGCTATCTTAATACAGGAGGCCTTGTATTCACATACACCTTAAGGGATGACTTGTAACATGATCCGGATGGAATATCAACCTTCCCTAGTAATCATTGATTATTCAGCGCAAAAGGCATTACATGCTTTTCGATAAACATGATGTGTAGAGTTTCTTTTCATAATTCTGATCGCACCCCACTAGATGACCGTTGCGAACGAATATATAGTTGGGTATATAAGTAGGTATGTGTATGTAGAATAATAACCAATGGATGGCTGCTAACTTTTTAAAAACTCCTTCTCAAATAGGAAGGCTCCCTTAATGTGTGTGTCTGGATGGCTATCGACTGTTGTTACACTCTACTGCATGTGTTGGTGTGTCTGCGCCGGAAGTTTAACATGGTGTGCGTATGTTACGCGGATATAATAATAATAATAGTTGGATGATTTGTATAGCGCCGTTTTTGTGAAAAATCACCTCAAGGGCGCTGTATATATATATATTCGTATATGATGCAACATAATAACAAGACGCAGAACACCCATTGAAGGTGACATCCGCGGTCGAAGCCCTTTGGGTCAGTTATTTCAGAAAATGTTCCTAAAATTCATTATATTATGATATTGATATTAATGTTACTAAAACATAATAAACTTAATAAAAAAGTTTTTGTATCGATTCATGAGCTCTGATTACGTGAATTCATTATTCTCAAACAAAATTTAAACAGTAATCTAAACAGTGGACAAAAGGAAGAAATAGTTAAAGACCGGTCCATCGGCCGGAAAAGATATGGCTTCAGTTTTTTGGAATGGTAAAATATTTATTTTCGTATTTATTTGGAAAGGGGATGAATAATCGTCAAATATTATTATATTGACCATTTGGACAATTTATTCCCATTAATGAAAAAAAAAACGCATACCGTGACTCAAAAAAAATTCTTCCACTACGACAAGGCGCCGGTTCATTCATCGACCCAAACAGTCGCCAAAATATATTCTATTGATATCCAATTGGTTTCCATACTTCAAATTTAATAAAACAGATTTCTTACAAAAATTTTCTGCTCCCTTAATTGTAATTGTAATTTCTTCCCCATCCCTTGTCTTCATGTTGAGTTCTACGAACTTGTTGAATTACTCCCGTATGTATAAATCAGCGTTATTTTTCTGTCTCAAATTTCCAGGTAAAAATAAATATTTTCACAACGCATCCAATTTTCAGCAAATGAAAATAAAAACAGAACACGATTTTTTTGTTCGATGTTTATCGATAAGAAACAAAAAACGATAAAGAAAAACTTGTTCGAAAACAGTGAAAACGTGTGAAATTAAATCTCCCGAAAATAAAGAGAGAAAACTGTTTTATTTTTCGATCTCGAATAGAATACACGATACGTATAAAAATGTGACATGTCCACGTTTCCCATGAAAATATTCAGTTGAAACCATGTGCTAGACATACACTGTATTGTCTGTAATAATGCAACGAGGAACTGACTATGATTTTGTAAAATTGTGACACTGGCTGATAATGTAACGGATTACTATCCCAATATCTATATATTTCTTGAGTGCACTTACCCTCTCCATCGCACTTCGGCCTGGTACCGTTGACGTGGTGTTCACATGGAGGGATCTCACAAGGCTGATATCCTTGATTAGATCCATAGCTGCCTCCGGAAACTAGTTCCGTGTCTACCCAGTATTGTCACCCATTTCCCAAGAGAAAACAAAAATTTTGTCACACACTCCAAAGATTCGTAGAGTACTTCTAATCCATGTACAGTCAGACGGACCCAGACTCAATCTAGATTTCACCTCAACTGAAGTGCTGGAACAAGGGTATTGTATCAGTAAGGCCGCTCTCTGATGATCCGGTAGGGAATCGACATAAACCGGGTGCAGCAAAAATGCAAGAAATGTTTCCCGATATTTCCTCCATCGACTCTGACTGGTCTACAGTGATTTGTAGCCGCTAGTAAATGATCGGTATTGCAGATTTCTGTTATCACAATATCTACATATGAATATTTGACATTCTCCGTGGTTGAGTGGTTATGATCCTTGGCTACAAACCAGGAGGTCGCGTATTTAAATGTCGGCGTGCGTAAGTAAATTTTATTTATCAAATACTGGAAATACTGGTGGCTGGACATTATAATATAAATGAAATTTTATGTTTTATTTTAAGTCTTTATTTTATATATATTTATGCATTATCGACCGGTTTCAGTTTACATGTGTACGTTCCTGAAGAAGGTTGAGTTCAACCGAAACCGGTCGATAATGCACAAATTTAAATGAAATAAAGTGGCTTAGAACATTTTTTTCTTTTTCACTTAAATAAAATTGTGTTATTTCACAATTTATTAATTAAAAATAATATGTTGTGTTTTTGCAATACGTTCCAGAGTGGTATATACTGTCAATACCACCCTGGTTAAAAACCACCATTCAGAATCGAAGCGTTGCTTTAAATAGCTTTAGCCGTGTTTGGTGACCAGATCTGAATAACCAAGTAAATCCCCACCTTCCTTTTTCAACAACTCCTTTCGCTTCTCAATACCGTCAGTCTTAGAACAATCTCCAATTGGGGATGCCATAGTCTCACTGGCTCCAGTCGTTTGGAAGCAGTTGACCCTCTTGTGAGGTATTTTTTGGGGAATAAAATATAAAATGTTTTTTTATGTAGGCCATCGCTAATAAATTATAAGATGAGGCCTTGGCGCTAAATATATTCAGGGACGCGCAACTCGTGCCGCGGGGAGGCGGGAGAGAAGAAGATGAGGAAGAGTGAAGAGATGGTGGAACGGGGGAGGGGAATATCCCACGGGCGGCGCGACGCACACTGGCTCCCCGCTCCGTCAGCCGCGTCGCTTGGGAGGGTTGTTATTGATTATGCCCGCTACTTGTAGTGGCGCCCCTGACAGCGTTCGCACAGCGCGCCTTAAAAGTAATCAAACACAAAATGACTGAAAATATTGATCAAAACATATTCCCTCCTGGCTGGGAGTGCAAATTCGACCGCAGGACCGGCAAGCAGTGAGTATTCGTGCATTGTCACCGTCTTTCAACACATTTATCGCCTGTTTTCAACTATTGCGCCTTGTTTCCACTTCACCCAAAACATTGCGTTATACTTTTCGTAATATTTCAGGCGCAAAAGGTCACCGCGTTTATTATTATGTCCGAATTTCAATATGATATTTAGCAATGTTTCGGCTTTCGTCGGTCAAATTAGGCCAGTTATATAATAATCACTGTGTGTTGTTTCCTTGCAGTTATTATATAAATTACTTGACAAAGATGACGAGCTGGGAAGATCCGAGGATTCGGCAGAAAGCGCAGCAGATTTATAATACACAGCCATACGGCCTGGATTATGTGTCGCAGGTATTTAATTGTTTACTACACTTGTAATATAAATAAAAAAAATCTAGGGTATCACTATTATTACTATGCCAAAATGAGTGTTTTCCCAGTGTCAAATTCCAACGTCATTTGTTTATCTTCAAAATCTTGAATGTCGCCCTTCTTCTACTCTCTCCCAAAGAATATATCTTGTACTTTGTACGTTAATGCATTTTCTTAAGTGTTCTTTGCAAGCTTCCGTTTATTGTTTTAATATTTTGTATAAATTTGCAGTATTTATGTAAAGAACCAAAAAGGTTAAACGAATTTTTGGAAAATTTGCTAATATTTTATGAGATCTATGTATCTTATCTTTAAAAAAAAATTTATTCTTCATCTTAAATAAATTTAAAAAAAATCGCTGAACTGCCAAAGCACTTTCTTAGCAGCATAATTTAACAATTGTATTACGAAGGCATATTCTAATTGTTATCTAATTACTCTCAGAAGTGTAGAATGAATAAGTAATTTTCAAGTTAATGCATATCAGACATTTCTTTATATATGTATTTATTTGAAGCATAATAATACCTTCGGTATTTTGTCAGTTCTCGGTTTAATATAATAATTATCAACATGATTGATCAGTCCATATTAAAAATAAAAATATAAACGGCAAAGAAGAGATATTTCATAATATGAAATCGGTTCATTGGATTTTGCATTCATTGTGTTACCACAAACATAATTAGTTTTTTTTTTTTTTTATATGAATACCTCACAAGAGTCCCAACTGCTCCCAACCGTCTGGAGCCAGTGAGACTATGACATTACCAATTGGGGAATGTTGTGAGGCTGAAGGTATTGGGGAGGGGAAGGAGAAGGGGAAGAGGAAGGTGATAAATTACCTGGCCATTCAGATCTGGTCACCAAACACGGCTAAAAGCCATTTCAAGCAACGTTTCAATTCTGAATGGTGGTCTTTCACCAGGGCGATACTGGGAGTATCTTCCACTCTGGAACGTGCGCAAATATACTATATATTATTTTTAAATTTAAATTAATTGTGAAACAACACAAACTAATTAAACAAAAATTACTATTAGGGATTAATTAGGGATTTGAACCCGCGACCTTCGGATTCGTAGTCGAGAGCCTTACCCCTCGACCATGGAGGCCGTCAAACAGTTAACTGTTATTATCGAAATTTCCCTGATACCTATATTGATTTGATCTAACTTCTGATACAGATTCTGTTTTGATTCCTGCACAGTTCAATCGGTGCATTCTATTAACCCCAGTGATGTCGCTATCTTTTATACTAATCAGGCCAAGCGCATTTATATAAACTCAAGCATTAACACCTCATCATTTTTATAAAGATATCCATAACGAGGTTAATTTGTTTTCACGAAATTCAGTTTACATCTTTATTACATTATTTATATACTACAGCATAGTTAAATGTTAATAATAGGCACTGCACCATACCTGTTACAATTACCAATACCTGAAAAATCATCAGAAATACAACTTCTTAAGCATTACATACACACTGAGCAGAAACGCCCATTTTACCAAATGTTTTACAATTTCACAGTGACTCATAAATAGGATCAACAGAATAATTATTGTGTATTTTGAAGACATAGTAAAATATCTGCCACCTTATTTACTAATCTACAGAATCTGACTTGGTACAAGATTAAAAAAAAATTATATATTTTCCAATAAACACAATAATTATTTACAATAAAAACAATAAAAAACAAATAAATTTTTTGTAGACCACTTTTATTACTTCATTCGTCAGGAGAATATTATAATATTGGAGTGCTTCCGAAACCGGTAGTGTTAATAAAATAAAAGTGGTCTACAACAAATTTATTTGTTTTTTATTGTAAATTAGGGCGAGCCACAAAGTTAATGCTTTTTACAAATATACAATAATTATTCTAAATTCGTAGATCTCAAATAGTAAAAATGTTGCAAATAATTATAATCCTTTTCCCATTCTTGTCATTGTACCTATAATATTATTGTTTGCAACTTATGTTAAAAAAAAACTCAACCCACTTATTCCAATTTTTCCGATGTGTAGTAAATAGTACGACCCTTTCGTCAAACAGTAATCAATTTTATAACTCTATCACTTTTCAAAGTTCCGACGCTTGATCAAAAAGTCCCTATACACTGTTTATGCATGTTCACCGAGCGTGGTGAATAGCACAACCCTTTTATCAAACATTGGCCACCATGAAACAGGCAGCCGCCTAGTATGGTGATCTAATGTATCTACTCCATGTAAATGTCTCCATTAAATATCATGTATTTTATAAATAAAAAAAAAATAAAAATTGATTACTTTCACTTTTCAATCCTCAGACATTTGATTCAAAGGGTCGCTATCCCTTGTTGGTACATGTTCACCTAGCTTAGTGAATAGAATAATCCTTTTGATGTATGGCGTTGTATTGCTAGCTGCCGGGGCACGCGTCGCCGTACCTCGTGTACCCGTACCCCTCGCCGCTCCCCCCGCAGCACGCCTTCCAGCCCCCGCCCTACCCCACCACGTACAGCCCCAAGGCGCTCCCCAAGCAGATACTGGTAAATATACAAACACACCCATGTTGTTACAAGCCTTAGGTGAAACCTTGGATGAAGAAAATAATTATGATGATAAGGATTTTGTTCCATATTTAATGCCAAAACGTTTAACAAAGCCAACTGCAGATGCGAGTTGATGTTATCTAAGGTGAGACGTAAATTATTGTCTGAGGAGTCCTAAAGGTGGTCCAAAGATCGATCCCGTGGGTTAGATCTTAGACAGAAGAAGACAAGAAAACCAATGTTAAAGTGCAGGACATCGAGTGGATCAGAATGCTAATAAATAAGCCGAAGTTTATCTCAAATGTCACCAGTAGTTAGTTGCCGCCAGTAGTTGCAACCTAACCTAACTCAACTCCAACAAAGACACTAAAAAAAAATTAATTATAAAAAAATCTACAAAACTGGCACAAAAACTTCCCCGAATGAGATGGCTACAATGATCAACAATCAAATGGAAAAAAAATCTTGCAAGAGAGAGAAAAAATTGAAAATAAATGTTTTCGTAGGTATTACGATTTTTATTTACACTCTCAACACAGGAGGCCCCTAGGAAAATTATTTCCATTAAGGCCTATGTCTTCTTTGGGGACGCTGTGTGGAGGGTATTTTTAAGGAAAGGGGGGGAAGTAAATTCTGGGAAGGAAAAGGGTATGCGTGTTGGGTAGGAATCTGGGGTCAGTGTATCCAGGAGTGCCGGACGTTTTAAACCACCCTCCCACTGCGGTGCAATGCGATGGATCGAGAGAGGTCAAGAAGCCTCCCTCAATCGGCCTCTCCCGATCCGGCCTACCACGCAGTTGGTGGGTAGGTAAATTCGCCACCGAAACCTAGACAAACCTCACCCCCGGGCACCTCTGCTAAGTCACCAAACGTGGCGAACCACTTGAGGTGACCTATGGCAGAGGTTTTGGTTATTCAATGAATGGTTCCAGGGTTGGATGTTTATTAATAACCTTTTTTTAATGTCACTTCACAATTTACTTCCTGCCAGTAACTTCACAGTAGATAGTATCAACCAAAAACGCTTATACAATTTGAAAAAGTTTTTACACCATTCTGCAATCTATGGAATTTTCTTCACTGACACACCTTCAAGTTTCAGTGCTGTGTACTTTATTCCCCTAAAATGGTGACTCATTAATAATTTTAAGGGTTTCTGACTTGCTGATGAACGCCGTATAATCAAATAATCCATTATCTAGCTGCGCATAAACCGCGGAGTGGGTGGTCCTTTGCAACTTTCTGTATTCGGAGTCCTGAGAACCGTAAAAGTGATAAATTAATTACCGGTGAATTTTTTAGAAGGTACTTTCTGTCAGTGGATCGCTTATAAATGTAATCAATGTACATAATACGAGTACATATTCCAGATAACGACGTACCTATAATACATGTATAATTTTTAAAACAATAAAGATTAGACATCAACTATTAAACATTATAGACCAGACATTTATCATCAGACATTAATGATTAGATATATTAGATATTAAAGATTAGATATTATGATTAGGCATTAAAAATTAGACATCAAAGATTAGACATCAAAGATTAGACATTAAAGATTAGACATTAAAGATCAGACATCAACTATTATACATTAGAGATCATACATTTATCATCAGACATTAATGATTAGATAAAAGATTAGATATTATGATTAGACATCATAGATAAGACATTAAAGATTAGACATTAAAGATTAGACATTAATGATAAGACATTAAAGATCAGACATCAACTATTAGATATTAAAGATCAGATATTTATCATCAGGCATTAATCATCAGACATTAATGATTAGATATATTAGACATTAAAGATTAGACATTAATTATTGGACATTAAATATTAGACATTAAAAATCAGACATTAAAAATTAGACTTAAATATTATACATTAAAGATTAGACTTTAAATATTAGACAATAAAGATCAGACATAATATACTATACATTAAATATTATACATTAAAGATTAGACATAACAGACTAGACAAAAAATATTAGACATAAAACATTATACATAAAAGATTAGACAAGATCAAAAATCAAACATTTGGCAGGAAAGATTAGACATTAATGGTTGGTTATTAAAGATTTGGCATTAAAGAAGAGATATTAAATTCTCTAATAATGTTTAGATATTGATGCGTTATCGTCCTTTTCCGCATTAGTTGAAAATTAAATATTTTATTTTATTTTATCTAACCGTTACCGTTCTTTTAGAATATTACTCCACATACATTTTGCATTAATTAATTACCAACTTCTCGTGTTCGTTTACCTAATTATAACATCACAAAGTTGTTAGGTAAGTAATGATTCCCAATTCTATTACAATATATTCTAGCTTCTCACATCAATGCTCAGTTATACATCATTATGATGAATGATTTTTCCGCTTTGGAGAATATCGACCAGAAAAGCGATCGAAACTTTTCAATTGTGCGAATATTCAAGGAACAAAAAACTTATTCCGAATGTTCATGTTTCATCGGAGTTCCGCAATGTTTTGATGAATATATTAGCAATATTAGTACAAACTATGGATTTATTGTAAAAAAATTCTCCACGCGAAATTATCGTAAAGTAGGTCGTAGCTTAATGGATTGTTTCAATTAATACTTAAAAGCTTTATCTGTTATTGTAATGGATGGATAGTTTTTTTCGTGCTAGTGGACCATTATAAAAACTGTATTAATTTATGTTACCGTAGTGGACAATATTCAATTTTTGCCATTAACCTGTATTTTTATGAAGGATTAAATAAAATATTTGCCTTCTACCAGTCTATATACATCACCAGTACCTATATACTACTCCGTACATTTTGTACAAATGAGTGATTGGGTTGTAAAATAAACAAACGTGTTGTGCTACAAGATTACACGAAACTTCACAAAATAAGAAAAAATCTCGTTAAAGAATATACAATAAATATATATATAAAGTAAATTTGCATGTTAGCTGTTTTGCATGTTAGTCATTATTTACTTATTTTAGGTTATTCTACTGAACAGGTAATCCCTAGAAGTATAATTTATACCGATTTGAAAGCAATCATGCCGTCAATTAACATAAACCCCTTGAATGAAAAATATTTTTAAATTTCGCTAATTTCGGGCACATAAAAACGCCCACAACGCATTTCTGCTGGTTTATTTCTTCAGTGGGTTAGACCCAAAATCCTCTTAGTGTAAATACAATAATTAAAATTCTTAATCTTTTCTGAAAAATTTTATCTTTCGTCTTTTCATTTATAAGTACAATTTTTTTTTTTCTTTAGATTTTCATGAAAAATATGTTGTATAAATTATTGTGTTGTCTAATACTGTATTAATTGCACATATCAGGAAATGGGTGGCCGCTCAAACGGGAGCCCCCTATCGGGAGGAAGTCCTGTGCTCGGCCGCACGCTCTCTCTCACGCCCAAAGGTAGCCCCGTCATCAGCCGCATTGCCTACAGCGCCGTGAACGCGATGCGGCCGAACGACAGCCCCGTCAGCCGCATCTATAGCACTGGCTACAGCAAGCCGCACGATAGCCCCATCACGCTGGCGGCGGACACAGACTCGCTGGTGGCTAAGATCAGCTCCATGTTTCCGACAGTCAGCGATACGCATATCAAGATATTGCTAAAGAAGTAAGTGAATCGCCTAAGATTTGTAACTCATCAGTGGCACCATGAGGCTCAATGAAATGGGGAGAGGATGTAGAAGGACTATGGGAAGATAGGGAAGTACATGGTTTTTAGATCTAGTCACAAACATGACTCGGTAGGGAAGCATACGCAGTGGGGCAGCGACACAGAGGAAATAATGCATAGAGATATCCCAATGCACAAGGAGAAGAAACAAAACTAAAAGGGGTGGGAGCGAGCTCGGCGTGTCGCCAATTTAAGTAAAACAGCAACTAACTAAAAATATTTGTCGTTAGACCCTTTTTATAAATATTTTGTAATTTGATTACCGTTGTCAAAATCACGCGAAACACACGTGGTGCAAAATGGGTGACACGTGACCTTTACTTCTATTAATTCCGATGTCAGTGGGCAGCCCCATCACTCTTACCGCCGCCATGACAAGATCTGAAAAAGCAGGTACTCAAAAATTCTTTGCTCACAATATTCTTCATAAGTTGTCTCTTGTGCGATGTTACATACTACTTTACTATTTTTATTTTGTAAGACAAAAGCACAGAGAAAAAAAGTCCTAAAATTCAGGGAATATTGGCTTCAAACCATTCCTCAAATGAGCATGTTATAGTTCCGGATGACGAAAAATGCATGAAGAACTTTTCTAAAGATTTCCTCTCCTAAAAGTTTAAAATTTCTTCCAGAATATAGTTTGTACTAGTAGTTATTGAAACAAAAATAATAACTAATCATTGAAGATGTTAACATTAACAAATCTCAAATGAAACATGAAACAGAAAAGTACACGAAAAAAATAAATAAAGTATCAGTCGCATCTGGGAATCGAACCTAGGACCTCTGGTTTTACTTCTTGCTGGGTCATTGTTCTAACCACTGAACTAACTAGACCCGTTTATTTTACGTCATTTTTATCGATATCGTGCTTCAAATTTAAGGCTTACCAATATTATCCTTAATTAATTCCCATATGCTGCTATATTTTTGTATGATTGCAAAGATCTACCCGAATATATTTTCACGTTATAAAGACAATTTATTTGATAGAATACTGCTACAGTTCTTAATTTTGCATACATAGTTTGAATATTATGAATTGGTCACAAAACTTAAAGAAAAGTATTTTTCTATGCATTATCTACAAACATCGCGTGATATTATATCCAGATACTACAACCGTGAGGCCGTCGTGATCAGCGCGCTGCAGGTGGAGAAGCACCCCATCAGCACACCGGGCCCGTTTAGCACCCCGCCGGCCGGGCTGTCTCGGCTGGCCGGCGTGGCGGCGGCGGCCCTGAGCGGCGGCTCACTGGGCGGGTCGCCGCGCGCCTCGCCGCCGCTACGCCCGCTGTCCGGCGCGTCGGGCACGTGCACAGGCTCGCCTAGGGCCAGGCCGCACACTTCGCCCAAGATGAAACTAAGGTGAGATTTTGAACTAACCTATCCCGACCGAGCCTAACCTCGTCTAACCTAACCTAAACTCATTTCCAACCTGGTCAAACATAACATACATACAACCTATCCTAATCCCGTTTAACGTAGACACACCTAATTTTTTTTAATAATATAAAATAACATTTGACATTTATATTTTTGATATATTATATAATTTTAGCAATTGATAAAAAGGTCACAGAGTGCAGCTGGTTTTTAGAAGTGCCTCTAGAAATCAGATATACTTTATTTTATACATCTTACACAAATCTTTGCACTTGAATAAAATAAAATTAAATGAAATAAAAAAAAGCTTTTTTAAAATCTAAATACAAAGAATTTAAAATTGATAACGTAAGAATCCATTTCATTATTTATCAACTATGATGTTGTGCGGTTGAATGTGCAGTCAGCAACCATTAGCTGTAGAACTTCTTGAAGCACTGCAGCGATGACGATCTTCGAAAATATTTAGAATTTAACCTCACCCAATCCAACCTAACTTTATCTAACCCAATTTCCATAATTTGGACGTCGGCCTCCGTCAAACGTCTCCAGTTTTGCTGATCCTTAACGGATTTCATCCATCCAAAGTCTCCAGTAATTTTCTTTAGATCGTCAGCCCATCTCACACTGGAGAATTTAAACGATCATCTATTAGTCATCATTATCCAAGGTGTTTCTAGTCCTCACAATTAATCGTATCTCTAAGTATTGAACTATCATGGGTCACTTTAGAAAACAGATGGTAACCAACCAACACTTTAAAATACGTCTTCGGAGTTATTTTTTTATTATTTATATAGCCAAAAATACGTAATTACATATTACAAGTTTTGGTAAATTTTATAGGATACAACATTTGGTATAAACCACCGAGGTAACAGAAATTATATGAGAAAAAATTAAATGAGAAAAAAAAAAAAAAAAATGGGCGTGAAGTTTGTTGTTATATTGTAGAAGTTCTGAGTATCCGTCTGCAGTAGTTAATGCCTATGTAGGCTATACATGTACGAAATTTGTGTTTGAGATTAACATTTTTTTTTATCAGATCTTTAATGTCTTATTCAATTAAATTTTTAAAATTTGTAGCCAAATTATGGTAATGTCTTTGTCCGTACGTTGGGTCATGTGTTGATTTATGTCTCGTTCCGTAATTGTGTTTACGTATGATGGTTTACTTTGTCTTTTTGGTAATGCATATAGATAATTTAGATGTACGAGTATATGTGTATATATATATATATATGTGTATAAATACACATATATATATGTATAATTAGTACGGTGAAGTCTTTAAATAACAATATTGTCGAGAATCTAAAAGGTTTTTTGTAATAACTTTAATATAAGCTTTTTGTGCTTCGTCAAGAGGGTTCATATTTGTTTTGGCGGCACCACCCTAACCAATCACCATAAGTGATAATTGATTGGTTTAATGCGTAGTATTTCGTTTTTACAATCTTCGTTGGCATTGTATTACGTATGTTCTTAAACAAATATATAAGTAAATGAATTAATGAATATACATTGTATTCACCACTTTATAAATATACATGTTTCGAAAGAGATGCTTTTTTCGTCAGGAATATATGAATACTAAAAATAGTAATGTCAAGTATTGACAAATGATAAAAATTAGAACACAATAATGTAAGAATAGACAAATTATAAATATGAAAAAAAGGGATATTAAATCAAGAGGCTGCCATCTTAAAAAAAATACTTGAATTTATTTTCATATCAATATTAATAATAAAAATATGTTCTTTTTTAATTTCTAATATAAATTTGTTATTCAACGTTTTATAATAATTCTTTAATAGAATTTTTGATTAATTACTTACCTATTTAAATCAATTTTTGCTCATGTTTATAATTTGTCTATTCTTTCATTATTGTGTTCTAATTTTTATAATTTGTCTAAACATAACATTATTATTTTTAGTATTCATATATTCCTGACGAAGAAAGCATCGCTTTCGAAACATGTATATTCTTTAATTCATTTACAACCTTCCAGATACCTGAAGAGCGTATTCCCCAAGGCGGAAGAGACGCTCATCCTCGACGTGCTGGCTGGCGAGGACAACAACGTGCTACGCTCCAGCGACCGGCTGCTGGGCATGGGCTACCTCAAGCGGGACACGGCCGCCCCGCGTCACTCGCTCACCAGCAAGGAAGCCGAGCCGCCCAAGCCGCCGCCCACGCCGCCCAGACTGAAGAGCATCGAGGATAAACAAGCACGTGAGGAAATATGTTCAAGCCTACTTTCAAACCATACATATTTTTGTTACTATTTTTAAGTGAGTACCGTACAAGAGTAGGTACCAGTTGCTCTCAACCATTTGGAGTTAGTGAGACAATGTCATTCCCGATTTGGTAAATTGTGAGGCTGAAGGTAGTTGGGAGGGGAAGGAGATGGTAAAGAGGAAGGTGGGGAAGTACCTGGCTATTCATATCTGGTAACGAAACACGACTAAAGCCATTTAAAACATCGTTTCGATTCTGAATAGTGGTCCTTCATCAGGACGATATTGAAAGTAACTACCACTCTGGAACGTACCGCAAGTATATTACCTATATCTCACATCTCATATCTTCTTCCCCTTGTCCTACTCGGGTCGGGGATCGATCACATCGACAAGGCGTCTCCAGGCGTTCTTGTTCTGTGCTACGTCAACAGCATCCGGTCATACAGGTACAGTACCTCGCACAGCCTCTGGAGTTGCTTCTCCCATCTGTGTCTTGGGCGGCCCACTGGACCTCTTCACTCTAGAATAGCACTCAGATTTTTTTTCCGGCTGAACTGGTGATTACTGTGTGCCACAAATTAATAAAATAAAATTTATTTGCCCATGTCGGGATTCAAACCCGCGACCTCCGGATTCGTAGCCGAGGATCGTAACCACGCCATCAGAAATATACATCTAACACATTTGATTTATTTGAGCACCACTTGATTTTATAACAAGTCCCTATTTGTCATATTATTTTTCATGATTGAGAGGTGACCTTTAGGATTCTAGGATTCATCATAACAGTTTTATGCTTATTGGAGAGACCTTTCGTCACATGTCCAAACCCTGTATTTCTATCGTGTTGTAGTCCACTTTTACTTCTTCTCCAATCTTCTTGGAAAACATACCATCTTTCTTTTTGTAATCTCTCCTGAATTCACATTAACTTATTATTTTTCTTTTTTTTTTTGTAATAACTAACTATTTGAAGCTTATAAACGTCATTGCAAAATATTTTTAATCATTGAAGATAATATTGACAACTCTCAGAATGAAATATGGGACAGAAAAGACTCAGAAAAGAATAAGATAATGATAGCACCTGGGACTCGATCCCAGGATCTCATCGTGTATCCGGGATCTTAGCCCTACTAATCCACAGAGCTACGGAAACCCCTTAGAGTTGGCTACTCTTATTACTCTGAGGGCTACGCCTATCCGCTCCGTCATCCTTATCGGTAGCATACTTCGATTTCTAAGAACTGTTAATATCGTTTCAATTAATTCCCATATATTTTTTGGGTGCTATCTTTTTATGACTACAAGATTCTACCCGAATTTTTTTTTAATCGGTAGATAGTGTCTCGGATATACCTATTCGATTTTTATTTCTATGGGACATCTGTTGACCTTTCCTACAAGTCTAGGATTATTATAATAAAATAAAAATACACATATGGATTAGGGTAGCCATAGCTCAGTGGATTGGAGTCAAGATCTCGGATATATCATGAGGTCCTGGGTTCAAATCCCAGCTGCTAGCGTAATTTTTTCTTTTCTGTGTCTTTCCTGTTTTATTTTAAGAGTTGTTAATATTACCTTCAATGATTAAAAATATATTATTTTTCTTTTTACAGTAAAGCTAAAGCTCCAGCAAAAGTACTCCACAATTCCCGAAAGAGTCGTGTCGATAGCTCTGGAGAGCGTGGACTGGAGCGAAGAGAGAGCCGAACAGATCCTCGCCGTGGTTCTGCAGGAAGATGCCGTGAAGTCCCACAATGAAAAGGAAAAGGAAAATGAGATCGTTGTTGAGATAAAAGAAGAGTGAGTATTGTTTATTGCTTATATGTGTCTTCAATGCGATTATCGATACTTGTTATTACTCTAATTGTGCGAAATTCACGAATATGCGTTTTGATATAAGATAAACTTGTTTGTCTTATGATAGTTCCTATTGGTAAAATATGTGATAAATGATTAAAGGTGTTTGTTGGAATCACATTCATCACGATTAAATTATTTCACAGTATGAGTAATTGTAAGTTCGCCATTCAAATCAACCCTGTGACTTTCATTACCGCATTATCAGATCTAAACATACCCTTCATCGAACTTAAGACGTCGTATTTAATTCGAGTGATTTGTTTTCCTTCCATCTTGGTATTCCAATTAAAATGTCCATGATTGGAATGTGTGTGCTTTTGATACTCAGATTTTAAGTGAATCACAACCTACCCAAAACTTTAAAAATATAATACCAAACAGTTTATTTTAAATCTGTAAAATAAACAAAAATATTGGCAGCTTTGCTATATTTTGGCTATACTTCTGATTACATTAGTAAAATTAATAACGTTGAAAAATATTTTTTAAAAATCTTTTAATGTTTGCAGCGAGCGACTTACGAGTTTTAAAATCAAATAACTACTGTTACTCCAATCTTTAAAAAAAACCATTGAAATTCCTCGATTTAAACGTGAATTAATTTCTAATTTTGTTACTGTTAATTCATGGCGGGATCCCATTTTACTATGATTTTTTAAAATAATTTTATTGATAAAGCTTTGTAACTTTCTTCCACTTGTTTATTATCGACCGGACCGGTTTTACCCATCACGGGCATCCCCAGTCTGCCACATTTAAAACTAAATCTATGGATATGTAGCATCTATGTCGGGAGTGAGTCCCATTGCTTTCTAATATTGTACATTTATGACTTGAAATTTATTTTATTGTTGACGGAACGGTTTTACAATTATATTTACGACTACTTTCGGGTTGGTTTATCACCATTTGGAAGTAGGATTACATCGTGTTTGTTTACTGAATCTATGGGTTTAAAAAAATGTGTAATGTCTATCGTGTTGGCTATTATTTAAACATTCTGGTTTAGACTCATTTTACCAAACAAGACGGAAATCATGGGAAAAAATAAAACCAGAAATAACCATCTGTTCAAGTCATAAATGTACAATATTAGAAAGCAACGGGACCCACTCCTGATACAGAAGCTGTATATATATATATATATCATAGATTTAGTTTTAATTGTATCTGTCTGAAGATGTCCGTGATAGGGGGAAACTGGTCCGGTCGAAAATAAACGAATGGAAAAAAAGTTACAAAGGTTTTTTAATAAAATAAAAAAAAATCATACTATACGTGTAACTTTTATTCGAAAATATTTAAGAAAATGTAACGCAATATAAACATACAAAAGCATTTAAATTTAATTAAGTAGTTGAATTTCCCGATTGGCGATTTGGACCCGTGTTTTTGTGTATAAATATATATGTAAGTACCTAAATGTTTAATGTTTTCTAGGCTTAACATATCTCGCTAACCTTTATGTTCACTTACTCTTCTACCGATGGTTTATGGAAAGACATACTATTTTTAATAAAACGTTTGAGAAAATTCTAGAGTGCTCAAATTTTTGTAATGTCTTCGTGTCAAGAGAATGAATTGCACAAAATAAATACGTATTTTATCAAGTACCCACAAGAAAATCATTTCACCTTCTTTTCCGTAAAAACTCATCTTCATTTTGCTTTAAAAGCTCCTTTCATATCCTAAAAATCATTTTTAATTTCAGTTGAACTGACAGGTGAATGGTATTGCTTTGAAGTCATAATTCACAAAGAAACGAAGGAATTGTGTTTTGTCATACTCGTATACGTACACAATTTCATTCCGAGCACATTCTATATAAACTACTTATCATATTATGCATACGACATACGAGTGAATGAGATGGGTTAAAGTCAGCTTACAGCCTCTGTTCCACCTCGCTAAGCGACACGAGCCATTGTCGAGGCAGTTATCGCTAAGTCAATCGCAAAAAATCGCCCATGGGGCCCACTTCGCTAGCAACACGGGCGATTTTTTGAATTGTCCGATGACCGCCAATAAATACGTCGCCATCTTTGCTCTCAAAGGACCAAGTGTATTACAGAATCGCCGCTTCGCTCTCTAAGTGGAATTTTGGAAGAGAAATAACACTAGTATTACACATAGCTAAATGTCACGGGCGATATGACAGCCTGTTAAGAAGAACGGCAGCGCTGCCTGTTTCATACATAACTTAATTTTGGATTTGAGGCCAAAACACCCATCCAAACTGAATGATATATTTTTAATTAAAGGTTTATAGTATGGATAAGAAGTATTTAAATTTTTTGTTTTAAATTATGAAGTATAGGCCATGTTTTTTTTTTGCATAATTTTAGATGCAACTTAGAAAATTATCTGTGGGTTTATCTTTTTTTTAAATAATTTTCATATTTGCTATGTAAATATGATTACGAAAAAAAAACCGAATTTCGGTCGATATTTTAAATTGTTTATGGCAAATTTGTGTTCTAACGTAAATTGGTCGTTTTTAATTTAATTTAAAGTCCACCATAATGCTTTTTTAAACATTTTTTAAATGTTTTTTTTTTTTTTTTAATTATTTTATATTTCATTATATTTTAAAAGTAAACGGGGTAAACCTTTTTTTTTTAAATCACCGTTAGCCCCCAAATAATTGTCGAAGGTACCTGAAAATCAGTTTCTTTGGTAGCCCATATTTCATTATGTAAAACAAAAATAAATAAATTACTTCTAATCCGTACTAGATATTTATTACGGTTTTTGAAGAAAAAAAAGATCATTAGGTTTAAATGAGTATTTTTGCATCAAATTAAAAATTAAGTTTTGTATTAAACAGGCCGCCCAGCCGTTCCTCTTAAAAGGTTGCTATTACTGTCACCAAAAGACATCTGATTGACAGCCAAATATCGCCTATGTAGCTTGGCCAAGTTAAAAATTGGCTTAAACCCTATATCTGGATAAGCGACAAGGGCGACAAGACAGCCTCTTTAAAGGTCACAATTGTTGTCCCAAATGGCTGATATCAATCGAATATCGCTAGTGTCACCTAGGCAGAGAAGGGGAGTGAGGCCTGGATTTCACCTATATAAGCGAAGCGGACGTTCTTCGCGGACACGTTAAAATGGTCCCGAATCGCTTAGTCAGGTCAACAGGGGGCTAAAACATTATCTATGATCGCTTTGTCAACTCGAATAAGGCAACCCTTGTGTTTATTTTATGCCATTGCTAGTATACCATCGTGCAACAAAGTTGCTGCTTTATCGGCACCCTCACCCGTGCAAGCGCCACCCGCACTGTATAGTGATGCGCTGTCCCCGTGGAGGCCCTCCCGGGAGACGACTCTAGGGGCGAAGAACCGGAGACACAAGGCGAAGAAAGAAGTGACAAAGTACGCACCCTTCTAGTCCTTATGCCCAATGCATGCTCAATCCTGTGGCTCATCACCCACCCCACCAACCAAACAACCAACCGACCGACCGACCCAATCAGCAAACAATATGACGGACTATTTCCGCAAAATTTACATCAAACAGTTAACTTACTGGAAAGCACGTTATGCCTCTGAAGCCGTACAGCTAGAAAGCATAATTGAAAGTGAAGAAAATTCATTACACAGGTGCATCATAATACTACTTCTCGATGAAGTCGTGGATTTAGATCTTAAAATACTAAAACATGACACCAAAAATATAAGCAGCGCATCTTGTTTTCTGATTGGGATGTTCTTTTCAATTAGTTGTTTTATTTATCACGTTCAAAGTACGTACCTGCACAGCATGAATTTCTGTAAAGTTACCCAAAACCTGTAAATACGACGAATATATGACGCGTATTATTGTTACGACATAAAACGTGTTTCAAATATGTACTGAACTTTAGCAGGAAGACAATGTTTCTCATGAAAACGTATTCGTTTATTATAAAAAAAAAATCAAATACAGGTATATTTTATCATACTTAATAAAACCACAGTGTGCAGGTAGGAACTATGTGTATGTATAACATTTTGAAATTGCTAGATTGCATGTTTATCTCAAAAGGAGAAAAACTGTTTGGTATTTTAGATCTTCTATAATATTTATGTAAAAGAAACAACCTCTCGTTCCAAACCGCAAGCTTTAAAAAAAAACTATTAAAGTGTTCAACCCTTTTACTGGAAACAAGTAACATTAGAAACAGATTAAATTATATGTTTTTTAAAATCGTAGCAAAAAAGACATCTAGCAGTTTCATAATACTCGTCGTTTTATTTGGTATTTACTCATTTTTAGCCATTTTATTTGCGTTAATGGTATGGTTTTTCTCATCATTCATTATACAATTAAGGTAAATGAAATCACTTCTTCAATAATTACAAAATTATTTTGTTGCACTATTTTTATGTAAATAATACTGAAACACTTTGTTTAAACCACTCTTTATTGACTGATTCGACTTGTGTTGGGAACCGGTGGTCCCTTCTTCAGGATACAATGCGTACTAAAACACAAACAAATAAATGACAAGTGTAGACATATAGGTACAATACAAACTATTAAATAATTGATGGGAGAAGGTTAGGGCGAGGGGAGGGTACCTATTTAGTTACAACAGAGAAACAAATTTAAAAGGTGGCCATTAGCAAATAGCATTATTTTTTTTTCATTGAGTTCAACTTTAATTTGTAGAACTCTATTTTAATTTAAAGTTATTATCTAACAGAACTTTTTAATTTTTTACACTAATATTTATCATTAAAAATAAAATAAAACTTTAAATTATATTATAAAAATATGTAGAATTTAATTATGTATAATATTTAATTTACTGTTTACACTATTCATAATTTCTAAAAATTCTTATTATCTAATTTTAAGCCTCTAGTAGTCGTGTGTAAAAATTTTAAACCCTTATTTATGTCGAAGTTGTTACTAGTTTACAATACATGATTACCAAATTCTGAATAGTTATTGTTCAAATATCTTAGGAGCTCTTTTATTACAATATCGAAATTCCTTGATATTTTTCCAATATAAAAGAAATAAAAATAAAGATTTTTTAAAATATTAACACTATCCTTATTATTTTTTACAAGATCTCTTAGTTTATTCAGTAAATGTATAATTACTTTATGGTTTCATATTAATAAGAAATATTTTGTGTACAGAAGTATTTCATACATAAATATCAATATGGTTTGGAAGCGAAGCATGTTGATATTTATATATTAAGCAGTGGTGTACGCAAAATATTTCTTATTATTTTTTTTAAATACTCAAGTGTGTTTTTGGTGTAGAGCACGCTGAATTTTGTTGGGTATGTTTTTTAAAAATATTATTTAATTGGTTGTTTGATTATTTAACAACACCCTATTGCTTCTTGTCGTCATTTAACAGCGGATAAACATAATTCATGTTCTAATAAACCCTTCCTTATACTTTTGGTTTGACATATTGTCAATTAATTTGGGGGTATAACCATTGTTAAAGAGTAAATCAGTTAAGTAAGAGTTAATCAATAAAAAGTGGTTTAAACAAAGTGTTTCAATGTTATTTATACACATGTAATCATTATACATATATGTTGAGCAATGTTCCGTTAGTTCGAGAACATTTTAGGAAAAAAGTATGTGATTTAAAAAAAAAATTACAGTCAAAGTTAATAAACCTCATAGTACCTAGTGCCCTATTTTCAGAATGAAGAAAATCAAATTAATTTAGTTGGTATAGAATATTTCACATCATGGTAAGATTGAAAATATTGAATAATTACGTATATATATATATATATATATATATATATATATATATACCTACATAGAAACCTTTCCCAAAAATAAATTAGAGTTTTTTTTTGAGAGACACTATTTCGTATTTGAAGTAGGTACCTACTTCCCCGTTTACTTCATTAATATATAATATATTATATTGTATAATCGATCTTCACATACTAACTAAGTTGTGTTATTTATTCATGTGTGTATTATATTTTGTATTATTTTGTAACTTATCAATTAATTAATGGTTCTTCAGGTACAACATTGAATTAGGCAAAGTGTGTGTTATTTAGTCCTAGTTTTTTTTTACGTGTTATATAGTATAATATTAGGTAATTGATACACACAAAACAGGTATATTTGTTTCTGTACATAAAAAGAACATTTGAGGAATTCATAAATTCGTTAAATTGCCTCTAATTGACTACATGATTTATAGAATAATTTTAGACACTTGGGATTAGATGGACTTAAGAGTCATTTGATACAAATTTAGTATGTAGATGTAAGTTTTTTTTTTTTTTACTTGTGGTAACTTTAGTAATTTTTGGAATAACACGTTGCTTTAAAGGCCAGTACTCAACAATGGCTCTAAATATTACTTTGCAGGTTGGCAACTCAAGCAATGCCACAAATGCTTTTTCTGTGAATTCTATACGGGTAGTTAGAAAAATGTACATGGTTTCAAAAGACAAAAATCCTCAAACTGTATTCATTAAATTTTATAAAAAAAACATCCCAAAAAGTATTAAAATAGGCACAGTTTGAAAACCAGTGAAATAAATTTTGAACGTTTTACCTAAAATTCCAGTCGGTATTTCATATAGAATTTAAAATATTATAGTTTGAGGATTATTATCTTTAGAAAACTTATATATTTACCCGTGTAGAATTTACAGATTATTCAGTCGCAAAATTTCTTGAGTTAGCATCCTGAAAAGTCTGTGTTTTAGGGTGCTGACCATTAAGTTATGTTAACCAAATAAATTACGTTAAATCTGCACTTAAAGTTTAATTTCACAAAGTAACACTTAAAGAAGCCTTCAAGTATTTTTCTCAGAACTACTCAAAAGGTAGTTAAGCCTATCTGGTCCTACGTTTCAATTTGTGAACGTCTATAAGATTTGTTCCGGTTCCTTCAAATCTATCACGAATAGCTATTAATAAATTATACTCTAATTGTTATTTAGTTTTATATTTAAGTATCTTACTCGATGCGTTGTAATTTGTAACCATGTTGAAATATAATAATGTGTCTGTAAACGATATCAGCCTTTCATGTTAATATTTACTGATATAATTTATTTATTGCTCAAACAGCACCGATCGGGGAGGGTGTAAAGTAAAGGGGGATAATAATTCAGCACTGAATGATTTCTCCAGGATCAATAGTTCTCCACCTTCCGAGGACAGGTGTCACCAATCTAAATATCTGACTGCACCCAAAGGAGCTAATGGTACACTCGCCAAAGGAGCGCAGGATCAACTATTGCTGTAAGAAATTCACCTATTACTCTGTCCTTACAAATTTTACATATTATTTATTTTTGTTATTGAGTGATTTGAATGAAAGAACATGAAAAACCTTTTATAAATGTCCATAAGATATAGGATCTCTAAGTAAATAATATCTGAACATATAAAAACTGTTAATGGTACTATCGCAAAAGAAGCGTATACTACAGCTGTAAGAAACTTACCGATTATCAGTGGCGTGCATAAAGTTTTTAATCGGGGTAGGCAGTAGGAAAAACAGCGAATTAATTGATATTTTAAAAAATTACCATGGACGAGGCAAGTTTTCGTTAAGAATGGCTAATCTGCTGGCTTTAGCCGAAGTTGGTTTGGATTAGCTGCCACATCTAACATCCAAATAACACGTTCATGTATTCATGTTGTTAGCTAATTGCTGCATATTTTCTATATTTTTTTCAATCGCGTGAAAGAAAGCCAATATAATATGATGAGATACCCAAGAGATGGCACAGATTGCTACATTTGTGATTTGTAGCAAAAGGCACTGCATTTTTCGGCACTAACACAAACGAATCTTTTCTTGAATGTGCATTGCGCACACATGTACATGTATTATGTAGAATACATTCAAAATTTTATGAATATGACAAGTGGGTCATTTTGCATACTTAGTTTCTGCTTTTGAAAAGAATTTCACCGGAGACCAAAATTTCATTTACATTTTTTACTCCAAATATGCACAGGTATTTACTGGTTAAAGATTGTAGGTTACGTGCTGTTACACCCAAAAAAATTTACGCACCAAAAAATATCTACAATACTTACATCATAAGTGCAGGATGATGTTAGAAACTATTAATAAAAGCAATCATTTTTGTGCATTTAGATTAGTTAAATCGGTCACGGAGATTGCTTGGAAGATCGTTATATAGGTACCATTAAGAAAAATTACTCACGTTCATTAGATTTCTACCCAAGCACCAGAACACACCAGAATTAGTTAGTAGTATACTTTTCAAAAGAATATGTAATCTAATATTGCTCTAAAAAATTCGCTTACATTATTATTACTCCCTGCGTATCACTTTTATACCAACGCTATTAGCATTGTTAAGCCTTTTTGTACGAAATACCGTTTTAAAGGAAGTTTTAATCAATATTCATAAGATCTCCAACTAAAGATGCTATATTGATTCAAGTGATTAAATACTCCTATTGTATAATTAGTAATTGCAGTTAATTAATAGGCATGTTATAATAACCTCGTTTATTCAGTAATTTTCTTATGAAATCGAAAGTGCTTTATGATTACTTGATGATATGTTTAGTAATTATACTCATAATTACCATAAAATCTATTAACGACGAGTTAATTAAAAATGATTACTTGATACATCTCTATAAAACAACATGTCGATCAAGTTCAATGATACAAGATTGCTTAATATTCATTATATTATTACAAATCATATTTATGATGCAAGACAGATTTTTATTAATTATTTCGAATGATTTTAAATTATTGGATTTAGTACGAATCAGAAAATAGCCCCCAACTTTAGATAGTTTTTGCTCTACGTGTAGATTTTCTACTTTTAAGAGAAGTTTTATTTTTTAATTTTATTTTTTATTATGATTAGAATTATAATGTGTGTAATATTCTGAATCTTATTTGTTCCTAAACAATAATGCTATTTTTTTAGAGTTGACTATGTCACTTGGAACGGGGCGAATCCAGAGTTGAAGTCGGGACCGACAATTGTGGCAAAGGGTTCCCTAAAGTCCCTGAGCGAAGGCCACGGAGACTCGTACACCTCTCTCCCGAGGGGCTCCAACAAGGATATTTGCAAGGGGTCTCCGGGCCTCGCCAAGGGGAGCATGTACCAACATATCAACAAGAACAAAATACCGCAGATGAAAGTGGGCGGAGAATAGGACAACGACCCACTTTCTCAAGAAATATCGTCAAAAAACCCACCCTTTTCTCTTTACTTATTTTATTCTTCATAACGTAGTAATTTACTACTGACTTTATATCAATTTTTTGCCACATCGCACCCCTAGTCAAATATAATAACAGATAAACTACTTTGAAGATTTTATATGAAACTAGCTGAAGTACCCGGCGTCATGAATGGTTTGGAGTAAAGTTTTGAGGTTATGATGTGTTACCCCTACCCCTACCCTACCCAGCAATTTTATTCTTATTTTGAAAGTCACGTTAGCAAAATTTCATCAAGAAGTACCAAAATTCTGCTTTAAGGGAGGAGGGAAAGGGGGAAGGGGTAATTTTCGAAATCTCATTTAGACAGTGATCTTCCTCTCGTTTGGACAGTCAAATTGATTATTAATCGTGCTCGGAATAAAACTGTAGTATTGTATACAAAACGAACAAACACCGCCTATCCAGGACATTCTTCTTTATATGATAGAAGATATATGTAGAAGAAGAGGACGATTATAATCTTCAAGCATGCTTCTGTTGTAAATTATACATACATAAATTTATATTATTTTGACAATTCGTAGATATATGTATATACTGCATACATATATCAACTTATGTACACAGATACAAGTAAAAAAAAAGATTTTTGTCTGATACAGAAAATCCCAAATTACATTATTCAGAAAATAAGTAGCAACAAATTACTAAATAACATTTCAAAAACTGTATAATAAATGCATATTATTATTAAAAATAAATTTGCAAACCAATAAAAACATAAACCGATAATGTCTGTGTCCAGTTTTGTCTTAGTCCAGGTGAATTTGATCAAACATTTTCCAACATCGATAATCTTTCTTGAACACAATCAAATTCACTGCCGATAGATTTTATGTAAATTGACAACAGTTTTATTCAGTGATACGAACGAAAATATTATGTACTTACATAATGTATATTATCTAGAAAATGAGGAAAGAACAAAGTTAATGTATTATACAGGGTTATTCAAAATGATGGACTCGATTTCGAACGTTCTCCTCTGATACACGCGGTCGGTCAGGGCTTTTTCCTTTGCATATACATCCAGTTTGCTCAAATCGGTGATACCATCGGTTGTATCTAGTCGGAGGTTCAGTGTTAAAACGGAGACGAAAGGTACGCTGCACTATAGTTGCCGACTACGTTTTATAAAACTTACGAATATAGAAAACTTTGTGGTGCATAGCAGCCATTTTACTCACAACTGACTCGAAATGGCTGCTTGGCGGCGCGAGAGCTCTATCGGTCGTTTACGCAACTATGATGGATCTAGCGGTGGAATTTTAAACTTTCGGATCTCATCTTTCAATTTCCATGTAAATCGCTCACATATGTCGTATAATTCAGGAGTCCACCAATTTGAGTAACCCTGTATTACAGCAGATCCTTACTAGAAGTTTATAAATCCATAAAAACATTTTTTTATATATTACCACCTAAAACTAGGGGTGCGACACGTTTCACTATGGCATTTTAATGTTTCAATCTGTATTTATTAATTCTTACACAGTGGTCAATAAAACCGCACGAATTAAGACATTTTAACTTTAGTTTATTTCACCATATTCCAAATTTAAAAACTTTATTACATTTTTAGATTAGAAATTTCAATAATGTGCATAATTTTATTACATTTTAAATAAGGCACGTTTGTTTGTATTTGTGCACACCGATAGATGTTCAATTTGTTTCGAACTAGTTTGGAACACTTGATCGCAGTCGCGTCTCATCGCGTAGTAGTCCTACGATACAGTACACAACTACGCAAGCAAGAATCTCTTAAAAATAATTTTTCTGCTCGTTTATAAATAATGTGGTCAAATCATTTTTTTTTGTAAACACGTGTTATATTTAAAGAATTAATAATGACAGTCAGATTAATTTTATGATATCTCCGAAAATGACGAAGTTCTGAGCTCTCAAAGTGAAATTGACCATGACATATACCCGTGA
This sequence comes from Halesus radiatus, assembly GCA_022606495.2. NCBI lineage: Eukaryota > Metazoa > Arthropoda > Insecta > Trichoptera > Limnephilidae > Halesus > Halesus radiatus. The sequence goes on from JAHDVE020011177.1 coordinate 128,744, forward strand.
CGTCACAAGGCACAATTCAGTACAATGTACAATTCAGTCATTTTATGTAACATGACGTCACACGCTTATCGGACGGCCGATGAAATTCTCCTAAAATGTCAACATTTTGACTGCTTACATCTTCGTTTTTTTTTCCAAAAAATTATAAATTTTCTATCCTCAGCATGCTCTAATTAACATGACACATTTGTAAATAATATGAATTTTTGTAGGAGACTGCCTCATTATGCCAATCACACTTTAAAAAAAATGTTTTTAAAGCCTCTTTCAAACTGTAATTATAATTTTCAAAAGATTTTGTGCACACTACGTACATGTGCACGTGTATAACATTTAAGGTAACACAAGCACTTTTGCTAACATTAGAAATGAATTAGAATACGTTGAAAAGAACCACCGCTTCCTGTTCAAGTGTGTCATAGTGAGATTGTGATAATTATTATAAATAACTTGAAAGAAGAGAGTGTGAGATTCAATGCTTCCCATCAGTCCAGTAGTTTACTTAAAATAATACTTAAGAAATTTTAACTTAAAACGTAAGTTTTATTTTGCACGTTCAATTTTAATGCAGTTTAGGCAATCTTATGCTAGGAAGAAATATTATTGATAATTAACACCTCATTTTAATACTTTTTAAAAGAGAATGTCATGAACACTGAAGAGGTAAACCGATTGAAATATGTTGTGGGCGTGTCTGTGTTATTATTTCTGGTGAAATTTAACAAAAAAATGCAAATACAGAACAAAAAACAATAAAGCAGATAATCAATTTCAATGGGCGCTTTTATAATTTTTCACGGCACGGCTTGCCTTGGACGTCCACTTCAAGCAGTGCCGTCAATCGTTTTTTTTATAATTTACGTCGTGGTCGTGAACGGCATTTGTGCAGTTATTGCATCTCATAAAAGAAGCAACGACACACAACGTCAGCGTTCAAGTTATGTAAGGGCAGGGGCTCGGAGCGCGGGACTCACTAACACATAATACAATTAATCACTATACTCTGAAAATTACCGTGGCGGCCTTGCCGCGAACGGTAAATTAAAAGCGTCTTCATACAAACAAATACATTTTGCTTTCCTATTATGCCGTTACGGCAAGTTGTGCCGTCATCACTGTGCCGTTGCCGTACAAATTATAAAAGTTCCCATTAGCCTCTCTAGAGCCTATGTCATCATATTAATTTATGTTTTCTATCAAATCGTTGTAGATCACACTTCTTGGGATTATCTGTTCAGTGGGGTATGTGGATGACATGAGTCAGTGGTGAATTGTCTTTGATGAATAAAAGTGAGGATATCGAAAAGTATATTTTCATTGATGGGCGAATAGTTACGAGTAAATAACAAATGGTTAGAAGATTGTATGAGTAACGCGTAGGTAAGTCTTAAAAATGAATATCGATGAGGGTATAATGTTATAGGTGTTGCCAGAAAGGAGAGACAATAATCGCCCTGTAAATTCAGCATGTTAGTGGGAATTACGAGTAACTGTAATACATTTCTGAAAGAAAAATGTGAGCTGGGTAGAGCAATAAGTATTGTCAATAGATATTGTGAATTCATGTCACGCGTAGGCAATGAGTGAATATGTGGCATCGGATGTGTGAAGTGTTATAAATGAGTGAATGTGTGGCATCGAGTACGGGTATGTTGTCAATGCGTGTCATTAATGAATTAATACAGATAATATGATGTTGTCAATGTGTTCATCAATAAAAAATGAGTGAATACGAGCCATCAGATATGACATCTGATGTTGTCAATGTGTATCATCATGAGTGAATATGTGGCATCAGATATGTGATGTTGTCAATACGTATCATTAATGAGTGAATTTGAGCATCGATTAGGTAAATATGTGTCATCAATGAATGAATATGTGGCATTGCTCGAGTGAAGAGAGTTAATAATATTATTTGAGCAACTAATGTTTTATCACCCAGAAAAATGTTGTATCTTTAACCGTCCCCGAATAAATTAAATTATGGCCCCGCCTTGAAAAGTGTATCCCTAAAAGTTTGAGATATTTCTATTTATTGTAAGCGAAGTAATGTATGAACAAAAGAAAACACAGATTGTTTTATTGAAAATTGATTTTAATAATTATCAAACTAAATTATCAACAATTACAATAATAAATAACATTTTAAAGATTCTAATTAGGTTACCTATAATTAAAAAAACTCAAGTTCTTTCAAATATCAAGTTGCTTTGTAATTCATAGAACTAGTTCTATATTATAGTACCTACATTTTAAATGAAAATCAATATAAACTATACAAAAATAATTATCTTCCATATACAGTAGTAAGATACCTCAACGTAGTAACATTTTAAATAAATTCATTATAATATAAAATGATTCGAAGCAAAATGAGTTAATATTAAAGATAAACGAGAGCATCTTATTATTTTTAATAAAACGATAATAAGAATAAAAATGATGTCCACGTATAATAATGATTGTTCATATATGTAATATAATGTCTACATATTTTCGATTCTTCCGTGGCTAAAACATTCTGGTATAAATGCACTCGAGTAATATGAAAAAAATGTATATTTTTTATAAATAAATTGTTCACCTAATCGTCAGTAGAATAAACCCATGTTTGTTATGTAGTTAATAATACAAATTTAGAAATTCTAAACTGATTCATGAGTAGGAGATTTTCGTAAATCTAACTACAGTTAACCAAGTAACGTAGAATTGCTTAATTTTAGTTGTTCTATGGCCCGGTATTTCAGTAATTTTTAATAATGGTATCAATCAGCTTGTCGGGGAATGTTAATATCTGTTGCAGCTAGCTTAAAGAGCAACTGAAAATCCGGGACTGACACGGGTGCGCGGCCTGTTTCATACAAAACTTAATTTTGAATTTGAGGCCAAAATACTCACCTAAACCTAATGATCTTTTTTTCATCATAAAGTAAAGTAACAATCTAATACGAATTAGGAGTAATTTATTTATTTTTCTATTACATTATGAAAGACAGGCCATTAAAGGAATTGATTTTTCGCGATTTTAGAGGCACCTTTAACAATTATTTGGGGACTAACGGCGATCTAAAAAAAAGCTTTTACCCCGTCTACTTTGAAAAAAAAAAAAAAAATATATATTATAATAAGCATTATGGAGGACGTTAAATTAAATTAAAAAAGACAAAACTTACGTTGGAACACAAATTTGCCGTACATAATTTAAAATATAGACCCGAAATTTTTTTGTTTTTTTTTTAAATGTTTTTTTTTTAAGGTTTTTATTTACGTAATCATATTTACATGGCAAATATGATAATTTGTTTTTCAAAATGCAATAAACCCGCAAATAATTTTCTAAGTTGCCTCTAAAATTACGATTTTTTTTTCATGGCCTATACTTCATAATTTGAAACAAAAATAAATAAAATACTTTTCATACGTAATCTTTAAATAAAAAAAAACATTATTCAATTTGGATGGTCTCAAATTCAAAATTAAGTTATTTTTGAAACAGGCAGCGCAGCCGTTCCTCTTAACGAGACTTTTGTTTTCTTCAATTAGAAAAAATGTGTGCTCCCTTTGAACGTTCAAATGAATAGATTTTATGAAAAATATTTTTTAAATATTTAACGTTGTTGATTATACCATAATGTTCAGAAAGCTTCACTATATTAAATATTTTAGATAAGTAACTACTTTACTAATTCACTATTCTAAACACACATCATACTACGGGTCCCCAAATATTTGTCATCTTTCTATAGTGAATATATGTACGAATGAAGGATACGTACCAAAAATGTAATAATTTTTAGATATTATATAAAGATTGTTCATATTTAATTTAAATTCACATTATAAATCAAAATCAAGTCTCTTCCTATGCGTATTGTAATCTCATTTCAACGGTACCTAGCAATAATACCTAATAATTATTTAAACGTAAATTGTGAATTAAAGTTGTGTTCCTTGCGTAATTATATTTAATAGAATTATCACTCTCATTTTGACTGCTCCCTTTAAAGAAAAAAAATATTTTACTTTTTTTTTTTTGACGCGTGTAGCGTTTTTGAGATATATGAGTGTACTGACATTTGATAGTTCTTAAGGAATTATACACCCTTTGTTTACAGTTCCTGATTTATTTGGGTAGGTAAGTCCATACATTTTTACTTGTGGTTTGTAGTTTCTAGACAATGAGTAGTGTAGTTTTTCCTTCCAAAGCAAGTTTAAAAAATATATTTATTTCATTGCGTAATTCCGATTACAGTACGACCTCTTGGAATAACAAGGTTCCATCTGACATGTTATGCGATAATGACTCTTAAAGTTACCTTCTATAGAGCACATTATCGCGTGACATTGCTGTGTCAGATGGAACCTTGTTATTCCAAGGGGTCGAGTAGCATGTCTTAAAGAATTAGTAAAAATATGATAGCGTCGACCCAACCCAATCCATTCATATTAAATGATTTACAGGTAATGCCAAATTTTTAATAAATCCATATCATTAAGTATAGCAATTTAACTTAACATTAAAATATAATAATATAGTCAAATAATATTTTTTGAATTACGTATACTGAAGAATACTTATATTTGTAAAAAAAAATGTCTGTCCATCAAAGTTGTTGAATGAAAGTAATACTAAATTAAATTATTGTAGAACGCAAAGCAAATACTTAGGGAAAGTAACAATGTGATTGTAAATAATAATAATAAAAAAAGCCAACTTAAATTACCTGTCTTGTGTTCGCCGTTCAAAAATATGTTTACAAAAGCGTGAGCTGGGAAATGATTTTTTTTTAAATATTTCGAGTTACATTTAACACAAAACTATGTAATAATGTTGGTTCTCAGTGTTTTCTGCATATAAAACCCAAAAAATTTATGTTCTGGAAAAAAAATTGTATTCTTCCATAGCTGAACTATAAAAATTATTTTTAACACGCATGCGGACTGAAAATAATGTCAAAACTGTTTAACTAATTCCTAAAAATCTCATTTGCCTTAAAATTGATAATGATTTATCAAAACAAATGCTTTATTTCATTTTTTTTTCGACCGGTTTCTGCCTATCACGACCATCTTCAGACTGGAACACAGTTTTATTTTAAACTATGGTATATATATACAATTTTTTGTATCAAAGTATCACCTTGTAAATATGCCTTAATAACCAAATATTTGAAGGTTCAGTTGTGAAACATAACATAGCAACTGAGATGGGAAAACATAATAGTAAACTCATAATAAATTTAGAATTCACCAACCTTTCAATATGCAAATTCATTATAAAATAACGGTGTTGAAAACACAATGTAACCCATTTTTAACGTTTTTTTTTAAAATTCAGTTGCATGCAAGGTTATAATATTAATAGAAACAAAATATCTTAAACCTTCCTTAAACTAAAATCAGAATATAGCAATACTCTCTAATAAAAATGATCTTAAATTATAGTTTCCTACCCCTGATTGTATATATACCGTAGATTAAAAGAAAAATTTGTACCAGTTTGAAGATGACCTTGATAGGCTGAAACCGGTCACATCAAAAATAAAAAAAGTGAAAAAAAGTATTAAAACGGAGTTTCCACTTTTTAATAATAGAAATATTACAATTGATAACTCGAATATTAACTTCATTTGCAAACTCACGAAACTAACGATAACAACTGTTGGAAGAAATTTTCATAAAAGAATAGACTTCAACGTGGTCGCATAGTAAAAAATGTTTTAATGTCTTGCGATTAAATTTATTTTGTTTGTTTTGTCTTAAATATATATGTTGCTCTTGTATCTCAAATTATTTGTTAAATAAACATATTATCATAAGAAGTCTTGTTTTTTTTTTACTTTACACGTCCTGTCCTATTTTTAATTTATTTATGAGGAACGGCTGCGCTGCCGTTTCACGCATAAATTAATTTTGGATTTGAGGCCAAAATAACCATTCCAAACTGAATGATGTAATATGAATAATAATGATGAATAAAGGTTTAGTAAATATCTAGCACTAATAAGAAGAATTTTATTTATTTTTGTTTTAAATTATGAAAATATAGGCTATTAAAGGAATTGATTTTTAGCGATTTTTAACAATTATTTGGAGGCTAACGGCGATCAAATTTTGTTTTTACCCCATCTGCTTTGAAAATATAGTAAAATATAAAATATTTTTTTTAAATATATTAAAATAAGCGTTACGGTGGACTTTAAATTAAATTAAAAACGACCAATTTAGGTTTTAACACAAATTTGCCGTACATAATTTATAATATCGACCCGAAAAATGTTTTGTTTTTGTATTTTTATTTACGTATTCATTTACGTAGCAAATATGATAATTAAAAAAAATACAATAAACCCGCAAATAAATTTCTAAATTGCCTCTAAAATCTGTAAAAAACAAAAATAAATTAAATACTTCTCATCCGTACTAGATATTTACTAAATATTTAAAAAAAATATATATATCATTAAGGTTGGATGGGTATTTTGACCTGAAATCCAAAATTAAGTTATGGATGAAACAGGCGGCGCAGCCGTTCCTCTTAAGAAGAAAACACAGATACCGACAGTAATATTAAAGCAATATATATTAAATCATTGAAGAAAATAATATTAACACATCCCAAATGAAACACGAAACCGAAAAAAAACAACAAATAAAAAGGTATCCGTCGCATCTTCAAGTTTCATTTGATTTGATCCCGAGATGCGACTGAACTAACTAAGTAACCATCACGCCGTTTCCCCGCAGGGGTAGGCAGAGAGGACGGACTGCCAAACAACTCGATATTGGCAAACACTTCTTGCTTCATTCACATTCATACATCGTCTCATACATTCTCTTCTATTATTCCGACTTCTGACATGGCCCGACTCATGCCCATTGTATTTGATTCATTTGATCGTGCCATGTCTTCCTCGGGCGTCCCCGGCTCCTTCTTCCATCCACATTCGCGTCATACATTTTTCTTACACTTATTTCTTCGTTCATTCGCTCCACACCATCTAAGCATCCATTTCTTAATCTTACTCATTACGCTTACATGATGTGTTAATATTATTTTCTTCAGTGATTAAATATTACAATGAGATATATATATATATATAAACTTCAATAATATTAAAAAAATTAAATATTTCTTTCTAGACTTGTGAAAAAAGTCAATAGATATCTCATATAAATAAAAATCGGTTAGATACTCGTATATCCGAGACTCTATTACGATTGCAATTGTATTCGTGAAGAATTTTGGAATCATCATAAGGATAGCAGCCAATAATATGGGATGTAAAATGGAGGATAATATTAGCAAGTCTTGAACTTGAACTACGATATCGGTGTAGATGATGTTAATTGAACTGGTCTCTTTAGCTTAGTCGGTAAAGCGGTTGTCCCGGATAGACAGAGGTCCCGGGTTCGAGCCCCAGATGCGACTGATAACCTTTTTATTTGTTATTTTTTTCGGATTCGTGTTTCATTTGGGATGTGTTCATATTATCTTCTTCAATGATTAAATATTACAATGAGGTATATAAATTTCAATAAGTTGAAAAAATTTAATGCAATATATATTATCTGGAGAATTGCCCTGCATCCTAACTATTTCTCATAGATTAACATGATATAGATAAATAAACCCATATAAATATTTGTTAGACAAATTTAATAATTTTTTTTATTTATTAAATAAATTGATTAATTGTGGTGAACAGAAAAAATAGAGAAAGTGCGCAATGTCTAAATGAAGTAGCAGCAAAAAGTACACAAAGTATAAACACCGTTCGATGAAAACAGCTTTCAACTTTCTACTAAAATATATGTATGAATGCATGTGTCGGAATCCATCAAAGTTTGATTTTGATTGAATAAGTTGCATATTCTTCTGATTGGATCCCTTACACCAGCATTTGTGCGCGTCCGGCGCTAAAATTAATTGTTCTGGGTTAGTTAATTGGTTTGAGTAAGGTAGGACAGTCGATAACGTTATTGCAGACTTTATACAGGGTCATGGGGTCAAGGTTTGTTCACCGGTTGGAGAGAGTGGAGACGTTATTATTCGATAGCATATGAATATATGTATGTATGTATGTATCCCCGTTTAAGTGCGTTAATGCTTTAACTAAGGCAATGCAGACATTTGCTTTGGATGCTTTAAATTTTGTCTTTGAAGATACCGCAAAATGGAGTATGTGGGTGCAGTATTTAAGGTGAGAACGGACCAGCTTTTAATAAAGGAGAAGGTCGGTTTCAGGTTCTCGATATACAAGTCTGTTTCTGATGACAAAGCTTAGCATGCATTAAGCATCATTCACAATATTCTCAATGTGCGCACCGAAATGAATTTTATAACACTGTCAGTTGGATTTCGTAGTTTTGAAACATCATCATATCAATACAAAAAAAAAGGACTTTTGTACATTGATACATTGTCTTCCACATTTTCCTGTTCTCCACCAATCTCACAGTATTCGTGGATTGGAGGTGCTATAGCCCAAATGAATCCGGACGGTAGGACTCTTCGTTTCGTATTTACACAAAACCCCGACACATCGAAGAGTGGTGCCGAATTCATATTTGAAGGAGTTACAAAAAAGGTCAAATAAAAGTAATAAGGCAATTTTATTATAAATTTCAAACTTTATACAAACACATTAAATTACTTATTTATATACATAATCATAAAACATTCGACAATCTTAAACTATTAAATAAAAATAATAATGTGAAAATAAATCAATGCATGAAATTTAAAATAGTCATATTTAACAATGTACATAGAAAAATACTATTATATATATGGTAACCACAACAAAATTAAACTTGCTTTTACTGTTACGGTGTTGATTGTTAGCCGTTTAAAAAAATTCACGTGTCACGTGTATAAATATTTTCAATGATAATGTCAATGTATGTAACAGAAAATAATACATGCTCGCATTCAATTTTATCGTTTTTTTATTATTAATACATTTTTGTGTTTTCTCTACGTGTAAATGAAAATGTTTCAAACGTGTTTTTAATAACATAGGATAAATTATATGCATATATTTCTATTTATGTATTATCTACAATATTATTATTTTCTATGAACTAACTACGCCTAATAGAAATCTGAAGATTTTTTAATAGAAATACTTGGATTAAGTAGGAATTTCGATACATTGGAAGCCTGTTCCTTCTCAAAAAATAAAATCAATTTTTTAACACTTGTTATTTTTGAACGAAGACAATAAATTTTACAATTACGTAATTTAAAAATTGTGCCAAAGTTCCACGTCAAAATTTTACTTTCATTAGGTATATACACATATGAAAAAGAATACGTAATACGCATACGATATGAATAGGTAGATTATTTTTGACAATTTTTCACTAGGATCTGTAGGAAAATACAGACACAAATTGGAATATGTAGGTACATACTCTGTTTAATTGGGTATATTATTAAAGATAGCTTAATTTAAAAAAATATATATTAAGGTTGATGAGTTCACATGTATTTGAAATTTTTTAAACGAAGAAAAAAAACTGTCCTGTTCTATTGATTTTCGGAGTAATAAAATCTTATAAGTTAATGTATTTTTTCTCTACGAAAACTCTTGTAATGAAAGATTCATCATACACAAGCGCCAACATGATCGATCTAATTTTTTAACCAAATTGAGATAAGCATGCAAACAGTTTTGTGACTTCCTTCTGCATCGACCTGCATACTCAGTTTCAACAAATTTCCGCTAGAGGCACCACACATCGACTCTTATCAACATGACATAGGAGCAACTCCCTTGACAAGCGCAAAAAAATGAGATAGGCCATTTTGTCGCTTAAACAACGAACATATTAAAAAAAAACAAGTAGTTGTGAGTGTGGTATAGTGGAATGAATGCAACATACCTTTTGAAGATTCATTTTAACAAAATTTAACCTGACGCGTTCCAGTTTTACAAATCAGTGAAGAGAATGGGCTTTTAAAATTAATTATTTAAATATATATATTAATAGTTATTTTATGATATTTCTCAGCAAACTTAATGTAAAAATAGGCGTAAATATCTACGAGTATATGTACAAGGTTCTTAAATATTTAAATATTTTGTCATCGCCGACGATTTGATTGATCCCTAAGTAACACACCAGAACATAAATTAATGTATTTACTGATCTCACAGCGACTACAACACCATTCCATCGTTGTACGTTCGGTAACAAAACTAACAAAAACTAAACATCTGCACATTTTGTCCCTTAAGCCTCATTATAAATGTATCAAACAACAACATTTTTCAAATGGTGTCTTCATAATTAAAAAAAATAAATGATTACGAGTATTTTTTGAGTATCCAGCACTCAATGCAATGTTGTCTCTTCGTGTTATTGCATGGGATCGACACATATTCTGCATATATATGCATGTCGACTGTGTTTTGGTCAAAGGTGTTATTCCACATTTTCTGGCAAGCAAAAATAGGCCTAGTTGCTATAATCTCCGTGAGATTAACAATAATAAGCGTCATTCTTGCGCTACTTTCTCAAGAGGTGTGGAATAACGCCTTTGACCAAAACACACTCTGTTTTGGTTTAAGGCGTTATTCCGTATTTTCTGGCAAGCAAACATAAGCCTAGTTGTTTGAACCTCCTTGAGATTCAGCATGACCATTGTGCTTGCACCAGGGTTCAAGTTTCTTTCCCAAAAGAATATTAATACCTTTGACCTAAACACAGTCGATGTATATATATAAGAGTATATATGTGTATATCGATACTTTCATTGCAAAACAAGATCATTAATTGAAACCGTTTTTTTGTAAGCGCACTTTTATTATTTGTTGAGGCCTACACAACAATTAAAATAAAACTAAAATACTCTTCCAACATCCTGAAGCCATTATTTGTCTTCAGCCGCCAATAAGGTTGCGCTTACAAAGAAACAGTTTTTTGAACGATCTCACTAATGATAGCACAGTAGAAAACACTGGGAGATTTTAAAAAATTCAGATTAATACTTCCACGGTAGGTAGGTACCCACGTAATCTTCAAGTACATGTTGTCAAAATAAAGTAGAAAAAAATGGAGGACGCTACGACCCATTGAATCGTTTTAAATAGCAACACCAAGACGGTTGAAACTATTTGAATGGAATAAAGATGGTCATTTAAACAAAAACACTGTGGTTCAAGTGAATATTTTTCAATCAATATCAAACGGAGTTCAAAAACGTGTGGTGATTCCTGAAAGGGGATTATTCTACATCATATATAGAAAATAAATTTTTGAGCTTGTTTTTATTTTTTAACACATATTTTTTGTTGTTGTCTTTTTGAAATATACATATCAATTAAGTCATTTATACACAACATAGATGATGTTAAATCAAAATAAAAAATATAAAACTATGTGGAAAAGGCGCGCACTTTGATTTATAAAAAAATTAAGAAAAATTGAGTCAACCTGTCATAGTAGTTAAAGTTTTACGTTTCATTTTTTCAAATTTCTAGATTATTTTGACAGACTTTAGGTACAAGCACACATTATACGGTACCTACTTGCTAACACTTGTGTGGTGGTCATTTCAATGCATTACACGGAAATCTCCTAGTCATATATTTAAAAACTCTACATATATCATTTTTTATAACATTAAAACCTGATCCGTATCAAATAATCTAGTTTTTTATAATTAAAAGTAAAAATAATTCTTATGTTAAACATTTCACAATCGACCCTATAGATCCACGGTCCATAAATAAATACATTATCAGCAATATATTACAATTTCCTTTAAAAACGAAACGTCACAACAATGTTGTTCGTGTTGATATAGTACACGGTACCCATCAGGTATAGGATGGGAATACCACATTCAACACTTTATAATATTATAACTAAACATTCAACACGAACAGTCTCACAAATTCAATTAACTCCGCAAGTTAAACAAATTACAGGACGACCATAATAATTATCTCGAGTGAACGTAATATTTTATTTGTTGGTTGAAAAATAAATTAGTAATTGCTATGCCTAGATGAAAATATGAAGTTTGTCATGACGTAAATGTGGATGAAAGCACTATAATGTACGAGAGTTAGGTGTTTGTCTGGGGCCCTTTGGGCTTGATCATCATGGACGCCTTCTTCAGGGTGTAGTCCCATCCTCTCCAACGGAACCACACGATTCCTGGAAAAAATAAACAATAATTAATCACACAACTCATCTACATTCATTCCAATGCGGAATCTGACCTTCTCCACAAATATTTTCCACCGGCACCGATCCCACGTAATTTATCTCCAGTCCTCAGACCTTCTTTTCATTTTCCTTCACGTAGTCAGTTCACTTTTTCCTCTTATCACCGGAATTGTAGGCCTGTGATGTAAAACTTGCTATTTCTAAAATGGGCAAAATTGTGTTATACATATCGTATGCAGACATGGTAATGCGAGGTTAGGTTACATCGACTGACATTATTTTTACGATAAAATGACAAAAAAAGGATTTTTTCGTTACTTTCCTGTCTGGAACTATACCAGAAAGGCGATGTAATAAAGTCTTCTCCGTACTTGCAATTTTTTTATGTTTTGATGGACAGATACAAGGATATAAAGAAAATAGTGTGTTTGCAAAATAAAATAATTAAAATTATGAGCTTAAAATATTATTATTTAAGTTAATAAATCACAACAATGATTCGAAATATATAATGCTTTTTTTTTATGTTTGTAGTATTGTTTTTGCAATATGTTTGTGAGATTCGGTACCGTTTTTAAACTCTACAGAAAAGTTCGATTTGTGGAAATAGGCAGTTTTGCGTTACAGCCCCACAATTACTCTTCTAGTGGCACAACGACTTCATCATTATTTTCCTGTCGTCTGATTTTATTTGTACGTCGCTAGCCGATAGCCGTCTTTGAAGCCTTTAGAAAACGATGTTTTGAAGCTCAATGGCACTGTCGGGTTACTGAATCAATTTAATTTTATGTTTGGATTTATTTTCAAATTATGTGGATCACTTTTCGTTCAAAGACTGCTAATTTGTTTTTTTTTTTCAATTAGAGATAGGCGCCATGTCTCATAACCGTAGGTGACCACTGGTCATACTATCATATTAAACACATGTTAACACGTATGTAAAATTAAATTCAAATGAAATAATTATTTAACAACGGTCTTTCCACTTAGAAAAAAATACGAGCCCGGATTCTAAAGCCTTCTTGGTATCAATAAACCGGCAAAAAACAATTAATAATGGAGCTTAATCATAGTTCCGGTTACAGTAAATAACATCCTGGAGAAATTTCTTTGAGTGATTCACCCCATATAAAACATATTGTATGATTATATACGTCTGATGAAAACATAATTCCAGTGGTTTCAATTGCATGATCTCTTAGTGCACTACATTCAGGGCAACCAACCCCACTTGATCGCGCGGTAGTGAGAAGTGAGATGACGTGTCAAAAATTTGTACGGTCATCGGAACTTTCTTATTTTGCATTCATCATCTTTAAATCTTTGAAATTTTTGCAGAAAGGTAAAATATTACGAGACAATCTTATATTACACAAATTTGTCCGAAAAGATACCTCAGCGAGATATCAGTATGATAAGTAACGGACCAGAAAGTAATCAAAGGGTTCAGATATATAACCAACATTTTTAACATTGCGACAGAAATGAGAAATATCAATCGATAAGGATTAATTAGAGAGATGGAGGAATGGAGAAATGACTTTTAAAGAAACGGAGGGCTGATGGAAGGTCTAAAAAAGAAGACATTGGAAGAACAGAAAGAAGTTGATACCCAGCCTTTTATACAAAGGAAACAAATCACGGGACATGCATTTCTCTGGTTTTCACTCCTTGGCTGTTTCCCTGTTATCATAGCAGAACTGTAGAATGGCCACTCTAGTTATTGAATGGAATTAACTGGACATGACTTTATGCATTATATTGTTTTACGTTGCTGTCCCGTACAGAAATACAATAATGACAGCACACGGAGTTATTCTGAAGGCGGTTTAATTGAAATGTTATCGATTAGTGGTTATTTTTGGAAAAAGGCTATTGTAATGATGTATTTGATATAAGATAAAAAGCAAATGGCTTCAGCATTAAATATGGTAATAATCAAAAATAAAAAATGATAAATTTTACTATAATAAAATAAAATAATAAATAACGGAGAGAACGGAACAGAATATATAATTATATTATCTGTTCAAATATCGTATTGATCAATAAAGATAAATACTACATTGAGAGAATAGAATAAAATATTTTGACAGTTTCGAATACAATATAATGAATTTAGGTATTCTGTCAGTTAGGCCAATGAATGTTAAACCACTATAAAGGAATACAGTACAACATTATGAAGGTTATCAATTGTTATTGTGTTTAATTCGTAGAACTCTATGTAATTATTTTATTATTTTTCTATTTCAAGAAAATCAAATATAATAATATTGATATTTAGTTCTGGAAGAATTTTAGTTTTTTTTTTATTATTATGACAGCTATTTCGGCGATCAAAGCCATTTTCAAACTATGTTTTTTGCAACAACCACGTTCGCAACAACCACGTTTTGCAACAACAACGTTCAAAGCCATTTTCAAACCGTTGTTTTTGCTTGGCAACAACTAGCCTGAACTCTTACACATAGAAAGGGTCTTAAATTAAATTTACCGGAACAGCAACAGATAAACAAAAGAACAAATGATCTGAATATAACGGTGATGAATAAAATAAGGAAAATTATCTCTTCTCCACCCGTTAGTATTTTCACGAAACTAAGATTGTAAATAGGGTTTTACCGATTATATTAATAAATCGTTTCAAATACCATAAAAACAAAAATTGGGTACGGGTAAATAAAATGATAAAAAACAACAGTGTGATGAAGGTCATAATGAATACAATTCTCTTGTCTCGCGATTAGCCCAATGTTATTACCACCATGAAAGAATATAATACAATATTATAATAAATATGAATATAGAAGATTGTATGTACCTTGTCTCGCTGTCAGATCCTGGGGATCATGCAGATACAACCCGTTGAGCCCCCTGCCGCAACTCTTCCACCACCAGCCGCCCTTCAGCATGGAGGCGCAGTTCAGGGACGACCTGTCGTTATCTCTGAACACAAAATAATCAAAGTAAAATATATTTATAGTGTTCAAGTTTAATTTGTAGAACTCAATTTTAATTTAAGTTTTTAAATTTTTAATAATAACTCGTATTATTTATTAAAAGTTTTTGTTTATTTACCTAATGATTTTTTTTAAATACACAAACGAAAAACTAAATAACGTTTATTTCAAAATTTTAATATTCAATAATTTCAAAATTAAAAAAAAAACATGTATGTATATTATTTGTGAACACGAACTTCCTTCCAGAGATGTCGAAAAAGTTTTAATATTACTTAGAGCAATTCTCACTAGAAATGTTTAAATTTAAAAAAAGAATTACTCATTTTAGAAGAAGACGTTAGGAAAGTTAGTTCAGGAGAACAATTATTGCCCTAATGTGTACAAAAATTATTACTGCTAGAATTCATAATACTACAGCCAAAATAAATAAAAAATAGTAAAAAGATTTCCCGTTAACACGTTTTCTTTATTTAAAAATAAGCTATTGATGATAGAGATGTTAATTTTTTTTATTATGATTTTGTTATTCTGAGAGCTACATAATATATACGAATGCCTCCTATAGGTAGAGATGTTGTTTAAGTAATGATTAATGGAATAGCAATTGAAGAAGAACTACTCCCGAGAGATAATATTAGGTAATGCAAAAGCGTTTGAAAAACGACTTCAGAGAAAAGTCAGATGATTTTCAAGTTTCGTAATCGCCGCAACAGACTGCTGGAAACGAAGACACACAACGCGTACCTAATCAATAATCTATCATAATTTTCAATTAGCTGTGGGAAATATTATAATGATGGTGTTGTTTATGATATACAAGATTCAAATCACGTATAAATTGCATTAAAGTTGTACATAATAATCTTAAAGTATCTACGTATAATTAAGTGTGCTAAGATAAAGCCTAGGCGCCTAGTTTGGCCAAAAACAATATTATTTTATTTAATATGATGTCCAATCATTTTCGGTTGGACATTATATTAAATAAAACTCATTTACTATATTTTTACGCCAACGGTCGGTGTTAAATATAGTTAAGTGGTGGTTTATAACAACGTGACTGTTTTATTTTATTATTAAGATAGAAGTTTTTATTTTTCTGGCTTTCATCCATTAAGAGGCTTACAAACCTCATTTTAATATATTTCTCATCATTGATAAACCGAAAAGACCTCATGGACTATCCGGGACCTTGATAGATCATGAGGTCCTGGGTTCGAGTACCAGCTGCTACCGTTATCTTTTCGGTTTCATGTTTTGTTTTGAGAGTTGTTAATATTATCTCGAATGATCAAAAAAATAAATCATCTAAAAATGATCTCACTTAGTAACGTGAGCAAAAAGCATCGCTCTTCTAGAGAAAATTATTGATATTAGATATAATTAGATTCAAGTAATATCAGCGGTATTTATGGATATAATTTAGTCGACTCGGCGTCCATAAAGTGGAAGAGAAATAGTAAAATGCGAAGTTATCACAAACCTGTTGTACGTAGAGAAAGGACTGTTGTTGGATCCGTACCAGGGATCGTTGAGTGAGTCTCCGGCATTGCCTTCGTAGCCGTCTATTTCAAGCTTATAATATTCACTCTCGGAATATATCTTGAAATGTGAATACTGTGCATATCTAAAGGGGGAAAATCTCCATTAATGTTATCATCAATTATTGTTGTTTACGGCCATGTTGTGCAGAGTTACTGGAATTAAATAAAATGCGGCGGATCATCGGAAATAGAACGGCTTCAACAAGAAGGCAAGGTCTTTGAAAGCTGCTGGCTTATAAAGTAGGTAATCGTTGATGAGGCCTCTTCGAACGAAGCATCTCTATAACATATTTGTTAGAGAATGCATCACTTTAACTCTTTATCTTTTGAGTTGAGAATAGAATGCGGTGGGAAAACACATTAATGCACGAACTATTGACAAAAGCGTGATTTGTGGAATAGGTGTTGTAGACGATCTTTAAAATTAGACATTAGGGAGACTGTTTTAATGAAATGAACTTTCCAAAATTTTTGCGATGACACATAACTAAAATAAGGTGAAGTCATCAAATTGTTGATATCTTTTAATCCACGCATTATGGGAAGAAAAATGTTGTTATTCGTTCCTTTGTTGTACTTTTACGTGAAGTAGAGCATTACAGTAAATATGTTACTTTAGCCTAGGTATGTAGTGTACTAGTGGTGGTGAGTCATATTTGGTTAAGTTAGAGTTTTTTTAATCATATCTCAACATGTTCGAGTGGTTGAGAAGTGATAAAAACAGCAATGCAGTGAATTTTCCGCGAATACGCTTTCCTTTCAATGAGTGGATACTTCCTAGGTGTGCTGCGATCTTTAGACGTTAACTCGCTCGATGCTTGCAAATGGTGGTTTCGAGAGTTGCCAACTTTACTGTCGAGATGAATCTCTGATTAATCTTAACAAACTTCATGCAGATGTACAGACCAAAAAATACATTGTTATATATGCTTATTTTTTACCTCTTATTTCCTTCGAAGTCCTCTAGCTCTACACGCAGCATATAATCCTCGTTGTTGGTCAGCATATAGATGTTCTCATTTCCGAGCCAGAACTCCTTGCCTGGGTCCCCGAAGCCGTTCTTGTAATCGGCCCAGTCCCTGTTGAAGTTCTCTGACGGGATACCAAAGTCGTCTCGGCGTTGGATGACCTAAAGTTTGCAAACATATACTTAAGAAATTGACAGAATATCTGTAATGTTGTGTGGTCAAAGAAATGGCACTGATAAGAAAACACCGAGAAACGTCGGCAAACGTCGCCTATCGGAGCTAGATTGACAAGCTACATAGGTGACAGTAGAAAAAGAGCAGTAGAAGCATTCATCCTATGATAAATCAACACACGTATGAATCGGAACAGTTTTTAAAGGTAATATTAAGTTATTTAAAAGTACGAACAAAAAAAAATACTTTCCGAAAACCTAGTCTCATCAAACCTAATTTTTTTTTTTGTTTATAAAAAAAATCTTAATTAGGTTAGGTTAGATTAAGTTTTCAGGCTAGTATTTTTTTGTACTTTTAATAACTTCATATCACCTTTTAAAAAGTGTGCCGGTTCATACATGTTTTGATTTAAGTTCGATTCACATCTACTAGCACAGCGCAGTTCAGCCACGTAAATTTCGTGGCACGAAGAAATTAGTTGCTTACATTATCTATGAACATATTCACGCACGGTCTTATGCGAATACTCTCTTCTGTGCCGTGTCTGCCACTTTACGTTTCTGCACTGCACGGTGCCGATATATGTGAATAGACCATTATCCGTCCACCATAAACTTTGGCTTTAATCATTCATTAGCCGTCGAAGAGTGGAAGATAGAGATTCAGCTGCATTTAGTATGCAGAAGTGAATAGCTAGTCGTTCTAAACTGACCTCTCTCCTCAATTTATTAAATAACCATCTAGAAGAGTGATCAATAGAAAATGCGATGCATTTCGTACAAAAAACGTCGAATTCAAATGGGTGATTATCAGCTGTAGGGTTTTTAATTCATCCCGCCATTTTAAGCTCTAGCGTTACATTGTGGCTTATGCTTGTAAAACATCGCTAAATTATTAACAACGGGCGCCAACAAAATACTGACTGTGAATTAAATTTAAGAATCATGGTTCACAATTAAAGTTTTACAAATCAAATTGTTATTCTTCCGGATACAACAATACATCTTGTTCTTATCTCGTGAGATGTGGGTAATACTAAGACCTACTGGGCACTATACCCGGAGCTTTGAATACCAATTGTATATATTCAACAAAACACCATTATTTCCCAAAAGCCAACACTTTGACCTACTGCTACTCGGATGCGCGCCCAGAAATAAGACGTGTTACTGTAATTAGCTGCGGTGATTATAATTTTATATGCGGGTATAATTAAGAAAATAAATTGCATTAAGAATGATGCAGGTACATCTATTGTTTTAAAATTTCATTTTTTCTACTTCCGCCGATTGTGCGGCCGAATTGCCTGGGAGAGGTTCTCACAGATTCCCCTATTCAGTTTAAAGTGCGTAGAATTTTGATAACGAAGGCAACATAGTAAAAAACATATCATTATTTCCT
Source organism: Halesus radiatus (assembly GCA_022606495.2). Lineage (NCBI taxonomy): Eukaryota > Metazoa > Arthropoda > Insecta > Trichoptera > Limnephilidae > Halesus > Halesus radiatus. Next base: position 147,986 of record JAHDVE020011177.1, read on the forward strand.
TGTATCTGGCCATTGAAATATAATACATAGTGACCGGATAAAGTTAGATTTACATCTACCAGCACCGCGCAGTGCAGACACGTAAATTGTCAAGCATATCAGAATATTCTTGCTTACATCATCTATGTACACATTCATGCACTATGTAATGTGAATACCCCCTTCTGTGCCGTGCCTGTCACTGTACGTGTCTGCACTGCACTGTGCCGGTAGATGTAAATAGACGTTAAATCAACACACATATTAATCGCTACACTTTTCAAAAAGTCATTCAATGTAGGAACAACAAAAAAAACTAGCCTGAATACCTAATCTACCCCAATCTAATTAATAATATACAAATATATTAAAAAATATATATTATGTCAGATGAGATTAGGTTTTCGGGCTTCTTTTCTTCGAACTTTTAATGACTTTATATCGCTTTTGAAAAGTATGCCGATTCATACGTATGTCGATTTATCATGAAACCGATTTGACAAAGGATATGCACCGGGACTTGCAAGAAGGATACCGGGCACAAATTCCTACTGTCCGGAGCTAGTTGCCATTTTGGGATATTCTGAAGGCTGAAGGAAGTGGAAGAGGGGAGGAGAAGGGAACGAAGTTCGTAGGGAAGTACCTTCCTATTGAACCTGCAGATCTCGTTACCAAACAAAATTAATGCTCTCCAAACAAGTTCCTAATTTGAATGGTGGTATCTCAGATCGATGCCGAGAGTATCTTCCAACCTGGAACGACGTGTAAATAAACTATGTAAAAAAATCACAGTGACGAGAAAATGCACAATAGGAGTGCATTTATTTACTTTTTGATTATCCCACAAAGCTTAGTTTTTGTTGCAAATTAGACCCCATTTATGACTTCGAACGAACCGACGGGAAATTAATCCATGTTATGTTGAGTCCAACGCTTTTTACGGACTCCGTGGTTGAGTGGTTACTATCATCGGCTACGAATCTGGAGGTGGCGGGTTCAAATCCCGGTGTGAGCAAGTAAATTTTATTTGATTAATTTGTTTAATTTCACAATTTATTCGTTTAAAAATATATATATATATATATTGATTATTTGCGGCACGTCCTAGAGCGGTAGATACTTTCAGTTTCAACCTGGTGAAAGACCACCATTCAGAATCGAAACGTTCCTTGAATTATTTTTTTTAGTGACCAAATCATAATTGCCAGGTTCTTCCTCACCTTCCCTTCCCCATCTCCTTCCTCTCCACATAACCTTTAACCTCACAAAATTTGCATGGGATGCTAATGTTTCATTGGCTCCAGATGTTTGAAAACAGTTGGAACTCTTGCGCGGTACTCAATAACAAAAAAAAAAACAAACCTTGCAATGGAAGTTGTCCAAAAATTTCAAAATCTTACACAATAAATGATGTTTGCAAATTAAAACTGTTTTTTGGGTTCTACAATATCAAGTCATTATTACTATTTATAAGCAACAGCCGGTTTACGACCAAAGTTATGTAGTTATTTTTGGAGAGAGAAAACCATTCTTGAATACTCACTAATTCAAAATGGCATAATCACCAACATAATATATTTCTCATAGCAGACATTGAATTAAATAAATAAATGATTGTAATAATAATTCATGGCGCGCATGACGGTAATGGTATAGGTACTTACGGTCCAGCCTCCCTCGGCTGTGTCCTGCTCGCAGAACACCTTGAGGAACCAGTAGGTGGTGCCGCGGATCTGGAGATAGTACACTCCGGAGTCGCGCATGCCTGCGTTCAGCAGGTCGATACAAGAGTAACCCTGAAAAAAATTTCAAGTTAGAACATAATCAACAATAGTACTTTTGTCACTGTTGAGAGAGAAATTACGAAAAACATCAAATTTACTATGACCATTCAAAAAATACCATTTCATTTTGCTGTCAAACCATGTATGCTTTTATTGGTGAATATGGCGTTATTGACGTCACGTTGTCCAATATTGATAGGTTCCGGTGACAGCTGTCTTACCAGCCAGCAGCGTTTTCTACTTTATAATGGACGTTGTAGTCGAACCCTTTATCGTTTTTATAATCAGTCAATATTAATGAAAATTTGGATATAAATGTTCAGAAAAAGATAAATAAAAAATTTGCAGACATCTTAAACTATATCTTTAGTTTATGAAAATATTCGTAAAGGAATTTTTAAATAGATGGAACCAGAAGGGCTGCTCGATCCCGGATCCCAAACGTGACGCCAATCCGTAATGTTCTTTTCTTTGTAATGTTTCACTATCTATTCGAGCGTGGGCTCTCTCTTCGGTCAAGTGATGAGTGGACCCTTGAAAATCCCACACACCACTTTTAATTATTCACGCACCATGTCTTCGAAAGATTAAATAAATCTAAAAAATCAGTTGCATTCAACACAATTCTTCATTTCCACCCACCTTCATATGTTAACAAATATTCAAACATAGGTGCCTACGAAGAAAACGACAAGGCTTAATATTATTTTAATGTAGAAAAGAAAACTGTAATTTATTAGTATCTCCCAGCAGCAGTGGCGGTTCTTAGACTATCTCATCGGGAGTTCAATTGAAGATTAAACACGAAAAAAAATTTCCTCGCCCATAAATCCTATGTCGGTCTTCTCCATAATGATTATATATTTTGCCACAGATTTATAGGAATTTCATCATATCACTGCACCAGAGTTTAACGACCTAGCAACAAGATACACTTGACGATTAATTAAAGCGTCTGTGACTAATGAATATAAAATCGAAAATCACAATTTACGCAAGAAACTGATCTTCGTTTTTTATATAAAAAAGTTAAGTAATTAACTTATTTTAATACTAACATAAAACACCGAAATCACAAAAAAATCTACTGGTTCTTGCAAAATACTGTTCTGTACAAATTTGATATTAACAAATATTAACAGGTTCCTAAGGTTTGCACGTTTTACGGTTTGCCGCTTAAGCGCCACGAGTAAGTTTTTGTATGAACTATTTCTTAAAACAGTAAGTTTCATAAGTATTGCATTCACATCGCACGTATGGGATTATTTCGGTCTCGCTCTCGGGTAGATTAATACGGACGGGTGGATTTTTTTGTACGGATTTTGAACAGCGCGCTACTTAACTCCTTGAAGCACAAACTTTTTTCGGAAAAACCATAAATCTTTTGAAAATGTCAAACTCATAGCCAAACTGTGCAGCGCCATATATGATCGCTGGGGGTAAACTGATTAGTGAAGAATCCATGTTTAACAATTAATTACTAAAATTGTTAATAGATGGTGGCATTCAGAGAAATATTTATTTTCTTGGTAATTTTTGATATCAGTGCTTAAAATTTGTTAAAATTACAATACAAGTTCATCTTTCCTTACCTTTTTTATGAGAGTTCACTGTACAAATTTACTTTAGCAAAAACCTTTACAGGTATTATAATATGTTCAGTGTTCTTACTCGAACATTTTCTTAGTTTGCTCAAATTATGAAATAACCCTCGAAAACCTTACTTACCGCTCTAAATCGTTCTCACTTTAATTCACAGTTAGCCGTCTCTGCAATTCCCTGCCGCTCTATCATATACCGCCTTCAAGGCAAAATATTAGATTTTTGACAATTCGCTTTAGCAAAATGCTTCATTTTCACCCAACTTAATACCACATAGTTGCCCAACGAAGCTAACGATTACTTTTCTATGAAGCATCGTAGCGTGTGGTTTTCACCTGAGTTTATTCACATCTACCGGCGTCGTGCAGCGCACACACGTACAGTGGTAGGCACGGCACAGAAGGGAGCATTTATATTACACCGTCCATGAAAGTGTGCATAGATAATGTAAGCAAGAATATTTTGCCGTGCCTGCCACTTTACGTGTCTGCACTGCGCAGTGCTGGTAGATGTGAATCAAACGTGAACCTACCATAGTTTTACTTTTTGCCATAAGCAGTTTTTAACAGTTCCAACTGATGTTTTAGTAGGACAGTTTGTCCTACACTATTATATAAGTCAGCAAAAGTCTTATAAGCCCTCAAAAAATAATATTAACATTTTCTAAGACAATTTTACATTCAAACTTTTTTTTGTAACTATTTAACGTATTTCTGAATTGTATGTATCAAAATACCAATTTATTGATGTTAAATCAAAATAAAAGAAAAATTAGCACATAAATCAAAATTATGAATTTAAAAAACATAAATATGATCGAGTTATGTTGTTTTGCCTTGTTTCTTTAAAATGAATGTGAATTTTTTTGACTGTAAATAATACATTTCCAATACAAAGTGAATAGCTTAGTGTTGCCATAGTAATGACAATAATATTTATTTTTCGAAATAACTTATTGAAGCTTATAAACCACATTGTAATATATATTTTAATCACGAAATATAATATTAACAACTCCAAAATCGAAACACCAAACCGAAAAGACGCAGAAAAGAAAAAGATAACGGTAGCAGCTGCGATTCGAACCCAGGACCTCGTGGTCTATCCGAGACCTGCGCTCTATGCAACTGAGCTACGGTCATCTCAATTCATCCCCGTCATTTTTATCGGTATCATACTCCGACTCCCGCGAACTTTCAATATCATCCACAATTAATTCCCATATATTTTTTGGCTGCTTCCTTTTTATAACTACAAGATTCTGCCCGATTTTAATTGTAATCTAGTGTCTCGGATATACTATTCCGATTTTTATTTTGACTTTTTCTACACGTCTAGGATTGGGGTAACAGTAGCTCAGTTGACATAGAGTGCAGGTCCCGGATAGACCACGAGTCCCAGCTGCTATCGTTATCTTTTTTTCTTTTCTGTGTCTTTACGGTTTCTAATATTATCTTCAATGATTGAAAATGATTGGTTGCACTTTATTGCCAAACTGTAAATAAATATTAATGGTACGTTACCCAGTAGTTATGACTGACAAATAGTTCGTAAATATACCGTGAGAACAGAAAAAATGGTAAATAAGATTAACATAGCAATCCTCTCCATTAATCCTTCTTAGTCGTAGGTTCACACTTCTCTTTCTCAGAATTTACCAACCAATTTATAAGACTATATCTATGAAAACATGTCTTCATCTATGAGAAACCATATCCATTGATAGCAAAATATTTTTAATAAGAGAAATTTTTCTAGGAAAACTGGTAATCATGATATTTAACTCCTTGCTGGAAAATTTTCATGAGTTATCGCTGCTACAGAAATGCACAAACAGATTTTCTATTAAATTTTGATTTGCCGTCTTTATTTGTCCGCTTCGTAACAGGCATTATCCAATTTGAGGAAGTATTTTTATAATAGAAGAAAAAATGAGTTGTATGCTTAGAATCCGGCAATGAAATAAAAAAATAAAAAATTATTTACCCGGCCTTGCTCGGGTACAATCATTGATTTGACAGCGAAAGTAACTATCTCCAAACGTTTATTTTTTTCAAAATATATCTAAATCATAAAGTTCTTAAGTAGGTACCTACTCGTGTTTTCCATTTTGAAAATATTCTGCCAAAAAAAACCTTCTTATTTTGAATTTGCAATCTGTGGCTAACCTAAATAAAACATGGCGGGTTCAATGTTTTTCATACTAATTTAAAAACGTTATAGCGACAGTTTTACATATTGGATTTCATTCAAACTACTCTCTAAACCATCCCGGCACATCAGCGAAACCGGTGCAGTAATTTTCGAGAAAATCGAGGACAAACAAACAAACAAACTTACATTGATTTATATATATATATATAGGTTATTCGTGCTCACAATTCATTGGGGAATTATGTGTCCAATGATAATTACCGGGTTCAGGCTTGAGCGTCATAATAAAAATTAATACAAGGAAGGGAATATCTCGCTGCTATTAACCCACATACATAACGTAGTGAGTAGATTTACGTCGGTTATTTTTATTCATTCATCCGCTCACTATTCTACCTTTCTACACTCGTGCGTAACACCGTGACACGCAGTGGCGTGCATTGCCCTATGACCAAAGGTAGACTGTGTCTAGTTTTTCAAATTCGGGTACGAATTGGGCTTAGAATATTTGGACGTGGGCACTTTATTATCATCTTCCAGTGATTGTTGCGGCCAACTGAATAAATGAGCATACAACCTCCTTACCGAATGCATGGAAGAAATACATTTTGATCCGAAATTCGTCATATTTTTTCAATAACTTTGTATTTTTTTTTCTTGGGTGGGCACAGCTTTTAGCCTTTATGAACTGCACGCCACTGGTGACACGTGATATCGTATCATATGCGGTTGAGTGGCTCAGGCTAGAATATACCTGTACATACTAACTAGTAAGATATTGAAGAATCAATTAATTATTACTATGAGTTTTAGTCAGTTTAAGCAAATACCTTTGAATATGATAATGCGAGAAGTTTTGATACTTGGTGGAAACGTGCTACACACTAGCGCCCTCCATTTATGACTAAAAAGCAGTAAAGTCATGTGTAGGTTACCTAATATTCATTTTATGTTTTTTCGATTTCTATAATTTATTAAGAATATATTTCACATAAATCTCTTAAAATGTATGATTAAAGCCAAATCGTTCAATCCGGGCCGCTAGAGGGCGCTAGTGTAGCATGTTGCCATCTCAATGTATGGAAAATGTAAGAAGCTGGGCGGATTATATATATTACTTAGGTATTTCGTTTAACTGACTAATTAACTAACAGAGGCATAGAGGACGAATCGCTGATTCAAGTATTTGATTAACTTGATCGTGCAATGATCGTTCCCGACATTTTCTACCATTCACATTCACATCATATATTCCTTCTTCCATCATTTCTTTCTTCATCCGCTTTACATGTCCAAACCATCTAAGCATCCCTTTTTTAATATTAACCATTACGCTTACAACCAGCCTTGCATTCTTTACGAATCGAATTTTTAAAACCAGCTTTGCATTCTTTACGAATCGAATTTTTAACACGGTCATACATGATTTTACCACACATATGCGTAATGTATCTCATTTATACAGGATTCAATCTACTTGTATCCTTCCCTAGTTAATTCTATGGCTCACTGCGATACATCAGGGTTCGAATCAACAGGCCATTATGGACTACTAGCAACGCTTCTTTGGGCAATTTTTAATCCACGAATAAACGGATAACTAAGTAGGCATTGTGAAGAAGATTAGCAATCGGTTTACAGAAGTAAAAGACCTTGGTAAATAGCATGAGAAAACTAGAAATAATGCCTGAGTATTATAATCGAATAATCTCCACACACTGAAGGATAAAATCCTCCCAAGCTCCTACCTAAATACTACTAATGTTCATGTCACTTCACGAGAATTATTCTATTATTAAATTTTAATAATACTATAAATATTCGAATACTATTTACATTTTACTTGTATTTATACCCGTATTTTACTAATTTATTATTCGTGATATCCTCATATTATTCTTCTAATACTCGTCCAAAACCTTTTTCAATTTTTTTTTATCATAAATCATATCATTTTTGGGGGATTCCTGATAATATAGCAGTTGAAATATTAAGTCTAATACAATACTATACAGAGTTATTCAAAATAATGGACTCAATTTGATAGCGCTATATATTTCATGAATTATACGTTATATGTTAGAGATCTACATATCAATTGAAAGAGGAGTTCCGAAAGTTTCGAATCCCACCGCTAGATCTCTCATAGATTCGAAAACGACCGCTAGTCATTTGGATTCAGTTTTGAGTAAAATGGCTACTGTGCAACACAAGGTTTTCTGTGTTCGTGAGTTCTGTAAAACTGATTCGGCAACTGTATTGCAGCGTATCATTCATTTCTATTTTAGCATTGAACCTCAAACTAGAAATAGCATATCCCTCTAAATTAAAAAAAAACCCGAGCCGACCGTGTGTATCAGATGAGAACGTGTGAAATCGGATCCATAATTTTGAATAGCCCTGTATTATTGAATTTTATTACTATAGTAATACTGAAAGAAAAAAAAACATGTGCATTTCCATCAACTACATTGCACATAAGTTAAAAAATTTACGACATTTATAAAAACGACTCAATATTACAAATATTTAAAGATAACACGTTAAAACAATCAAAACTAAATTCATCATTAAGACATAAATACCATATCTCAATTCCTTTGTTTTCTACATAACAAATGCACAATAAAATATTTACAAAGCGATAAAATATTTTAATAATGTTCCTGAAGAAGTTGAAAAAATTAAAGATTCACTATTATTAAAAAAATAAACTAAAATCCTTATTAAATTCCATTACTTCAAAAAAAATCTATATCTAATCATTCTAGCGGCATAATATCATTTGATTTAACAATTGACAATTTACTATACTAAAAAAATTAAATATTGTAGTATATAATTTCTTTAAAAGATTGGTATTCAATTTTTGGCGTCATTATCAATAAATGAATTAAAAATTACTTTGTATTCACCACTTTATTAACATACACATATCAACATGTTTCGAAAGCGATGCTTTCTTCATCAGGATTTACTATAAATTCCTGATGAAGAAAGCATCCCGCTTCAAGTCATATTTTCAAAGGAATAAAACACTTTAATAGTCTCCCCAAAAAAGCAAAAAAATTAAAAATAAAAAAAAACTAATAAATATCGAATTAAAAAAAATATTGAAAATATGAGCCATGTTTATATTTAATAATTTTATCTAATTTCTAGTACTTATTATTCACTACTTATTATTGTGTTTATTATGTTTAACTGTTCTTATTGATATTAACATGTTTCTACTACACCAAAGTCAAGAGCCACTTCTCTTCATTGGCGAAGTAACTTTGAAAATAATAAACGCAAAATAAAACAACAACAACAAATAATCATAATAATACTAATGTTCTAAACTATTTACTCTAAAACTTCTCATTATTTCTAAATATATATATTGCGGTAGTAGCAGGTACCTATTTCACTATTTTCAATATTATTCGGGTGATGAACGTTGGATTATGTACGTATCGATTTTATCTATAAAGTTTCGTACGAAAACGTTAAATTTAAAAACAGTGTAGGTACTTCGATCCCACGATAAATTCAACAATTCCAAGAGACATTCTTAATGATAAGTTCTTTTTCCGTCTTCCATAAAAGGAGCCGTGGAAAGTGAGACAATCCATATCAGTACCGATTAAAGCACGATTGTCAAACGATACAACCAACGTATCGACGAACCGCAATTTCTAAAATGACATAGGATTTAAAGCGAACTCCCAATGCAGTGTGAGTGCGAAAAGTTCGTAGGAAAATTGGAGACACGTTCCTATAATATATGTATACATACCTACACGGTATCTATTTATTTGGAGATACGGACGTATGTTTGCAATATGTTAACATGTTACTATGTGTTTTGTTAGCCCACGGACTGATCTTACGACTTTTGTTATTTTTTTCTTCGACAACTAACGATTACGCGTGTCAATTAATTTACGGCAACGGATGTCGAATTTGCCGCCCGAATTTATTACGGCTCTTTTTCTATTCAAACACAACATATATAAATAATACGTGAATAAGCACGCGATTAACATTCATTTTCTTCGCCGTTGTGGCTTGCTAGCTTTCAAATTAAATACCAATTTAATTTTATACGATACCTTCCTAAACATGAATGGAAACCAGAAATATAATACCGTACACACACATGTTTTGTTTATTCACACCGTGTAATAAAGTTGGGATAGATAAATAGAACAGAAGTAGATACGACTCGATCCTGTCCCATCATTCACAGGTTACAGGTAACGGGTACCTGTCTTAATCTGCCGAGAAACTGATTTGTAAAACAAGGTAGGTAATTAATTGAATACAACAGTTGCTGCGATGCGCAGTCACGTACAAAAGCTAGCACCTAATAACAGGAGGTACCTAGGGTACCTACGCATTGTCAGGTTATATGACGGAAGAAAGTAAATAAGAAAAACGTGATGCAATTCGCTTCGTGTAAACTGTAAACCAACTGTTAATATTAAAGCATTTAAGGTAATTTAGAAAAGTTATTTCACAGCGGTCGTTGTGTTTTGTCTCTTGTATCTGCGCCTGCCTAGAAATTCCGAATTGTAATTTCATAATTTACTTTATTATTTTGCTCGTGGCTGTATCTTTTTGTTGCTTTTATGATATTACTATGAAGAAACTAAAACTGGTCTGCTTTAGAACGGGTCCAATTGAAATAAAAATAGTAACAAACACCAGCTGTGAATGTTTTTTGCGTTGAACTAAAACCCATTTAAAATAAACAGATAAATCACCTGAAGTAAGGTTTGTAGATTATGACTTTTTCCTGATGTAACAATTTAAACCGATAGGTCTGTTTTTGTGGTATTTTTTTGATCTGTTTTCTTTTGAATCAAATTGGGATTTTGCCCCGTGATTGAAATTCTGAAAAGTAATCCACCTTTGTTTTATCGACAGAAAGTTAAAAGTAATTGCCGACCTATTCCAAATACGGCAAAGTTATAAAGAAAACGGCCCGCGTTCGTGTGTCAATGCGAATGAAAGTGGGGATTTTACTGACACCCTTGTGGGTTAAGTGGAATTCAAAGAACTTAGTGCTGGGAGATAAGGACGCCGTGGCTGGCGAATGTCACAAACGTGACGAGACCTTTATCTGCCACCGGATGGTTCAAGGAATGCAATTTAAATCATACAGTCAGCATATGTGCTGTTTTACATTGGCGCCATACGAACTTTAGCCGTCTCTTTCAATTCCGTGCATTCTGATTTCCATCACTAACCCTGGAAGTATTAAATGGTTTTTCAACAAACTTTTCAAAAATGTTAAATTATGTTATTTCTCAACCCATCGACATTTTCACCATTCAAAATATACACATGTTTTACCATGTCCTTCTACAGTACAGCAATAATATATTTGTGTTCACGTACTTCCAAAGACAACTATAATAACAAACTTAATCAAATCTGGTGAATAATCGCTTATATATTGATTTGGGTCGTATCAAGACCCAGGTTTACTTTCTTCTTTCCTCAAATAGATCCTTCACATAGCAGTCACAAAGATGTTAAAATAGCTAAGGTAAAACATTTTCCTCCGGACTTCGTGGAGTTAATATTCAAACAAGACGCTAAACGTAGAATGGATAAGCCACTTTACCTATCACCATTATGGAGGACTTTATCATGTGTTAGTACGATTACGTAAATACAAAAAAAAACAGAATTCCGGACGTTATAAGAAAGAAAGGGAAGACTCAGCTTGATGGATATAAATCGGAAATGAAATGGAAGACACCGCAGACCGTTTTGTCTCGGTAAGGTCTCAATGGTTCCTTTCATCACCAGGCAAATGCGGAGAAAGTAAAAAAAAGGTCATTGTCGATCATCCCTCCCATCCTCTCTCTGTACATTAGTATAAAGACCGATTATTATATAACTCTCAAAAAAATATAAGCTTTGTACTAAACAAGGTGATTAGTGCTATAAAAAACGGAACTGTAACTGAAAAAAAACGTTAGGTCATAATCTGATCTCCTTTTGTTTCTTTGGAGGGAAATTAAATTTCTAGGTGCCTGGCGGAAGTAAAACCCGTCATTACGGGAGGCTTACAAGTGTTCGATTTCCGTAAAACGTCCATTAGTTATCATTACGTATTATATGGGCATTTCGGTCTGGGGTATTGCCATTTTAAACTCAATGGTATCAAGGCTCGTCAAGAGGGTAGTCTAAAACCTAGAATATATGATAAAGAAGAAATCCACAAAAATATGAAATGCTATGAAAAAGAAGAAAGAAAGTACACGAAAAAACACAATATTCCGCATCACGCTTCAACTGTGCCAATAAACATTAGTAATTATGTAGACAGTAACAAAATAATCATATTATGTAACGTTAATACATTTTAATTGGCAGGTTACAATTCCCAATTAACTTTGAAATTAATCAGATAACATAATACTTATAATAGCGAGCGAGAATGGGAAAATAAAAATATATAATGAAAGTAAAATAAGCAATGATTCACCTTAAGATCTGCCGACCAAGTGGTTAAGTTAGTGAGGAAATCGCTGGATGTGTGACGCGTACAATAATTGGTTAAACAGCCGATTTAATGGTTTGACAGACGTGAAGATCACGCGTTTACGACTTGTGGATAAATTATTGGCTTCAGTGGTGTTTTGGTGACAGATTCACCGCCCAATTGTTTTGTTGGAAAAATCGCTCTTTGTTTCACCATGACACGGTGGAACCGTATAATCGATTATGAACCGATTTACCGATCTAAAAACATATCTGTCCAGTGAAAACAGTGCAAAACAAATGGTTGGTTAGTTTGTTAGTTCCTCTTTTGACCGCCTGAAGAGATATGTTTGTAAATCTATAAAGATTTGTCAAACATATGTTTTAACCTGACGAATGCATGTTTTTAAGTGTGTTGGAGTGAATTGTATTAATCTTACATCTTGTTCGGCAGACCGTATAATATGGTGATTTCGACAATGTATATGTTGATGACTTAGAGCATAGACATTGTATCTCCAGTTTTCAGAGAAAATTAGTTAAGTATCAGACAATATGCTCTACTAAGAAGAAGTCATATTTTCATGGATTAAAATAAACAAGAGAATTTCAAGCACATTTACATATCGATCACATAATGTACAAATCTATGTAAATACACCTTCAGTGTTTAAACCGTATCTCTCAACATGATTTCATTAGAATATCAATGTTTTACATGAATTTGGAATTACTAAATTCATGTAGAATACATAAACATCGTTATTCGTGTGAATTAAGTTGCTATTAACACTTAAGTTACCACTGAAGTAGAAATCTTTTGTAGCGCATAAATAAATGGATAGATTAAATTTGTTTTTAATTTTCTCAAATTGGGATGCCTACAATATCTGTGTTCTAAACATAAGCCATCGAAGTGGTGGCCAAGTGATCACGATGCTCACCTTGATGTCCTTGTAGTTGGCGAGCAAGTCAGTGGCGAAGGTGGAGTTGGCGATTGACGGTTTGTTCTTGACGCTGGGGAAGATGACCCCTCCCTTGCGCGCGGTCAGCCCCCCGACGCTGGACGGAGTCACCGTGATGGGAGTGGTACTGCCTCGACTATAGATCACACACAACATCCAAAATATACTCAACTGAATTTAAATACACAGTTTTTGACAAAACGTACTTTTTATTGTGCTCCCCTTGCGCTCAAAGTGGGAATAAACACCTTAAAACAATAAACACACATGTTTGAGATCACAGCAATATATGTATTAGTAAAATCGCAAAATGAGTAGGTACAATGTAATTTAAAATATAATGAAATCAATATTTCCTTTCCTAACCGCCTGAAATAGTTACAGAGATATTGTAGTTTCTAGAATTTTGTAACAAACTACCAAATGCAATAGCATATATTACAAAAATACACCAACAATCAAACCGGTTTCGGGGTATCTGGACCCTTGTCAGTTTATAACTGCTTATGGGGTTTTACGAAAGATTCATTTGAAAATGTTGTACAATGTTTCAAAATTCTTCATGAATTTGTTCCCACGTCTTTTTATTTGAGAAACTGCTTCAATCGGCTTCATATGCCTAGAGGGTCCTTTTTATAATTAACACTCAACTGAGTGTTTTTAAAGATTTGAGATGTTATGGCTGAACTGTCTTCATGCCATGACACTTCGAAGTGTCTTCCGTGTGGTTATTACCTTTAAAAGCGTTGGGTGTTTACCGCAGTAATCTACGTACACAATTTTTAAGAGATATTTTCCGCACATTACCTGACGAATAAAGCGTTAAATATTCTTTTAAAAAAAGAAACGTGAATTTGTTTGAAATTATTATAAAATTTCTATACATTGGTAGGTACGTATTACAGTCCGTATTTTCTCGGGTATGTCAAAATTTAAAGTTTATATGTTTGATATTCAATCTGGACTTGAATCCCGATGGCTTCTGGGAAACTTAAAAGATCTTGAAAAACTCTTAAATTGAAATGTTCGCTTTGGTCAAGGTTACAATGCCAGTTGGAAGGATGAATTCCAACTCCTCCAATAACAAATTATCATTTTACAAGTGGGCGGTGCAGTTGTTGACAAAGTGGTAAATATTATATTCCAAGTGCATTCTTAATATGACGAACACCCGCTATCTATTATTAGCTAGAAATTAATAGAAAATGGTGCACATAAAATAAAAACATATTTTTTATTTAAAATACAACAAATCGCATGAAAGTGGTAACATTTTTTTGCAAATGTTTTCAAATCGCTAGAACATACAAAATAGATACATGGTATGTAATATAAATGACGCAGATAAAATATTTATATCGCATTGATCCCAATATTTGCAATACGAGTTAAAAATAGTTAATTCCACAATTACGCAAGTCTCGCCAACAATGCTGTGATCAACTGGAGCATAAAGAAAGAATAATGACTGAATGTTAATACTAAAGTAATTGATCCGAGAGAAATAAAACGAGGCGCGCGAATGCAGTGAAAGTATAATAAACGCCGTGGGCGCAGTTCTATATAGGGGAATATTGTCATACACGGGCTCATTTCCCCGCGGACACAATGCAGCCGCGCTCCACAATACAGCCAGTGGCAGTAGGTAGTAGGCACCCGTGCTCTTTACTGGGCCATGTTATTATATGTAATGTACATTATGCTATCCCCATATGGCTGTACTTTCACATCTCTCAAATATCTGATCTGATCTGATCTGATGCATGCAATAAAATACTATTGTATAACTCTCGATTGCGCACAAAATGGAATATAAAATGACAAATCGATTAACGTGACCGAAATATGGTATTAGGGAGGGTGCACCGGGTGAGTCTGACCTTGTATCCGTAGAAGAAGACGTCATGGTGGTCGTGGTGGCATCACTGGTGGTGGAGGTGGTTGTAGCGGCGGTGGTGGCTATGGGTGGCTCCTCCCCGCTGTAACGGCTCAGGTCGTACTCCACCAGGCGATCTATCGTGGGGTCCAGCAGCAGGTCGGAGGGTACAGGCCGCCCAGCTAAGCTCGCCGCGTCCACTTCTTGTTTCTTCAGCCTTTCTATAATAAGATTCGCTTTCACGTTCAGATCATCGTGGATTTGACCGATGGCCCTCTCCTGTCTTATGTTTTGGGAGAGGAGTTCATTAGATTTTGGTACGAGATCATCCACGGAACTTTTCGTGCCGACCACAACGTCCCATACTTCGTCCATCTTTTCGGAGACATTTATAATTGGCAGCATTCTCTGCACGAGGTTATCAATTTTACTGGTCTGGCCTAAGTGTCTCGCCAAGTGAGGTGCGGAAGAGTTAGTGACCGCGAGGGCTACTTCTGGTTCCATCACGGCTGTGTGAACTTCTGACACGATAGTCAGTACTTTTCCAAGGTTCTCAGACACCAAATTAATATGGAACTGTAGTTTTCTGTCCACGTTTCCAGTCGCTGTCCTTAACTGTTCGAGCTCTTTGGTAATGTGATTGATTACTTCAGCGTTCATCGCTTTAGTAATTTCAAGAACGTTCATGCTTATGGGTTTCTTCTCGCTGGCTTCCGCATTGATATCGTCAACAGGTAAGAAGTTACTGTCAATCTGGTTTTTCAACCCGACTAGTTTAGAGTCAATATCTGAAACCTTCTGATCGAGCGATACCAGTCGCATATCCAAAGTATCACCTTCCTCCTTACCTTTGTCATTATTAGCTACGGTGAAATCCCGTATTGTGCCCCGGAGATTACTACTGGAAGTTTGCTGAGGGAATAGTTTGAGGTCAATAGTTCGCAATTTAGAAATGATATCGTCAGTTTTATCAATATTATCGTTGACCCGAGAATCCAGAGCTTCTACGCGCCTCATTAAATGTTCAACAGCCTTGTCAAGGTTCTCTATCCTCTGAAGCTTTGTTTCCAATGTGCTCACGATCACTTCGAACACGTTGAATATGTATTGCTCCCTGTAACAAAAGAAAATCAGTTAATTAACAAAAAAAAAATCATCAATCCGAATACAATAATGCAAGGATTTTCTTTAAGATTTATTATAATGGGGGAATGAATACCTTGAAAAACTTTATATATTATTATTATTTAGAATGGAAGATTAGAATGATGGAGGTGAAATCACTTCTTTTTTTTAAAATTGTGATAAATATGTTACTATACTTTCTTTGAACACATCGTACTGTTTTCTTTTAGTTCATTATTACTTTGAATAATTAAACTGTAGTTGTTATAAGTAACCTACTAATTAATCCCAGCAAATCCTTGTGTTTATCAATTACTCAATAATGACTACATATTCCTGTCTCTTTAGTTTCTTAAATATTACTTAGACGATATAATTAATTCATAAATTATTTATTAATTTTGATTTTGTAGTGCTGTTTTTGTTGCACTAAAATGAACATCTTGAATAGAGACAGTAGGGGCATTTTGTTTGAATAGAATAATAAAACAGTATTTAGGATGCATTGATTTTATTGTGTATTTTTCATTGAAGCAAATTTATGTTAGGTATGTTAAATAATGTTAACTACAATTTGCCATAATCCAAAATAAGTTCAGTTTAACTCAAATCAATCGGTGTCTTTATACAAGATGTATTATTATTATACATGTTGTATCACCGCATTAAAGGGTCTTATTTTAGAATGACTTAATTATAGTACTTGTACCGTAAATGCGTACACGTAAATGGACATGGATGTGTGTGTTTAGGCATGCATGTATAGCGTAAAAAATCGTCATCACGATTTGTGAGGTATTTTCGTAAAAAAGCCCTTGACACACACCTGAGGGTGAATGAGAGGGCGGACGCCCAGGTGTGATAAAGAATGGGTGCACCGCACCGGTATCGAGTGGCCACTGGCCGTACAATGTACTCGTACATGACGTCCGGTTGAACGTAGATACTAGTCACTTGCTATACGTCCGCTGCGTGCGGCTGCGCGCTGTTCTTGCGCCAAGGACGATGGCAGGGGCGATGCGTCCTTAGGTGCAAAGTGTGTGGTGCACTCGGGTGGCCAAATTAAGAGGCGGCCTTTTTGAATTTTCGTTACATTGCATCATTGCAACAGCAGCCAGTCTTTAATAAGTTTTTTAAGACAATTACAGAAATGAAATCCATAATACATGTATGTGGAATACATAAGATAATTTTACGAGTAAATTGTGAAATATTCTTGTTTTCTTATGATGCACGAAAAATTGACCACAAAACATTTAAATAAAGTCCTTTAGGTATACAAGTGTATATGCGCTAAAACAAAAAGTTTAGCCGAATTACGAATGAGGCGATTAAAGAATAATGGAATATAATATAATAATAATAAAATGATTTTTACGAGATTCAAAATGAAGATTCTTTTAATAATATCGAGTGATTGGGCTGTAACGCTTTAATATAATCAGCACTGTTGCAAGAAATTGAAAAAAATGGATCAGCTTTCTCACTCATATCTATGATATCTCGACCATATGATGCTGTTATTAATAGGTACATTATTTCAAACGTAAGTAGGAATAATTTTAGCATACAGGCAGCTGTATGGTACCCCCCGCAGCGGCCCTGTGGGACGGTCCGGTACCTCAAAACTTCACCCATTCTAGAAGGTTATCTGGTCTGCTGCCTTATCAATGCCCGCTCACTCTCAATCAGATAAATACCAACATTTGAATGCACTTATTTGTTTCTTTAATTGCGAGCAAAGGCCCGCACCTGCCGCGCGCCTCGCGTGCCTTATGGCTGCCAGTGGCTAGATCTCATTCCCCAAATAATCCTTAGTACAAGGTTAGAATGTTGTGATTGTACATGAGATATACATGGATACCTATGAGGCCTAGTTTATTCTCGCAATGGACTTCAAGTATGTAGCTTTCAGCGGAGTATCGCCATTTGTTTTGTTTTTGTAATTTCAGAATAAAAAAAACATGAAACAGAGATTAAGAGTTCAACTGGCACTTGACCAATGTCAAAGACATTGTATTGAGAGAAATATTTTGTGAGTCGGTAGAAACCGATACCTTACTTTAGCAAACATGACTTTTCTGTGCAGTGTCTGCAATAACGAGTGAAATGTTCATTCTTTACCGGACCGTCAGAGAGCAGCCTAAATTCAAAAGAACACTTGTGCAAAAATTGGCTTTTGAGTACAATGCATTTCAACATTTGCAAAGTGAAAAAAAATTATGTACCTCTTGGTTGTTTATCGTTATTTTGAAATGAAGTTCAGACCTCATTTGTCTTAAATATTGAAATACACTTTCCTAATAAATAAACAAATATCGAAATAAACAACATTTATAACTCCAACCCGTCGAAATCCACCCAAATTGCCCAATTGCTCTTGGAAGGACGATTTGTAACATTGTACAGGTTAATGAGATGGTAACTTAATACTTAGGAAAAACCATTCTTAAAAAAGGTTGATTGTTTCAACGAAGATCCAATTTTTGTTACGATTCGTCGTTATTTTGTACAATATTTATGAAAGTATGTTAATTATTTATTTGCAAACGCTAATAGTATGACCTTTATCATTAATGTGTACCTGTCAGAAATATTCCAAAAGTAATCAAATGTACCCGTATAACTACTAACTAATTACATACCGGTATATAAATTAAGTACTTAGGTAGGTACCCAAGTATAGAACTAATGTGTATTTGGATTATTCCACTGTAAATTAAGGATAGGTTACTTATTCATTATCAGAAACACTTATTTTAATTTATTATTTTAAACCACGAAACACCCGAGGACTTGGCCAAAAACAGTGGTCAAATACAATCCAATATTCAAACCCGATTGTTCCAGTACTACTGAACAAATAATATAGCATCTGGTATTTTTTTCTTGATAGTTGCACGATATTACTTATAGCCCTTTCACACTTAGCCAGTAGCAAGGACAGTGATAAAAAGTAACTAAATCGTTTAATTAATTTAAAATCACTCTCCATGCCTGGAAAGTGCTTTAAGTAATAAGTTACCGTTAAGCAGCAATTTAGTTGACTTTATTAGAATCTTGTCTATTTTTCTGCTAAGTGGCCCCCTCTACCGCTGCGCGCGCATCATTTAAGTTCGGTGGAAGCAATTGTCACGCCGCTTGGACACGCGCACAATCGAGTTTTACTACAAATAAAAAAGTTAACTAAATCACCTATATTCATTGTTTAATTCGTAGAAATCCATTAATGTTCTTAGAAATGTAAATACAATTTAATAGTGTTATCATTAAGTTTTGCGATATATTAGTATTTTTAGTTTTTTTTTAACTACTCGTAAATCGGTTTTACCTGTAACAAATCATTTTAAACACCTTCCGAATTAAAATTGGGTGGGAATAAATAAAATCTATAAGTAAATCGTCGCAATGTGGATTTAATACAGTTTTAAAATGGTCTTAAACACCGAAACAGCTGTCACAATAATAAAAAATACAATACTTGCAGAACTTAATAATAACAATATAAAATTTAATTTGTATCTACTTTCTAAATCACTTGTATGGACGGCACTTACCACTTTTCTCAGGACAGTGAATTAGATACTACTTATCACTGGCTACGTGCGAAGTAGCCATTAGCGAGCTAATAGTATCGATGATTTAGAAAATCTAAACAAAAGGATCTGTGCAATTTTCAAGACGTCAGATTTCGCGGTTTGGGTGTTTTATATGCTTCGCACAAACGCAACTATTTTGTCGCATGTTTTTTTATTAATAATCGGCTTTGACGAAGATTTTGATAAAAATGTACCAACTAGATTACATACCTACGTACATAGGTAGCGACTCATCTGAATTTTTTTTAGACTTACATTAATAGATGTTTTAAAGTTTTCTAAAGATCACGATGGAAATAACTTTCAAGCTACAAATAGTTAATATTTAATTATTTAATTGAAGTTTAAAAACCTAATTGTAATATTTAATCATTTAAGAAAACAATATTAATATAACCTAAGTGATACATGAAACCGAAAAAACAACAGAAAATAAAAGGATATCAGTCTATATATATATAGCTGCCAATATATGGGATTAAAAATGGAGGATAATATTAACAAAGTCTTGAATTTGAGATATGATATCGATGAAGATGACATAAATTGAACTGGTCTCATTAGCTAAGTTGGTAAAGCGGTTGTCCCGAAAAGACAGAGGTCTTGGGTTCGAGTCCCAGATGCGACATAATATTTGTTATCTCTTGAATTTTCTTGAACAGTTTTTGTGATATTATTGTTATTGTGTTTAATTCGTAGAACTCCTAGATTATTATTTTTAAATTTAACGTGAATCAAATTATTAATTAAACAATATAATTTCGAATGTGGTGTGATGTACTTAATATTGTAATTCTTAAATGAAAAAAAAATACACCATTCTATTTTTAGTACAAATAGTGAATTTATGCCGACGTTGATCGGGGTTCGATTTTCGGCTTTGGCAATACATATATTTTTAATGCAAACTTTACTTTTAGGGAAATCTTTAAGCTTCGCAAATCCTACAAATTATTTATTTGTAAGAAACAAACAGCTTTTAATATATATATATATATACAAAGGAAGTTTAACAAAAGGAAAGCCAAAAAGTTTCTTGTGCTAACAGTGGTTAAATACAGATGTTTTATTTATGAAGCTAACGATATAAAGAAAGAACAAAATAAGAAGGAAAGGGGGAGGAAGAGGAAGATAAGATCCGACAGGGGATGATCTCAATAAATTTTATACTCGTGCATCAATTTGTGGTCGTACGTATTACTTCGGTTCGATATTTTGAAAGTATTGTGAAGAATGTCGATATTGTGAAATTGTTATATTGCGCAAAAATGCGGGGTATTGGAGAATTTATCCTAAGATTCGTCCTGCACATGGGCAAATAAAAAAAATGGTTTTTCGGGTTGATTCTGATGGTATGTGAATGTTTATAAAGTAAATGAGCTCTGGCAAGACCAGGCCATTAGTCATAATTTTAAATAAGGAGATTTGATCAAATATTAAGCTTCGCGCTTGAAGTATTATATTATACTATCGTATTATATTTTCCTACAGTATTATTTTATCCTATCGAATTATATTATACTATCGTATTATATTATACTATCGTATTATTTTATCCTATCGAATTATATTATACTATCGTATTATATTATCCTATCGTATTATATTATACTATCGTATTATATTATCCTATCGTATTATATTATCATATCGTATTATATTATACTATCGTATTATATTATCCTATCGTATTATATTATACTATCGTATTATATTATCCTATCGTATTATATTATCCTATCGTATTATATTATACTATCGTATTATATTATCCTATCGTATTATATTATCCTATCGTATTATATTATACTATCGTATTATATTATCCTATCGTATTATATTATCCTATCGTATTATATTATCCTATCGTATTATATTATCCTGTGATTTTTTCACAGGTCTACGCTTGTTTAATGATAAAATACACGCAGAACTGAATAAGAATATTATTAAATTTGATTTACTTTTAATAGTGTTTTTCTTTAACTATTCCAGAAAAACGGATACCTATCTGCTTTATAATCAAGTCTAGTAATAGTTGTAACAGATGTAATTATGTGACTCAATAACGTTTCCGTTACGCTGTTTACTGGCATTGGTCG
The DNA here is from genome assembly GCA_022606495.2 of Halesus radiatus. Lineage (NCBI taxonomy): Eukaryota > Metazoa > Arthropoda > Insecta > Trichoptera > Limnephilidae > Halesus > Halesus radiatus. The sequence continues at coordinate 169,655 of JAHDVE020011177.1, forward strand.
CAAAAAATATTAAAACAAAGCCGTAGTACATAAGTAAGAACCGATGAATTATATATTTCATCAAAAGGTTTAATTGAACTGTGTTGTTTCCCTCCTATTCTTGGCATTGCGCAATGAGTTCCTGTTTGTCGCCTCAGAAGAACGCTGATTCTGTTTCTCGTTCGGTCCAATTATTGTGAAACTACTAAGCGGTGAAGGTGTAGTATCTACCTCTTTTTATGGCGTTAAACGTTTTTTTTCTTCATAGATTGCAGATCTAAGATTTTCTCGGAGCTAAGCAGCGTGCTTTAGAAATCGACATTCAGTAAAACTTCTTGTATTATTATTGTATTCTGTGCGATGACTTCAATATATGGTGTGAATTTAGTATGAATTTTTTTTTAAATTAGCAACATCATAATAATTGACCTAGTTTTAAAAAAAGGCACATAATTTATTTTGTGTAAAAAACATATTTGGCCATTTTTTAAAGAATTCTGTCGACTATCCAAACTAGGAAGATTTTCTCGTTTCATTTATGATTTATATATGTATTTAAATTTCATCATTAAAGCATAGTATAAATAAATAAAATATTGATAATATTTGTGATACCAGAAGCCAAAAGAATTCTAAAAATAAAAAATAAATAAATTCTCACAATTTATCAAATAAGTATTTATTCCCTTTCTAAACCACCAGATCAAGTGTGACCGGAGTAGCTTATACCTGTTACTATAAACCTAGTAACCCCTTTTTTCATTTATGAGCAAAAACGCAAAAGAGTCATAAATATGCAGGTTACCTAATATTTATTTTATGAATTTTCGATTTCTATAATTTATTTATTTTTATTTTTTATGAGCCAGTGAGACAATGGCATCCTATTTGGGGAATGTTGTGAGGCTGAAGGAATTAAGGAGGGGAAGGAGAATGTGAAGAGGAAGTTGGGGAAATACCTGGCAATTCAGATCTAGTCACCAAACACGGCCAAAGGCCATTTCAAGCAACGTTTCAATTCTGAATGGTAGTCTTTCACCAGGGCAATACTGAGAGTATCTTCCACTCTGTTAATAATATATTCACAGAAAATCTATTAAACTGTATGAAAAACATTTATTCATACATCCCGTGCTAGTATAGCATGCTGCTATCTAAATGTATGAAAAATGTCAGAAGCTAGGCGGATTATCAATTTTAAGGTATTTGGTATTACCTACTTCCAACATAGGTAAGCTCTTGAAAAGAATATGTTGGACTTATATATTAGGTACGTGATAATGTCGCTATATTGAAAGTCCACCATTCAGAATTAAAATGGCTTTATCCTAGTTTATTTACCAGATCTAAAGCCAGGTACTATCCCAACCTTCCTCTTCCCTATCTCCGCCACCCTCTCCTCCTTGGCCTAACAACATACAATAATTGGGAATGCCACAGTCCCACTAGCTAGCAGGGACTATTGTGCGACATTAACATAAAACATAATAAAAATATGTAATTGTACATTGTATTGTAATAATGGCACCTACGATTTAACTTCGTGTATTATTATGTGAGGTTTTTAGTATCCATTACGAATTATATACGAACTATTCTGTATGTAGAATCGTTTTACCATATTGATCGAGTATAAAATGCGTACCTATTAAGAGGAACGGCTGGGCGGCCTGTTTCATACAAAACTTACATTTGGATTTACCTAAAGCTAATGATTTTTTTCCATCAAAAAGTATAGTAAATATCGAGTACGGATTAGAAGTAATTTATTTATTTTTGTTTTACATTATGATATATGGAATTGATTTTTCGGGAATTTAGAGGCACCTTTAACAATTATTTGGGAGCTAACGGTGATGTAAAAAAAAAGTTTTACCCATCTGCTTTGAAAATATAATTTAAAAAAAAAATTTATAAAATAAAATAAATAAATAAGCATTATGGTGGACTATAAATTAAATCAAAAACGACCAATTTACTTTGGAACACAAATTTGCGGTACATAATTTAAAAGATCAACCCGAAAAAAGATTTTTTTGTTTTTATATTTTTATTTACGTAATCATATTTATGGCAAATATGAAAATTTTTCCAAAAAATACAATAAACCCGCAAATAATTTTCTAAGTTGCCGCTAAAATTATGAAAATTATTTTGTTTTCATAGCCTTATATATACTTCATTATTTAAAATAAAAGAAAATACTTCTCACACGTACTAGGTATTTACTAAACCTTTAATTAAAAAAATTATTAATCAGTTTGGATGTGTATTTTGGCCTCAAATCCAAATTTAAGTTATGTATGAAACAGACAGCGCAGTCGTTCCTCTTAATACTTTGCGCGATATGAATTCTAGCATGAGTAAACCTTTTAAAAATAAAATGTCGTAGGTACATATGAATTAATAGCACCCGGTAATTTATTTATTGTATTATTCTGTGCGAGGACTTATGAATTAAATACCCAGGAACAATATTCTACGTATAATCAATCTAAACCAACCCACAAAAAGCGTGTTATGATATTACTTCCAATATTGATGACTTTAAAATTATTACGTTGTATCTCTTCTGTAAATATAATTTTTTTTAATGTTAAAAAAATACCCACTAATTTACTCGCTGTATTATTATGCGTGGAGACTTTGAAATAATGTGTGCACAATGTGTAATTGAGTGGAAACGATATTTAAAGTACGATCGATCTGCCGTATTGATTAAGTATAAAAAATATGCATTATGTGAAAAAAATTACTTGTAATACGGATAACCTCTTAAAAATAATACGTTGTATCAATACCTCAACACAAAAATGTGCATATTCGTCGGGTTACTAAGAGCAGTTGTTATTTATTTTTTATAGTTTATTTAATGTTTTTAAAATTTAATCATAACTGATACGGCGAAAACGGAGAAACAGCTGTCACGCGCAAAACAATCATACATATAAATTAAAATAAAATAATTTAGTTTGAATACCACTTTTTTATTTTTATATGTTAACCAACCGGTTTCAGTTCAGCTTGAACCTTCATCAGGGTTATACAAAAACATATATCAGGGTTATACAAAAACATACATGTTTTTGTATAACCCTGATGAAGGTTCAGGCTGAACTGAAACCGGTTGGTTAACATATAAAAATAAAAAGTGGTATTCAAACTAAGTTATTTTATTTTAATTTATAATTATCTATACCCACAAAGTGTTTGCAACAAGTGAAAAATTAAAAACAATCACCTAGCAGAACCTGTTGTTTCTGAGATATTGGAATTTAAAGTATGCAATGTTACAAGTCTTGCTTATTCTCTTTAATCTCAAGAGCACTCATGACTAAAAAAATTGTGTTTTCTTATATCGTTTACAGGTTTTTCTAGACAAATATCAAACAACATCATTTTATGAAATTTTGTAGTTACCTACTTCTGCTAGTAACACGACGATATCGTCGCCGTTCTGATTCAACTTCGTATCTAAAAATACTTTTTTTCTTAGGAGATGAAATAAACTGTCTCTTTTCTTTAATTTAAATTGTATTAAAGTAATTCGTATTTCTTTAATTCATACATTACATATTGAACAATTAATTGAAGGAAAAATGAATGGTTTTAAAATAATTTAAAATAAGGAAAACAGGCAGTTTCTTTCATCTCCCGAAAAACCATGTTTTTGTACATACAAAGTTGAGTCAGAGCACCGACAATATATTACGTATTATTTTACACTGGCTTAGTACCCAAAGTCGCTCGAGCATTTTCCCAGTTTTATTTTAAATATCCTTCAACACTTGTCACACGATGTTCTAGTTGAATTATTTTCATCTCGCATAACATATGGGTGTATTGAATGCGCTGCTCGTGACATTGCGACATAAAATTAATCACGAGAGAAGCAACTCATGTCACTTTGAGTACCTAACCATCCTTGTGACTTTTCAAGTGACAGAGATTTCGAAGTATTCTCTTGTCTTCGATTTATTTTACTGAGTAATATTCTAGATAGAACCTACATTCGGAAATAAATGTTCCTTTGTCTTCGATTTGGGAGTTTTTTTTTAATAATCGTAAATTCGTTTTAAGTCAAACGTTTAACAAATTAATAAAAATCGATGACTTTTTTTCCATACAATCACATATTTCCTTTAATAAAAATACTCGTAGCACTTAAAATATAATTTGTAAATGATATTTAGAACGCTAATACTAAATTGTGATTGAATACATTTCTGAATTATATATTCATAAGTTTTATTTTTGGAGTGTATACAGTTTAGATCTGAGCCATTGAAATTAACGATTTTATATTGGTAGGTGGATTCCTAAGACAAGTATACTTAACAACACCTACGTTCAAATGTAATTATTGGCTTGAATAATACGGGTTCAAGGTGACGATCAAGAATGATGAGCAACACGAGCAGTCGAGTGTGCTGGAAATAAACGGACATTTTAAATTATTAAGAAACTTTTAAACAATTCAACAATCATAAGGTTAATATGTTCTTAAGTTGAACGACGCTTTCTAAAAGTGATGATTGAGATCTTGAAACTATTGCATCATAAAGTAGGTCGTTCCTAATTTTGGATATAAATCTAAGGTACCGCAGTTGAGTAAGGACTACTTAAACATAAAAAAAAAACAAATGCCTTTGGTTTTACTCGGAAGAAGCAATTTGATGATGTCCTTTTTGCGTGACATAACTCTGTGTCATTGGAGACTTGGAGAAGTATAAAACTGAGTTGCCGCATCCGAATATCAAATGAAATGCCTCATCCATAGTGATTGTTCTCCGTAATGGATGCAAACGTGTCACTTGTACAACAAAATAGATATGTAATTTGTTATATCCATGCCACAAACAAAGTTAAACCGCTTGTTATTGTTTATTGTTATTGGTTGAAACATTTTGCGCGACCTGATTTCGTATGCGTGCAAAATCACGATTTTCCATTGAATATTTGGACATTCAATTTTCAATTCGTACATAGACAAAAAATGCATAGAATATTTTTTTCATTACGGAATACCGGGCTCCATTATAGATAGATATTAATCAACATTATGCAATGATAGTGGTCGCTTGATGCCACACAGTTCCGTTGAATTCACCGTGTTACTGAAGTGATTTTTAGAGAATTGTATAATTTATTCTGCCTAAATCAAAGATCGAAAATACGCATTTATGATTAAAGAGTAACTAATCCTAAGATATCGTGAAAAGCAAAAGATAACATGTTTAGCTACAATTTTCAAATTTGATCACAAAGAAAGCGCTAATAGAGCGAAATTTTTGAGTAAATAAAATTATCTTTCGTATAAAATGCTACGAAACGGAGCTGGGTTTTTCTGAAAAATATTTTTTTCATAAAAATAAAAATAGAACAAATAACCCTTAACTTTGTGTAAGTATATCTCATTAAGATATAAAATCACGCAGAGCGGTTTCATGAACTCAAATGGTTTTGCTTAAAATCTGTAAATGCTATTTCACACACACACACACACGCTCGCAACTCCGGACCAAATGCATACATGAATGTAATTTATTCCATCCGCTCCTCCCGTACGTGCAACACAATTTATTGATATTAAAGATAATAAATTCATTAAAATCTAGTTCAATCAAAATATGATAAATGTTTTTAATAATCCTACTTAGGTACTGGTTTCAGAATGCCCATGGTGGTTTAATTATATGGTATAATACCCGCTGATCGAGCTGCACGTGCCCAGTGAAGCGCACAGCGCAGATTATAAGAGAAAATGTACTTACTTGCAGAACATGATTCAGTGTATCAAAAGTTCTGCATCGTTGTCTTCTGTTACAAGGAGAATTTCGCAATGCGTAATGGTGTGTTCATGATTTATCCATTTGTTTTATTATAGAAGCGTATTACGTTTTTCATACCGTAATAACACAGAAATTTACATAATATTCGCACATCTCATTATTCTAAATTACACACATATTACATTAACCGCACGGAATAAATAACACGGTACCATTTTTTTTTCTGCTCTCTGAGCTATTTTCTAACCCAAAGCTTTTTCATGATCGCTAACCATGTACAACGCACCAACTCGGTACACACGCAGTAGGTATCTACACATATTATGGTTAATTAATATAAAATACTTCATATGATTTGTGATGGTCCTGATAATAACCAAACTTCAACAGAAGAGGGCACTAGAAGAACAAGATTATAAAAACTCATTCGGTTCAACATTCCTTGTCGTAGACTCGGAAACAATTAATTGCTTTTCCTCAATAAACACTCTACTAATTATGGGTACCACTTTCCACTGTCCAGAATGTCAAGATTTGTTAACTCAAGCCAGGGCCTTGAAATTTTTGGTACCAGTCTAAATGACTTTTGTAGGGCTTTACAAAATTACAACTCTAAGATTATCATTTAGAATGACTAAAATCATGGACTCTACTAAAACCATGTTCAGGCTTTAACTTGAATGTTCTCTCAAATGTATAGTTTTGTCATCTTTTTGCCATTGCTTTATTCTTGTATTATGTATGTGCTGTTTTTTTTCTGCAGCTCTTGTTTATTTCATTTCGGGTATGTATTTTATGTAATTGGAAATTGATCCGTAAATAAATAAATAAATAAAAAATGGTCATCTCTCTCGTTTCGCAGATATCTATACAAATTTACTCGCCCTGGCAGCGCAAAATAAAAAATTGCAAAGATCTTCATGATTGTAGTTACCCGCTTCTACCTGCTGAACTGGCCACTAAGATTGATTATTTCGACAGTCGGAAAACACCTGGAGTACGGCAATACTAGTGACATCTACATGATAAGATTATCTCACTTTGTTCCATAATCAAACCGTATAATTTATAATTTTGTCTTCTAATTTATATTGTGTAAATTTAACCGGTATACAAATAAATCAACTCCCGTTAGCCATTGGTGAGTCACTCCATTAATCATAGATCTTAACATACGTCCTTTGATTAATCCGTTATATTAAACATAAATTAGATTACATAACTTATAACGGAATCTATCAACACATATTTCTCAAATATGTTGATTCCTAAAAGGCAAACCGAGTATCCCCCCTCTCCTCGTTATTCCAACAATTTCCTCCACGTAATAGTATTTTGCATTCTGTCACATCCATTTCAAATGTTCCAATTGCATTCTAGGAAAACAGACGGTGTACCCCATCTGAACCAATATTGATTACTTACATCGTGACTCTCCATCAGAAAGATCTCGTATAAAACAAAGACATTAAAATCTTGAGAGAAAACAAAAGTAACGTAAAAAACGACTTATTTTAATGGCATTTTACATGCATTCAGTGTACGTTTCAACTTTTTCTATCGATTTATTTCTTTTGAACATGCATAGTACAGTTAATATCAACATAAACCATTAAAACCAACGTGTGTACCATTAGTTAAGTACTCACATGAATATTTTTTTCTACCTTCGGCATGGAATATATTATAGCATTACAATACGGTCGCCTATTACGGCAAATGTAGGACGACAAATAATAAAATGAGAGGATAATTTCGGTACAAATTTCGACCAATCTATTTCGGTTGGAAAGCTTGCCCCGAGGCCCGGACACTGTTACGTTACGACACTGGACACTTCGATCTCCGTAATAAGTTTTTTAATGAAAAAATATTACTACGGTTAATTTAGCACCATTATTAATGTTACTGAGTCTGGAATTTTATTATGCCCTCGTTACGAGAACATATTATATCCGTGACGGTTGGAGGTAGGTCAATAAATTGTTAATAAATTGCAGTAATATTGGCGCTGGTTGATAGAAAAAAAAAACTATGGATTGCTCGGTGTATTGTTGTGCAGATCGGCACACTCTAATTTGCTGCCGATGGCATCGCCACTGTAAATATTGGGGATACCATTGCAAACTGGAAATTTATATATTCTAATTCAATCCGGAGTTCTAGAAATATGAAAACATTAAAATTTATTCATTGCTATGAATATAAAAATGAACTAAAATACAGTAAAGTGGTCAAAGTATGGTAATATAAGTTGTGGACGCCCGACGGTTCCAACCAACAATGTCGGATGTGTAAATTGGTAACCTTGCATAAGAGTTGTGGTAGTTGTAATAGTATGTTTTTCCAACGAAATAAAAAGGGGTTTATGCAAAATGTCAAAAGCAACACTGTATTTTCTTATCTCAAAAACAATAAAAATGTAGACGTAAAACTTTAAACACGTAGAAACGAAACATTAAATAGCTCTTATAAGAAGTTACCATTTGCACATCCGACATTGTTGGTTGGAACCGTCGGGCGTCCACAACTTATATTACCATACTTTGACCACTTTACTGTATTTTAGTTCATTTTTATTCGTTCATGTTCGTTGGGACCGTCGAAGTGAGCGAAATACTTGGTTCGGGCCATCCAAAGAGTCAGAATAACAGAAGAGTCTACATGAAACGATTTATGAATGTGAATGAAGCAAGAAGTGTGTGACAAGACCAAATTATTTGGCGGTGCATCCCCTTCGCCAATCCATGCGGAAAAACGGCGTTATGGTTAGTTATGGTCTGGTTATGGTTCGTGGTCTTTTGTGGCATAAAATTCTACTGCAACATATATCTGAAAGTCCGTATAAGGCAGTGGTGGATCATGTACACAATACACGTTTCACACAAAGTATAGGAATGATAGTGCCAATATTTCAAAATAAATATGGTCAACGAACCCTTGAATACATTGTACCATTTATATTTAACAAATTGCCGTACGAATTTAAAAACAATTGTCCTATGATGAAATTCTCACTGATGTTAAAGTGTTGGCTTTTGGAAAGTAACCTTGTGTATTGATGGTAACAAATATGACGGTCTCCATGGTTGTATAGCTCCTAGATATCTGGTGTACTTACTGTTATATATATATATACTACTATTATATTTAAGTCTATCCTCATTGTAACCAACCTGTACTGCTGTTTTATGTATATATCTTTTAAATTTTATTTCTTAATCTATTTAATACTTACAGATGCTTTGATATTTCTGATATTTACGTAATAGTTATATTTTTGTAATATGAATGTTTTATAATGTTGATATTTTTAAAAGTATTGATGTTTTTATAATATTGATATTTTTATAATATTGAAACTTTTATAATATTGGTACTTTTATAATTTTGATATTTTTTATGATATTGACACTTTTATAATATTACTTAAATCGGTGTCATAAGATTGGACTCTAGTATCTCAATAACAAATCTGTAATGCTTTTACCATTATTTTTTCTATTTAATTTTTTTTTCTCAACTTATGTACAGCACAAGATGCATGCGCCTAAATATAATAATTTTTGCCCTACATTTGTATGATGATTGTAATTTATTGTTGTATTATATTATATTGTTGAAATAAACTCCTGCTGACAAGCTACTTGCAGTGGCTTAGCGGGTATAAGTTCCCACTGTATATAATTAATATTATACAATAAAAAAAAATAAAATAAAAAATACAAAAAAACAATTATAAAATAATACTATGTAAAATATTTTAAACAACAGAAAACATGGCATTTTTAATTCCGCTACCGGCCGCCTGAGAAGCTTACTATGTCAACCCATACCTACCTGCACACAGGGCAATACTGTTGCCGGGCTAATTCTACATCATGCGGTACTTTATTCTGAATGCCCACGACTATTGCACTAAACGTACCGAATCAAACAAATTTGCTGCGTTTTCATTAACATTAAACCTACTTGCTGAGATTGAAACTCCGATTCGCCACAGAAAATTATAGATTAAATTAAACTAGTTCAAACAATAATTCGCTTGGCTTAAAAAATACGTGCCAAAGATATTTAATACTGAAGCCTGAAATTTTTCGAATTTGTCATGAACATTATATTCAATATATTCTATGTCTAATTTACAATTGTCAGTACTAGACTTAACTCTTTTTAGTGTCGCTATTACAGATATTTTTTCACGACTGTTTGTTTATCTATTGTGTAAGTAAGGCCCGGTTGTTTCGTGCGTGATATGGCTAAATTGCTGTTTTAATCTCAACGTTATTTTTTTTTTGTGTAAGGCTGAAACTCTCGATGAAACAAATGAAATGTTCATATGACATTGTTGAAACGTCTTCTTTTTAATCCAACTTAAGGGCATTCGAAACGTTAGTATAACGCTATACGCTCATAAATGGCGTTAATTTACATGTTTTAGAAAAAAACCTTTATAGTGAAGAATAAAGTAAGAATAAAAAAAGAATAAAGTGTTATTCTTAACCTGAGTTCCTTCAAGAAATTAAAAAACTAAAATGTTTATTGTAACACTAACACATACCTACACTATTTTTATAAGTTTCTTGGAGAAATTCAGCTTTAATCCTACAATAAAAAAATATTCTATTTCATACTGGATACGTGAATAATTGTATGCAATAATTGAAAAAGGTGGGCTTGGGCGCGAAATTGAGCAATCTGAAAGTATGTTGCCTGTTGTATGCTGATGATCCAGTGTTGATTGCTAACAATATGGAAGATCTGCAGTCCCTCGTATCTAGGATGAATGAAGTATGTATGGAGAATGAGCTAATGATGAATGTAAGTAAGTCTAAAGTCATGGTTTTTGAAAGAGAATTAGTTGGTTAATATGTACACCCGCCAACAAATAATGATCGCAATATTTAAAAACAGTATGTGATAAAGGTGATTTTTTTCTAAAATATTTAAATTAACGCCATCTGTTAGCGCGTAGCGTCATAATCATGTTTCGGATGTCCTCAAACATTGTCATTTTACACAATCTCACGGAACACTAACGAGGCGAAAGATTCACGTGTCTGTTCTTGCGGTGACTCACCACCACGAATCGACTCGTTCGACTATACTAAGTCGAAGACGGCCTTTCTTCTGGATTTACTATTCGCACATCAATAATATCTTGAAAACAAAAACAAAAACCAATTACTGGATTCTTTAAAAGAATTTGAACTATGGCAGATAGTCAAAGGATAGTTAAAGGAAACAAAGCGCACACCTAAGTTCGGTGATCGTGCTTTCGTAGTATCAGGACCTAAAGCCTGAAATGAACTGCCGCATGAAATGAACAAAGTCTCGACAGAATTCAGAGTTAAACTCATAATGGGAGAAATGCACACATAAATTGCTAGCCGGTTAGTGCTTACATAAAGTCACTTATAAAATAAGAAAAAAATTCACCCACCAGTGCGCAAATGCGTCCACAGCCCGCAGCACTGTAAATAACTAAATGTGTAAAAAAAATGAATATATCTATCAAAAGCTTCTTAGGCTTTTTAAGGCCATTTTTTAAATATTCTCCAACCTAAAAATTATAAATATTTAAAATAAATACCAACTCTTCTTATGTTTTTCTGTATCTGTCTGCACATAATTAGATAGAGAATAGGAAGTAATATTTGTACAGCGCCCTTAAGGTGATTTTTCACAAAAATGGCGCTATACAAATTATCCAATTATTATTTTTATTATAGTGTCATAATGGATACGTTGATCTTTGATACAATGTTAATATGTATTGGTATTTTGTAATATTTATCAAATAAAGGTTGGTAGAAAGGTTAATCAGTGGGGTGATTGCGACAGCAAGTGAAGCAGATATGCCAATTAAGTTCGAATCAATCACTAGGCGATTGACACAATAGCAATTATTTATTAATGACTTTTTAATTTATGGGAGAGGATAGGAAGCCCATTATAATACATAGGTATAAAGTATATTGGTAAACTCTGGTTATTTAAAAAATATTTGAAGAATTTAAAATAAGAAAATAATTTTTTTCCTATACCAGGCAAACTTACAAATATATAAAGAAGATATTTTATATAAAGATTAACAAACACTAAAAATCTCAGGCAAAAATAAATGTTAGCGATTTAAATAAGTAAAAAAACTTTGGATCAACAAAAGTACAAAAACATTGGAATAAAATTCTTTGATAAATTACCGGAAAATACAATATTTGTTAATAATAACTTTACTGAATTCAAAACAAAACTAAAAATGTATCCGAAAAACTTAAACTAAATAAAATATATAGTAATAATTTTATGAGTGTACATCTTTATATAAAAATAGGCACAAAGTACATAATATTTATTATGTACTAACTAACTAACTAACTAACTAACCATCACGCCGTTTCTCCGCAGGGGTAGGCAGAGAGGACGGACCGCCAAACAACTCGATATTGGCATACACTACTTGCTTCATTCACATTCATACAACACCTCATACATTCTCTTCTGTTATTCCGACTTCTGACATGGCCCGACTCGAGTATTTGATTCACTTGATCGTGCCATGTCTTCCTCGGGCGTCCCCGGCTTCTTCTTCCATTTACATTCGCTTCATATATTCTCCTTACACTCCTCTCTTCGTTCATTCGCTCTACATGCCCAAACCATCTAAGCGTCCCTTTTTTGATCTTGCTCAGTAAGCTTACATCAGCCTTGCATTCTTTACGAATCTCAATATTATTCACACGATCATACAAAGTTTTAAGACACATTCGTCTCAGAGATCTCATTTCTACAACATTCAGTCTACTTTCATCCTTCATCTGCCAGTTCCATGTCTCACTGCCATATATCAGGGTTGGTATCAGCACTCCATTGTGGACTGCCAGCTTCGCTTCTTTGGACAAATGAATTGTTACAACATACTCGTACATATGAATTATTAGTCGGTATGAATTATTATATATACATATTTCTTCATGAACATTGTCAATATCTTACCTATACCTACCTACGCATGTGTCTTCTCCTCCATCTCTTTCACTTAATATACTTGCTCTCAGTATCGCTCTGGGCTGTAAAATATAATGGCTATATATAACCTTAATTATAATGTTCAACGCATTATGCACATCTCTGTACTCGTATACTTCAAAACTATATTATATTATACTTCATAACTATATTATTCACTGCATCCCAATGGCATAAGCTAAAAGTCACCTACAATAATGCATATCGCCAACTATTCCGTCTACCGAGATACTGCAGCCCTACGGAAATGTTCCTGGAGGGATGAGTGCACTCTTTCAGGGCACTTCTCCGCAACCGCATGGGAAGCTTCCGGTGTAGAGTACGCCAATTCAAGAATACTATAATTACTGCCATGGCTGCCTAGATGGAGTTCCCCCTTGGATTAATTAACAATTTTATGAAATTTAATTTTTTGTTTTTTACGCATTGTAATTTATTTTTATTTATTATTATTGCAATTTATGGAACGTATTGCATTGCACCACCCCTACAGACCTTCTGGAATAAAGCATTATTATTTTTATCATTAGTGACCAGATCTAGGCAGGTATTTCAAATCATTCCCCTAACCCATCTCCCTGTCTTTCCCTCGCCTACAACACACATCCTCGCAACATACCCAAATTCAGGATGCCATAGTCCCACTAGCTCCGTAAAGTTATCACTTTTGTGTGATAGTTTAAATAATAAATATATTTGACTAATCATACCGTTTCTCAGCGAGTGTCCTTGACTTAATTCTGAAACGACAGACTTTTATAATATTTTATCATGAATTCGTTTCAGGTTTTACTCAAACATCTTTGGATATTGACATTAGGTTGGCATTCCTTTATTTACATGTTTCCGGATACGTAAAAATTCGATGACGACTCAAAACTACAAACCATAAAAATAAATGGTTTCTCATTCCTCTACGATTTATAACACCCAAGAAAAGCCTTATCCTTTTACGTACGAGAGAAAAAAAATAATACGTCAAATATATATATTTTTTAACATCTTATTAAAATTAGGTAAGTGATAATTAACTTTGATAAATTTATAAATAATATTATTTGAATTTTGTTTCAGACAGTCTACAGTATCCGCACAAGAGTCTCAACTGCTCCCAACCGTCTGGAGCCAGTGAGACTATGGCATCCCTAATTGGGGAATGTTGTGAGGCTGAAGGTATCGAGGAGGGGAAGGAGAAGTGGGAGAGGAAGGTGGGGAAATGCCTGGCTATTCATATCTGGTCACCAAACACGGCTAAAAGCCATTTCAAGCAACATTTCAATTCTGAATGGTGGTCTTTCACCAGGGCGATACTGAGAGTATCTTCCACTCTGGAACGTGGGCAAATGTACTATACATTATTTTTTTATTAATTAATTGTGAAACAGCACAAATTAATTAAATAAAATTTAGTTGCGCACACCGGGATTTGAACCTGCGACCTTCGGATTCGTAGTCGAGAGCCTTACCCCTCGACCATGGAGGCCGTCAAAAATGATGTGATGATAGCTGAAGTTTGGCAGTGAGAATCATCATATCCAAACACATAAAAAATCAAAAGGAGCCATAAACCCTAAGATTTACAATAAAAACATTTTCATTGAGCATGAGCTATTTTGAGAAGCGAATAAGTTGATTACCCGCTGTGATTATTAAACTCGGCCCATCCGACTTTTAGTCAAGCGTCCTACCCCTCGGGTTATCGACCACCTGTATATTATAGATTGCTTGCAGAGTAGTAGTTGAGGACACTGCTCCGCCTGAGCTTCAAATTTTATTTTTTTAATTTTCTTTCATATTAATTATATCTTATTTTTAAATTAATTAAAAATTACTTTGTAATCACCACTTTATTAATATATACACATCAACATGTTTCGAAAGCAAAGCTTTCTTTATCAGAAATATACAAAGCAAAATATGCAAAGATTAATAATGACGCCACAAAGTAAATACGAATATTTTGAAGAAATTTTATCTTATTTTGTTTAATGGCATTTAAATGGATATTTCAAAGCTTCATATCTCATGATAGAAATGACGTTGAAGCTTAAAATAATTACGTTGTCCTAGAGATTCGATTAAAACACACAAAAAATGCAAATACCGCCAATGGTGCTTGAGTTATTAGTCAGAAAAACAAACAGATTTTCAGTTAAATATATAATACTGGTATATATATATATTGTAGTGACCTAAGAACTATGTAAGTCTATTCGACTACTGTGACATTTATGTCGTTATTTATAAGTTAATAAGGCACCAGCGATATTTCACTTTAATTAATATTTGTGGGCAGCGATATACCAATCTCCCCCGTGGCGTTTGAGCGGTAAATTTAATTTTCGTTTTAATTAAGAAACTGCTTTGATTTAGCATTATTTGCTTTTTAATGCGAGCCGCTCGATGACGAAAACTAAAACGGAAACTCTTGTCACCGCAATGGCGGCTTTCTCGAAAGCAACTGGTAATGCGTAATGCGTAGAGACTTGAAAAATTCGCTTTTACGATAACGCGAATTTTGTCATTTTAACGCGAAAAATTCATATTTCGCTATTTTCATATGAATAACATGAAATTCGTAATTTTCTGTTAAATAACGCAATTTTTTGTATTTTTCCCGCGATATTAATTAAACCAATATTATAGGTTCTAAATATTAATATTAATGAACTGGCAGAGGAAGGATGAAAGTAGACTGAATTCTGTAGAAATGAGATCTCTGAGACGAATGTGTGGTAAAACCATGTATGATCGAGTGAAAAATGTTGAGATTCGTAAAGAATGCAAGGCTGATGTAAGCGTAGTGAGCAAGATTAAAAAGGGACGCTTAGATGGTTTGGGCATGTAGAGCGAATGAATGAAGAAAGGAGTGTAAGGAGAATATATGACGCGAATGTGAATGGAAGAAGAGGCCGGGGACGCCCGAGGAAGACATGGCACGATCAAGTGAATCAAATACTCGAGTCGGGCCATGTCAGAAGTCGGAATAACAGAAGAGAATGTATGAGGCGTTGTATGAATGTGAATGAAGCAAGAAGTGTATGCCAAGATCGAGTTGTTTGGCGGTCCGTCCTCTCTGCCTACCCCTGCGGGGAAACGGCGTGATGGTTAGTTAGTTAGTTAGTTAGCTAAATATTAATTTGTCTGGGATTTTAACAAGCTTTAAAATGGAACACAACTAACTTTATACCGAAAACTTTTTAAAAATAAAAAATAATAATAATTTTGTCTAAAAAAACAGTATACTACCAATCTTGCTGTAAATTATCAAAAAGGGAATATAACACCACTTTTGTTGAAACACCACTAATGCTTCTGCTGAAAAATGATACAATTTTTCAAAAAAAATAGAGCGAATTTCACAGAAAATAATTTTCACGGTTTTCAGGTTCCTGCGTATAATAATGCGTGTCCTTGACTCTATTCGGCAATCAAAATGATATATACTCGTACGGTAACATTATTTATTTGTTTATTTAGATACATGTACATACGAATATGTATACGTTTACATTGGCATACATACAATATTAAGTACATATTATTTGTAATTTCTTCAAATGCTTGGTAACTTTGTGGAATCATTATTAATTATATAAATTGAAAATACACTTATGTATTTTAAATTTATATAACATATTATTTGAGCTATGAATGCTGGATTTGTATGTGAATACTGTACAAAAGTTCCAACGGTGAGTCTATGGGAATAAGGCATCCCCAGTTGATTTATGCTGTGACGCTGTGAAGAGAGTGGAGAGGAAAAGGAGGAGCGAAGAGTAAGGATTGAAAATACCTGGTTATTCATATCTGGTAACCAAACACAGCTTAAGCCATTTCTAGCGATTTGTCGATTCTGCATGTGTGTCGTATTGTAAAATTTTTGTGTACAGTAAGTACCAGGTAACATTTCTCCCTTTTCCCGTGTCAACTAATGTGAGAGGTGCATAAATGTGGAGATAATCTTCTCAAACCAGTGAGCGGGCTGCCTATTGCTACTGTAGGGCTTTTATTTATTTTTATTTCAAAGAATTGTAAACTGTGTTTTATTTGCTAGCAGCATTTGCTGATAGAAATCTTATATTTAAGCCCTCTCACTAAAGTAATGGAGGGTATAAGATGGAATTTGAGCAGAGAGAGAGGGTGGGGATCCATCGAATTCCATTCATTCGCCAGGGAGATGATACTTTGAGTACATATCATAATTCACAATAGTTTACTAAATTCTATAATTTTCTATGTGAAACTGTGTATGTTTATTTAGTATCTATGCCAAAAATTAAATATAGGAATTTTTTTAAGAAAAAGAAGTTGACTATGGTTTCACCAACTCGTAAAAAGTTCCTGTTTTAAAAATGATCCAATTTGTAAAAATAGTCGTATGTTTTTAAAAAAAAATTTATGTTGGTATGATTATTGATGACGTTAATCAGTGTTAATTTTTTTTGCTCTTTTTATTCACTTGTAAAATTGTTAACCACGATACGGGCTTAGCCATCGTGAGGTTAATAATTGGATTGTAAAACAATACATTTTTTGGTGTGAAGAAGCAATAAGTAAATATATCTTTTCAATCTAGAGAAGATACAAAGAACCTCCCTAATATTTTTTAATTCCTTTTTTTATTCATTTAGGTTTAGCTTGGCAATAAATTGTAGACATTTCATAAAGTGGAATTTTTTTCCCATTACTATAACAATACCAAGCTGTTAGCCATATCTTATTTTGATACCTAACATTAAAAAAAATTCACAACCGAATTTGACAGTTCGTTTTAAAGAAACAATACAAAACGTCATAATTCGTTTTTTTACCATTTTTTTTATTTATATTTTTGATCTTTGAATTTGATTTCGTTATTTATTTTAAAATTTAATTAATTACATAAAATCTAATACATTACGATGCACAAATTTTAGAAATACAAACTTTTTCCGTGTAATTGTTTTACTTGCAGAGTTAAGTAAATAAAATGTTTAAACAAAAAATATTCTTTAAATGTGATATAGAATCAATCAATTTTATTAGATACCGTTTGGTGAAAGTAAAAAACACGCACTTGGACAATTGTGCTTTCAACAATATTCCCATGAGCTATCTTTGTGTTGTCATTTAAAACGTTTTGAAGGATCGGAGCGCCCTCATTTTTTATCTACTTTAAAATGTCAGACTGACTTGAAATGCATTTTTTTCTGTAAAAAAAATGTATCATATTCTTATCTGGGCAAGTCAAATTAGATCCCGTGATTTTTGACTGGCAAAAACTAGTTTTATTATGAAAAAGGAAGCAATAAAAGATTTCCTTTCATTTTACCATATGGTTACAAGCCAGCGTTGATACGTTCAATGCACCATTAAATTAGTACCATGAGCGGTTTATTCTTTGTAATTTATATCGATCGTTGTAATGATTGCATTCGTTCCTAAAACTTGTCTGGCTGACTTATTTTTATTTTTAATGATATAGTGACCAAATGATTTATTTATTGGACTAAATAAAATTACTATAATACTACCTTCATATTATGGGAAATGTGGATCAGATTTATTTAACATCGTTCATAAAAAATATGACCATGAAAGTAAATAAGTTTGGTGTATGATAGCCACGATAAAGCGGCATATATACGAGTATATGTATAAGCCCACCATATCCTCAACGTTCAGACGAGGGTTGTTCACATGTAGGAAAAAAAATACATTCGCATACAATAAGGAACTCCAGTGAAAAATAAAATGGCTTTAAGAATATGTATTCATATAGATCAGCAAACGCCGATTCTGAATACATACTTTTAATATATATTGCTATACGTATAATTTATAAATCGTTATTTAAAAGTAAATAAAAAATAATCTCATCAAAACACCTCGTTATGTTGGTACCATTGAATTTGGAACATCTGACGCATTCACAACGACCTCCATGGTCGAGGGGTACGGCTCTAAGGCGTAATTTGGGCTGTTTCAAAAATAATATATAGTATATTTGCTCACGTTCCAGAGTGGAAGACACTCTCAGTATCGCCCTGATGAAAGACCACCATTCAGAATTGAAACGTTGCTTGAAATGGCTGTTAACCGTGTTTGGTGGCCAGATCTGCATATCCAGGTATTTCCCCATCTTTCTCTTCCCCTTCTCCATCCCCTCCCCAATACCTTCAGCCTCACAACATGCCCCAATTGGGGATGCCATAGTCTCACTGGCGCCAGACGGTTGGGAGCAGTTGGGACTCTTGCGCGGTATCCCTTAAAAAAATATAAGGTTGATGGTTGAGTCCAACCGAAACCGGACAGATACTAAGAACATCTATAGTGTAACAACAAACTACACGCCTATATTTTTCACTCTTTTACTCATTTCGTTTTTTTTACACTACTTCGGAATAGGCCTACCCTAGTGAGGTGGTTTATACAAAATCTTTTAAAATTTATTTATATATGTGCATATATACAGATTATTATTAAGATTCACTAAACACGGTATGTAATTACGTATTTTTTTGGTTTCTAATAATAAAAATTATTTAAAATATTCTCGCACATATATTTGTTCAAATTGAATAAATAAACACGATGTAAAAACGAGGTATATCCACCAATCAGTGGATGCCCGAAGAAGAGCCATTATCGTTAGATCCATTAAACAGTAAATGACAATTTTAAAAACATTGAGAATATTTAAATTTCAATAATGCATACTCTCGTTGTCCCTTTTCCGCTAAATACAGTAAGTAGGCGTAAGCAAGATAAAATGCTATACAAACAGTGGGCAAGTCGGATGTGTGTGGAGTTGGCATAACTCTATTTGCCCGACCTATAACAGTTTTATCAAAACGAAAAATATTTTAAAATATAAAATCAAACAAACTTTTCTAGCGATTTAATTTATGTTAATATTTGCTGCCTTTTACGTGCATAATACGAGTTTGCTCAACCCATAGCTCTAAACGAAATAGATACAATACATTTAAATAATTGACTCATAGTTAGTCAATGTTTTTTATTTGCGAATCAATCATGGTGAAATTCTGCATTTCTATTTACATTTGTACAAATAAGAAAAACAAACATTTAATTAAGCATTAATTATTTGAGTACTTACTGTACACTAGAAATCTACAGTCGAAAAAAAAACAAATCAATTTATAATTTATAACGTATACGTTATACATAATTAATTATTTTTTTGTGAAGTTTGCAAATGAAAATGATTAGGCAGTACAAGACAAGCTAGAAATCTACAACAAATATTCCTGTTTTTTTTTTTAATTCTTGATCGATTACTTTATACTAATTCAATATGTTTTCCATTTTAGGAAGTATTTAATTAATTCTTGTCATCAACCTCATCGCCAATGCCCCAAGTAGGCACTTCTTACCAATGGGTAATGATTTTATTATGGAAATATTACATACGTTTTTGACCGCCGGAATATTTTCGTAAGATTTTAAGTGGTGTTGAATTAAAAAAAATAACTCCAGGAAAATGTACATCTTAAAAATAATATAAAACTAAGATATCTGTGCATGGATACAGCTAAATCTCTTAAATGGTTTATCATGTTCATGAAATTGAAACTATAATTTTCTAATTTCTTCAAACGTTTGGTATTCACTTTGTGGCGTCATTATTAATAAATGATTTAAAAAATATTATTTGTATTCACCACTTTATTAATATACATAGATATCTACATGGTTCCATGTACTTTTTTGTTTAGAATTTCGATGTAAACCGTAAACTAAGCAAGTTAAGCTAGGAGGGATGTTAATCTAACAGCGTCTTTTCCACCTTTGAGCATTGAAATATCTTTCAAACATTCTACAAATTATCAGATCGTGAACGTTTTAAAAACAAAATTCCTTATTTTCCGATTTTATTATAACACCAACCACTTCAATGTGAACAAACTAATCAAATTGAGAATCCACCATGACTAGGAAGATGGTAGAAGCCAGTAAAGGCTCCACAAAATTGTGATTTGCGTACATAATATATTTTTAATAAAAATATCAGATAAGTTCCAAACGTCTGATGCCAGTGGGACTATTGGGGTATATCGTGAAGATGGGATCTCCAATTTGGGTATGCTGTGAAGCTGAGAGTATTGGGGAGGGTTATTCACTAAACACGGCTACAGCCATTTCAAGTAACTTCTCGATTACGATAAGTAATTGCAGTGCTGTACGCCCAGCATTCCTGTATTCGTGTTGTTACAGGCGATTGTCCGTGCACACTGCATGTTGTTTTAAAAAAAAATACAAACAAGGCTATCAGTCATAATTTCGGTAATCTTGACAGGCGCACGTTTCGACCGTAAATACAACCTTCGGGCGTAATGTAAACTGACCGGCCGTTTACTAATTAAGGAAAATAAACAAACATTAATATCGGACAAACTCATGGTTTGAGGAAATGAACTTCGTATCAATTCTCCACGCCGTTTGTTTTAGACAATATCAACTCTTGCTCCTAGTTAGGTACTTCTAGGTATAGCTGCAAAAAATTAGTAATTTTTAATACCAGAATCTGTGAGTGGTATTTTATCACGAGAATGCATAAGTAAATGTGAATTGTTTGGTGTTCGAAAGGTTAAATTTAAACTACGTCATTAAGTTATTGACGACATCCTTGGTAGAGCGGCAAGCTCATTAAATCTGAGCCCAGAGGTTGGTGGTTCGAAATCCGCCATGCGCAAAAAATTATAAAATCTAAAAAAAATATATTAAAAAAGGATGGAGGAGTTTATATGTTTGACGGCCTTCTTGGTCGCTGGTTCAAATCCCGGCGTGCGCAAGTAAATTTTATTTAATTAATTTGTGGTGTTTCACAATTAATTAATTTAAAAATAATATATAGTATATTTGCGCACGTTCCAGAGTGGAAGATACTCTCAGTATCGCCCTGGTGAAAGACCACCATTCAGAATTGAAACGTTGCTTGAAATGGCTTTTAGCCGTGTTTGGTGGCCAGATCTGAATAGCCAGGTATTTCTCCATCTTTCTCTTCCCGTTCTCCTTCCCCTCCCCAATACCTTCAGCCTCACAACATTCCCCAAATGGGGATGCTATAGTCTCATTGGCTCCAGACGGTTGGGAGCAGCAGGGATTCTTGTGCAGTATTCATGTACATTTTTTTATATATATGTGTGTGTACATACCTGAAGAAGCCACAAAGTGATTGCTTCCTTCGATAAATTAAAAAAATAACTCCAGTGAAAAATATTAGGCCTAAAACTATATATTCGTATAGACCAACAAACGCCGATTCTGGATATTTAAAATTTTATTATTTAAAATTGTATGTAGAATTTATAAATCGTCATTTAAAAGTGAATAAAAAACCATCTCATCAAAATACCCTGTTTCGTTGTTACAATTGGATCAACGTCACGCGGTTGTTCGTGCCTAAATTATTTTTGTTTAAATTCATCCCGTATGACCGCGTGACGCTGTGACGTCACGCGGGCATCGCTACTTACCACTCGGTTTCGGGCTGTTTTGGTAGGTTTAAAAAAAATCTAATTTTGAGAATTAATTTAACCACGAAAAGTCATTATAAAAAATATTGGCATTTAAGTTAGAAAGTTAACATTGACATATATTTTTTTAAATGGAATGGTGTTTCTCATTCCAAATATCATTTTAAATAAAAATATGTGTTATAATTTAAGCACCGTTCCAGAGTGGTATGTTTGAGCTCTTAGTATCGCAGTGGTAAAAAATACCACCAGTCAGAAACGAGACGTCGCTTTAATTGGCAGCAGTCTTGTTTAGTGACCAGATCTGAAAAACCAGGTATTTTCCAACCTTCTTCTCTCCTCTATACTTTCTCTTCGTATTTCCTTCAGCCTCCCAACATACCCCTATTTTAAGGAAGCCACTATCACACTGGCTTAGAGCAGTTGGGACTCTTGTACCGTAATATTAATGGTATTTTGTGGTACCTAGGTCGTTGTAAGTAGGCTTTAGATAGAACGCATGCATATACTTGCGTGTACTGTGTATGTTAATTGGGATCGGTCAGTGTTTTTTTTTTCAAATGGTTTTATTAAATTTCAAAATAACAAAAAAATGTAACAAATAAATTGGTATAATCACTGGGTATATCAAAAAATAAAAAAAGTCCTGATAAACTACTTTTTAGTAGTTTGTCAACGAGTGCTTTAAATAGTGAAAAAATTGTAAAAGTTAGATAACGTGGATTAATATATATTTAATGTATACATTATATATACGTACTCCACCGACGTGCATTGCCCTATGAACAAAGGTAGGCTGTGTGCAGTTCGGGTATGAATTTGAGTATTTGAAAATGGTCATTTTATTACCATATTCCTCTGATAGTTGTTGTCAACTGAATAAATGGGCGTTCAAGTTTCTTACCAAATTCACGGAAAACTTACATTTTGGTTGGAAAGTGGTTGCTTTTTTAAATTTTCTTTCAATGGTTAATTTTTTTAAGGTAGGTACTGCTTTTCAGCATTTATGAACTGCACGCCACTAACGTATAAACATATGCACAAACACATAAACGTACATACACACATATATGATAAATAACAACAATAAAACGGAAAAAAATAAAAAAAATAAGTTCTACCTTTATAGCTACGTTTCCAAGTGACACAAATTGACTACACATAAGCTCGGGTACTAACGTCTTCTCTTCGTATGATTGAAGAGAGTTGGTGGAGGTTAAAGCGGGATTCTGAAGTTAACCAGCCAGTCAACGGCATCCGAAGTTACATTAATTCAGCACAGATGTGCCTCTAAGAAACAGATGAAGAGAACAATCTTCTACTATGTGGTCTGCATTTGAATATGTCCAATATCTAACTAACTAACTAACTAACCATCACGCCGTTTCCCCGCAGGGGTAGGCAGAGAGGACGGACTAAACTACTCGATCATGGCATACACTTCTTGCTTCATTCACATTCATGCATCGTCTCATACATTCTCTTCTATTATTTCGACTTCTGACATGGCCCGACTCAAGTATTTGATTCACTTGATCGTGCCATGTCTTCCTCGGACGTCTCCGGCTTCTTCTTCCATTCACATTCGCGTCATACATTCTTCTTACACTCCTTTCTTCGTTCAATCGCTCCACATGCCCAAACCATCTAAGCGTCCCTTTCTTAAACTTACTCATTACGATTACATTAGCCTTGCATTCTTTACGAATTTCAATATTTTCACACGATCATACATGGTTTTAGCACACATTCGTCTCAGAGATCTCATTTCTACGGCATTCAGTTTACTTTCATCCTTCTTCTGCCATTTCCATGCCTCACTGCCATACATCAGGGTTGGTATCAGCACTCCATTGTGGACTGCTAGCTTCGCTTCTTTGGACAACTTTTTGTTAGCGCCAACCGCGTTCAGTCCTCCGTTAATGGAGTTTCCTGCATTCACCCTTCTTTCAATATCTCTATCAGTCTTTCCATCTCTCGTAAACATACTTCCCAAATATACAAACTCATCGACCTGCTCCAAGTATTCGTAATTCATAACTATATTGCACACTGTTTTCGCAATCTCTCTTTCAAACACCATGACTTTAGACTTACTTACATTCATCATTAGCTCGTTCTTCATGCATACTTCATTCATCCTAGATACAAGGGACTGTAAATCTTCCATACTGTTAGCAATCAGCACCGCATCATCCGCATACAACAGGCAACATACTTTCAGATTACTCATTTCCGCGCCTAAGCCCACCTCTTTCAATTCTTGCATACAATTATCCATGTATAGATTAAATAACCACGGTGACATTACGCAGTCCATGTCCAATATCACACAATAATATTCAGAATCCTATGCACTAGTGAAGTAGAATTGACCATAGAAGAGACGAATGCATTTTTCGGAAGATGTCAATCGCGAATTATTAATTGTTGTTCTGATGCGAATGCTCGTACGAACAGGGTTACTGGAACGAACGCACGCCACGTGACGTAACGTAACGATTGTGTGAACGGCAGAAAATCAACAAATCAACAAGTCAACAAGTGCAGCAATCCGTGCGTGAGAATCTGACACTCTTAGCGGGTTTATTTGATAACATCGTCTTATATGACATACGCAACGACGAAAACTACACCGTATCATGCAAGCGAGGGACTGTAATATTCATGAGACTATTATGCCTGCAGTCTACGGTAGACGGATGCTATAGTTTATACGACTGCCTTTGTAGCGTTATAAGCTCCACGATGTATAATAGTTAAAGAGGTGCATCTTAGTAAACATTGTATCCTGACGAAGGAACCATAGATTTTAAAATATGTAGATATTTATTAATTAAAATAGTGGTTACATTATTATTTTTATGGCCTTTTCCCTTTGATTTGTGTTTCTCTCTTGTTTTAACATTTTCCCTTTAATTTTTAAGATATATATATATCGTGCATTGACGAAAGAATGTCGTAAACCTACATGAACTCTTCACGCGTGTATATCAAACTTAAGTGATCAAAGAAACCTAAAATCGATCGTTTTTGAAGGATACTATTTGTTTTAAATTTTCTTATTACTCACTTAAAATTATATATTTAACAAAACAAGCAGAAGAGTGGACGAAAAAAAAATTGCCGCGAGAATTTCCCTTTCCTAAGTATATAAAAATTTCAGTTTCCAATTCCAAGGCGTTTTACAACATAAGTGCTAGTAGTAGTGCATAGTAATCTAACCAAAAAATCCAGAGAGTTTCTTTGACGCAGGGGGATAAGGAGGATGAAAGGAAATATGTTCAGAAGGGGGAGGGTAAGCTTTTTACCTAGCAAGGTTCTGTATATCAAAGGGAAAAGGAAGTAATCTGACATCCGCTGGGTAATTCCACGAGAGTCGAGGGCCCTACTCTCCGGTCGTAGACCCCCTCGAGACACTTTTAAGTCAGAAGATTGCGGGTGCGATTCCCACGCTGTGCAAAACCATATTAATTTTTTTTTTGCCAGGTGCAAGTTTCAAGCATCGTGGTCATTAAAGCGACTGTATGGAAAATTACAAATTAATAAAAATCATGTAAGCGGATTGACCAAGTACCATCGCTCTGGTGAATGACTGCCTCTCAAAATCGAAATGTTTGCTTAAAATAGCTTTATCCATGTTTTGTGACTAGATCAGAATAGCCTTCCCTAGAATACTACCCAACCTTCCTCTTTTCGTGTTCTCCCTCTTTCCACTCCCTTTAGCCCGGTGATGCAAAACCTGCGACCCGCGGTCCGTGAGCCCATTTCGTCCGGCCCGCGAGCCTTTTCTTGCGGCCCACTTGACTAAATAAAAATCAACAGCATTATTTTGCTGGTTTGACCTTTGGAATAGAAAAAAAATTAAAGGCGCCCTATGATTGATGTTTTGAATGGGTTCCAATTTAGGTTACGGAAGTGATTTTTTTTAACAGCAATTGGATTTCCGGGTTCTATGATCACGGTTTTCGCTCTGTTTTACAAAAGTATGAACGGGTATCGCGACAAACTTGACTGTCTTCAATATTTGTTGACTCAACTGCCAAAATTACAAGCATTTTTAACATGTTCATTAAAATTTCAGATTTATTGGTCAAAAATCGAGATATTTTATTGGTTTGTCCGAGGACATGAAAAAAATCGCTTTTGTTGTCTGTTCTATGATTATTATTTTTTTTTTTTTGTGAATACCGCACAAGAGTCCCAACTGCTCCCAACTGGAACCAGTGAGACTATGGCATCCCCAATTGGGGAATATTGTGAGGCTGAAGGTAGTGGGGAGGGGAATAGGAAGGTGGGGAAATACCTGGCTCCTCAGATCTGGTCACTAAAAACGGCTAAAAGCAATTTCAAGCAACGTTTCAATTCTGAATGGTGGTCTTTCACCAGGGCAACATTGAGAGTATGTTCCACTCTAGAACGGGCGCAAATATATTATATATTAAATATTATTTTAATGAATTAATTGTGAAACAACACACATTATTTAAAAAAATTTACCCGCGCACGCCAGGATTTGAACCCGCGACCTTCGGATTCGTAGTCGATAGCCATACCCCTCTACCATGGAGGCCGTCAAATGGTTACCGCTTTACAGAATACAAAAAGGTTACCCGACCAACTTTTACTTGGAAACACTGACCTATTTTTAAATAATCTATGGAATGGCAAAAAAAGATTTTACATTAATTTGTTATAAAACGCGACATTTAAGGTAAGCACCCAGTTATTTTTTTGTATATAATTCATACCTACCTACTAAACTCCGGACAACATACCCTATTTAGAGATGCCATGGTCCCACTGATTCCGGACGGCTTAGAGCAGTTTCGACTCAAAAATGTTCGTTGTTATGTTGGCATTGGAAAAACACTTATTACTCAATCACCCAAATTTCCTAAGAAAGTAAGAGATATTTGAAAACCGCGAAAACAGTGATTATCTACTTAAATTTAATTTATTAGAACGTGACACATTTACTTAAAATAGTCTGTAAAATATTTACTTTTTCGAAAAGAAACAGACACAAGAATCAGTGTTAAGAATATTAGGGTCAGACATTTTTTTTGTAAATAAGCCGAACACATAAATTAAGTACTTATTTTCGTGACTTTAATGAAATTACATTGATAAGTAGATACCCGAATACATTACGGCTTTTGTAAATGTCAAACAGAAGTATTTTTTTTTAACATTTGCGTCGAAATCACAAATCCTGTATAATTCTACGTTGTTCACCGTACTTATAAGTGTTGCAATTATTCGTCTCGTGAAATGCTTTTGGAATGTTTTAGTGTAATGAACGAATTTAAAAAAAGCTATTTATCATTTCCAATAGCCAAATAATTATATTGACCCAAAACGAAAAACTTATACCACAAACAATTCCTGGATGAGACTCGCGCCCTATTATGTAACGCCGGTAGTCGCTACCGGGTGATAATTACCCAGTGTTGATGAATTTATATAAGGGCTATTGAAGTGTTATTTCTGAAGTATGTATATTTTAAAAATATTATTGAAACCTTAATATATTACTAATTATAAAACGTAATATGTTAATAAAGCTTTTAATAACGTATTAAAAAAATATATATACAAAATAAAAATGTCTAAATATTCCTAAAAAAAATTAGGTACTTTCTTTCGGAAAAGGGAGGAAAATGTGCAGTTTTTTTCTTAGGAAATCTGTTATCATAATACATTTATTAAAAGTAATGATTATTAATAACTGAAATACACATTAATAAGGATATATCTTTTTTTAAATTTTGCTCTTCTCATCAAGATGTTCTGGCACGTAGAGAAAACTGATCGCATCGGTAAAACATCAGAAGAAAGGTTCCTAGAACGGAGCGGGTCTAAGTCGCAAGCTAACAAATATATTAAAAATATTTTACCGTAACGGGGAGAGGGACGTCGGAGAGTTATTATTTATAAATTCAAAATAATGATAATATTATAGTGCGATAAGATAAACACGGTGTTTTTAAAGGGAAAAATATTTATTACGATTTTTTTTAAATATGTACGGACTTAGCATTTAACAAATCAGAAATATTACACATTTCTGACCGTTCTACGCATGTTTTACAAAAACATTTAAAAAGTTGAATATCCTTAAATGCTATGAGGGTTTTTCTTTAAAATGTTGATAAGATAAATTTAAAAAAAGAATAGTGCGTAGTTTAAAATTTTCATAAACACTACGTAACTTGAATGTTTTTTAATTTTTTTTTTTAATTCGGATTATAAATCTTTGATTAAGTTTAATTACACAAACGTAACGAGAAAGGATTAAAAATATTTTTATTCACTTTAAAAATCATATTTTAAGTAAAACATACAATAGGACGATCAGAAAAATTAATATTTCTTATTAGATTTTGATAAATGCTAAGCCTATGTAAATTTATAAAATATTTAATAAATATGTTTCTATTTATTAGTTAAACATTACGCCCGTCTTTTTTTGTCGTGTGTTGTATAAAATAAAAGTTTTTAAATTTACTTTCAATCGTCTATTTTCTAGGAAATTTTCAATTATATATTATTATACATTAATGAAAATCCATTTTAAAACTGTTCAGTGGTAAAACGCTAAAATCGATTTAAACATGACTTACGCACCTGGTAGATAAATAGATTCATACTTCCTGTATTGATTGGCTATAGTTCAAATTCAAAGTATAATTATTATTTGTATTGCGGGTATATCAAAATAATAGCAACGTGAATAATATGATTGATTAGTTCATATTAAAGGTTTTGCTCGGCGTGTTTAGCCTTTAGAAATCAATTATTTGTCGATTGTTCAGACTCGCACAATCGAAATAAAAATGAATGAGAATATTCACCCATTATCCATACCTATGAATTTCTAAAGAGTTTATTTCAAAAAATAGCTAGATTTATATGTTTTTCAGTGCGGCAATGTTAATGATTAGTACCATAATTTTCCTACAATAATATCTGGATGGAAATAATGAATGTTCGCTTATTAAAGATATTTTCACGAACCGACATTAGCCAAGTGGTAAAAAATATTATCTGAGGAAATCTGCGGTGGTCGCGAACAGGTCCCATGAGGTTTTCTATTTCTTTTCAAAATCAGATAAAAACAACGAAACACTAAGAGACTGATTGACTATTTTTGTTTCAGTGCCGAATAGACATCAATGAAATTACGAAGTTACGAAAAGAGCAGTTGCTTAATAGTCGGTCACAGTGTGTTTTAGACAGATTCGCGTATTTAGGAGATTTTACTAGATTTTTTCGTTTTGTTTTGTTGCCATAACTACTAATTAAAGAGATACAAAAAATTGTTTTATTTTATTTTTCTTTTAGTCTCCTTTTATGTATACACCACACAAGAGACCCAACTGTTTCCAACTTTCCAGCGGGATTTTGGCATTCCCGATCGGGAATGTCGTGAAGCTGAAGGGCGTGGTGAAGGAGATAGGGAAAGTGTCTGGCTATTCTGATCCGGTCACCATACACGGCTAAAGCTATTTGTAGCAATTTCGCGAGCGCGTTTCGAATCTAAATGGTGGTCTCGTATGGTCCTCAGGGCGATACTTAGAGTATCTACCACTCACCTTGAATTTCTATACCCATCATTAAAATAAAATGGAAGCAATCAAAATGTACTGGGTGTAACAGCACGTACACGACAAACTTTAACCAGTGATTCCTGAGCTTATTCGGAGAGAACTGTAAATGGCAATTTAGTCTCCGATAACTTTTTTTTTGTCACCTAAAAACATTTAAAAAGCCGTGGTCATTGGGCGGTTACTCGGTTGAGTGACCAATGACGACATGTAAAAGTAAAAAAAAAATAAATTATTTACATTTTTTACTTCTATTATGCTCAGGAGTTACTGATTCTTGTTTTTTTTTCTTCTTATAGGTTTGTTGGTACACTCCCGCATTCTATCTTGGATTACACCGGCTATGGACAGAAGGAGCCACTAAGGGCTATATTTTGTCATCGTCAGTATCTGTACTAACCAATTTGATGTGTGTTTGTGACTAACATCCTTCTATGCGAAAGCTGTAAAGGGACACTTGAGGGTTTAGAGTCCTTTAAAAATTATAGATTCGTTTAATTAAAAAATTAGAGTCCTTGACGTGCACCCTGGAGGAGTAACCATAAGTTACTTATACCGGGGTGGGAAAATGGTGGGTAACCTCAACTGATTACAGTTTGTCGGGTTCGTGATGTTATAACCAGTTCCTACCGTATTAACAAAAGTTCTAAAAATACATAATTTAATTCGTTCAAAATAAACACGAAATACACATACAAAAAGTTATATATCAATCAGAAAAGAAAAGGAATTTATAAAGAAAATTGGTAGTTAATTTCAATGTAATGAATCATTTTCCCGATAAAGAAAGCTTTAGACAAAAACAGAAACGTTTTTTTAATATAAATATTTAGAAGACGGTACATTGCCAGCCAATTTCGCGTCACATGTTTGGAATATAATGAAGTCATTACAATGTTTTTTGGGGTTTTAATGGCCTCAATCGCCCGGAGATAAAGCACTTGTCTATGATCACGATTTGGATAGCTCTTGAGTTTTTTGCAGGTATCTATTAACAATTAAAAAAAAAAACAATTGACCACCAATGGGAGTCTATCGTGATTTTATTTTGTTCGTGCGGCTAAAGAGATGGAAAGTGATGAATTTCTCTAATGATATTAGCCAAAATTATGGCAGTAGTATGCTCAGCACTTGAAGAATTCATATTTTTTGGGCTTAATAGCATTAGCCATAGAAGATTATCACTGTACAAAGAATTTATTTTGTTGATTTCTAATATACTGTACAAAGAATTTATTTTGTTGATTTCTAATATAAATTTGTTATTCATTTTTGATTAATTACTAACCTACTTTAATCATTTTTGTTTATGTTTATAATTTGTCTATTCTTACATTATTCTGTTCTATGTTTATCATTTGTATTAGACAAGTATAGACTTGACATTATTTTTTTTTAGAATATCATATATAGTCCTTATGAGAAAAGCATCGCGTTGATATGTATAATAAAGTGGTAAATACAAAGTAATTTTAAATTTATTTATTTTATTTATTCATTTGATTATACGCTCGTCTGGGGATTTTGCACGGATTTTTAAGACAGAACATAATGATCTATATTTGTACATTTGACCTTTTTTAAACGTTTAACAGTAACATATAATGGAAAACTAAAACAAAATTATAACACAAATCATTAACGCTACATTATCCAAGCTAAAATAATTAATTTTATGATTCATCAAAGTTATGGTGAAGATGACGCTTTTCTTTATAAATGGATTATATATACAATATAATGGATTATATATAGCAAATATATATACAATACCTCCAAACTTGTTACCAAGTGCATCTATTGGTTAGTGACTGTGACTTATAGTTGGTTCTGCACGTGTTGCGGAAAAATGTTACAATTTGACTTGCTTTCTTGTCGATACATGTAATTTAATAGTGACTTGGTGTGACTTGCTAGAGCTGCATATTATTACCAATTAGGTACTGAGATTTGTAAACAGACTGTTAGTATTATATATATATATACATTTATTTTTTTATCTTAGTACCGCACAAGAGTCCCAACTACTCCCAACCGTCTGGAGGCACTGAGATTATGGTATCCCCAATTATGGTATATTTTGAGGCTGGAGGTTGTGGGGAGGGGAGAAGGAAATGGGAAAGAGGTAGGTGGGGAAGTATCTGGCTATTCAGATCTGGTCAACAAACATGGCTAAAGCTATTTCAAGCAACGTTTGTATTCTAAATGGTGGTCTTTCACCAGGGCGATACTGAAAGTATCTATCACTCTGCAACGTGCCACAAATGTACTATGTATTATTTTTAATGAATAAATTGTGAAATAACACAAATTAAACTGATAAAATTTACTTGTGCACGCCGGTAATTGAACCCGCGACCCTCGGATTCATAGCCGAACATCGTAACCACTCAACCGACGAGGCCGGAAAAAAAATAAAAATACGTTTAAGCCGTCGTAAATATATTATTGTGAAAAAAAAAATTATGCCCACGTGGGCCCAATATATAAATTATTTTTACTTAAATATTCTCACCATTCACAATTTAAAATTATCGTTAAAATAGTCAAACTGAAGGAAAGTAAATAAGTATTTCCAACTAGAAAAAAATCCGCGTAGATAAACGATTGCAGATATGTATGAATCTGTGAAACCATTAATTTAATACAAGTTTATTGCACTGCGATTCAACGTGTTCTACTCATAACACTATAATTCGATTAGTTCACGTCGGAGTAGTGTTGAAATCGGATAAAAAAAAATTGTTTTATTCTAACCCACTAACTCGGGTAAATTTAAAAACATACATTATCCTATTTCTTAGACGTAACATGTAATTATTGGAACCCATTCCGTACATATTTATGCGATATGGCGTAGGAAGTTATGCTGCTTTTTATAATTCGCAATCTCTTTGGGATAGTTAAGATACGAAAAAAATGTTTTCCTTTTTAATCAATCGTTTTACAGGTATAGATAAATCTGCGATTGGTGGTAATAAACACGAAGATTGAACTGTACGCTTCGTTCGAACACATTATGTAATAAGTTGGAATTTATGTACCATGGGCGTGCTTTGCCTGTTTATAATGATTTTAACCATTTTCTAGAAGAAAAAAAAATACAAGAGTTTAGTATCCAATATTTTTGCAATTAAAAAAACATAAGTATTACTTACTAAATGAATAAATCAATCAAAGTACATCGATACCTTAGTTCAACAGGGAAATAACTCAAAATTTCTGGGATTAGAGTTAATGATGAAAAATGGTAAAGAAACTCTTCCTTCTCATATTTAAATAAAATATAAGTCTAATTCATCCTAATTATGTAGTCAGATAATTCTTTAAGGAATTATAATAAAATCAGCACATTCTTAGTACAATGGAGAAACAGGTCAAATATTTCCGTTTGAAACTTAATAAATGTAGCCATTGACACCTATGATATGATAGGTTGATAAATTACTTACATGCTGCATCTATTGTTATGTTATAGGTGGACAAAATAAGTTTACATCGGAGCGATGTCTTTATGAAAATTTTTCAAATGCAGTTTTCTCAAAATGAGGTATTTTGAGTTAGTTCCCTATTGAAGTAAGGTATCGATATTGTGGAGTATCTGGTGTGAACGAAGTAAGTAAATTTTATTTTTCTTCGATTGCAAAGTGATCAAACTTTGTCGATATTATATATATATATTTACGCCTATTTATATTAACATTTACAAATAAATAATAATTGATAATATAAAAAAATTGTAATTGACGACATTCGATTTTTTTTCTTTTTCTTCATTGTACGCTTATATCCCACTTTATTACCATCTTTTTTCTATCGGAAAGTTGAAATCGTATTTTTTGTTTTGGAAAAGTCACGGCACGCCACTGATGGTTACATACTTACCGATTATTCTGATTATTTTAATGCACCAATTATATTCAAGCTTTATTGATTGAGACACCATAAAATTATTACGATACCTACATATGTTTAAGACCACCTTGTTAAATTTTCAAAATTACCGCGTAATACAAATGACATATTATTTATTTCTAACTAGATCCTTATTTTCATATTCTGTTATTTAGATTAGGTAAGTATGTATAATATTAACACTGGCATTATAAAAATACAACACCTTTAAACATATTACTATATATATATAATACTTTGAGAGCAGTTAGATTCTTAAAGAAATGGTATAATGCTTTATGAATTGTTTTTAAGAGGAACGGCTGCGCTGGATGTTTCATACATAACTTAATTTTGGATTTGAAGCAAAAATACCCATCCAAACTGAATGATACATTTTTTTAATAATTTTAGGTTTAGTAAATATCTACTACGTATGAGAAGTATTTTTGAGAACCATGACAAAAAACACATAATTTTAGGTTTAGTAAATATCTAGTACGTATGAGAAGTATTTTTGAGAACCGTGACAAAAAACACATAATTTTAGGTTTAGTAAATATCTAGTACGTATGAGAAGTATTTTTGAGAACCATGACAAAAAACACATAATTTTAGGTTTAGTAAATATCTAGTACGTATGAGAAGTATTTTTGAGAACCATGACAAAAAACACATAATTTTAGGTTTAGTAAATATCTAGTACGTATGAGAAGTATTTTTGAGAACCATGACAAAAAACACATAATTTTAGAGGCAATTTAGAAAATCATTTTCGGGTTAAAGGTATTTTTTGAAAAAATGATCATATTTGCTATGTAAATATTATTACGCAAATAAAAATATAAAAAACAAATCACTTAAAAAAAAAAACCTTTTTTCGTATTGATATTTTGATTTAATGATTATTTAAATATTAAAAAAAAAAGTATTTTACATTTAATTATATTTTCAAGGTAGACACGGGGTAAAACTTTTTTTTTGGTCACCGTTAGCCTCCAAATAATTGTTAAAGGTGCCTCTAAAATCGCGAAAAA
The DNA here is from genome assembly GCA_022606495.2 of Halesus radiatus. Classification (NCBI taxonomy): domain Eukaryota; kingdom Metazoa; phylum Arthropoda; class Insecta; order Trichoptera; family Limnephilidae; genus Halesus; species Halesus radiatus. The sequence continues at coordinate 204,484 of JAHDVE020011177.1, forward strand.
ACGATTCCTTTAATGGCCTATATTTCATAATGTAAAACAAAGATAATAAATTACTTCTAATCCGTACTAGATATTTACTATATTTTTTGATGAAGTATTTTAGCCCCTAATCCAAAATTAAATTTTGTATGAAACAAGCTGCGCAGCCGTTCCTCTTAAGGAGCTAGACGTTCTCAATTTGAAACAAATCTACTCAAAAAATATTCTATTGCACCAATTTTACAATGTCCATGTGTTTCAAGAAGTAACAATTACTAGAACCCTAGGAAAATCACATAGAAAATCTGTATATCTAAATATACCAGCCTATAAAATCGCTTATGGACAAAAAGTTTTAAGTACAACAACATTAAGCAATTTATTTCTTTACCTAGCACAATTAGAAATACAAAAGTCAAAAGCCTTTTTAAAATCAAAATCATTACTCACCTTAAGAGCCAGCACTCAAAAATGGCCCTAAACATCACTTTTCAGGTTGCTAACTCAAGCAATACCACAAATGATTTATCGATAAGTCTATATGGGTAGTTAGGTAAATATATAAAGTTTCAAAAGACGAAAATTCTCAATCTGTAATCCTTAAATTCTATGAAATATATTCCAAAATATCATAAAATAAGTGCTGTTTGAAAACCTATGAAAGCAATTTCGTTCGTTTTTACCTAAAAGTCCAGTACATATTTCATATGGAATTTAAAACATTACAGTTTGAGGATTATTGTCTTTTGAAACTTAATACATTTTCGAAATTAACCGTATACAATTACCGGATAAATCATTCGTAGTATTTCTTAAGTTGTATTACAATTGTATATTTTTGGGTGCTGACCATTAGGGACAAGTTTATTTTTTCGAATATTTGTATTTAAAAATAGTCATATACTAGATAACTGAAAAACCATTATAAATTGTCATCTCAACACAGACGTTACACCTAGTGGGATGAGTAATACACCAAACAATTAAAAAAACCGTTTAAGTAAAAGAAGCAAAAAAAAAGAAGTTTCTTTTCACTTGTATAATTTTTATGATCGCTACTTTTGCATGTAAATTCAATTGAATAAATTTCGTAAACATGTAATTATCTCGCTTAAACTGTCAAATGGAGTTCTCACAATGCTAAGCCGGGATATCGGTTTCTTCAAAGTAAAAACATGCAAGCCTACTTGATTTAAAACGGATATGTCCATGTTTAAATAGATCGAATACTTTGTCAATGTCCAAAGTGATAAATTAGAACATTATGAGCCATCGTCAGGTTCTATGAAACACGAAGTGATTATTAACACGGAATAGGTGTCTAAATAAATATCAAAATACCAGAAATAAAGATTTTAAGATTTGGTAGTTCGTAATTAAACCGGGTGTATTAACACTTCGGTTGGTTCATATTTTATATTATTAAAGTTTAATTAAACACTAGGATTTCCTAAAAACAATATTGTATATTGCATGTGCTCTTTAGTGGCTTTTATATATTCTATTATGAAATTGAAATTATAATAGTGACACAGGTGTAAGTAGGTACATCGATAGTATTATATTCACAAAATACAACAACTGAATATTTTAAATGTATCATAAACAAATCCAGCAATAACATTGTACATGTATATTTCAATGTAATTTGCAACAAAGGCGAATATACAAACACGCATCACATTCACTCATACTTATCTTGTTAGTAATTATTGAGGATGTATGCTATTATAGTCTTCTCGTATTTGCATTTCGTGCAGTTGAACATATGTACTATATCTGAAAAAGTATTACCTTCTGCGTGAAGTCTAGGTACAAGCGAGTTCTTTATCTTATCCTTTCGAAAATATGGACTGTTAAAAGTGTAAGTATATAAAGGAAAACAATGTTATTTTAAAACCTGTCCATATTTCGTCGCCTAATTGGCTACATGCACTCGGTACCGGGGAAGAGATTAACCGATAAAAGTGTGTTGTGGGCGAATCTGTGAGCGCGAAGTAAGGACAGTTTTCCCTCACTTCCGGTGACTGATAGAAATTTCAAAACTTTTTCTTGGACACTTAAAATCCATTGACCTGTTTGGAGCCTAGGAGTTCAATAGTCTTATGTAAATTGGCGACATCAGTTTTCTTTCAAACTATATAGATCACACGTCAGGACTCAAAAATGGCTCTAACATCACTTTGCAGGTTGGTAATACAAGTAAATTCTATGCGGGTAGTTAGGAAATTGTATAAGGTTTCAGAAAACAAAAATATCCCGTAATCTTTAAATTCTATGAAATACGTCAAAAACCTCATAATATAAGTGTAGTTTGAAAACCAGAGAAAGCAATTTTGAACGTTTTACCTAAAATGTACGTATTTTTCAAAGAATTTAAAAGATTACAGAATAAGAATTATTGTCTTTTGAAACCTTATACATTTCCTAATTACTCGTATAATAAAATAATAATGTATCATACAAATAACGTATCTTAACCCGTCGATTCTTTTTGGGAGATATTTCTCCCAGAAAACAAATAGCCGTAGTCTTTTTAGGAAATATTTCTCCCAGCCCGACACGGACTCATAAAATTCTTGTCATCTCATTTTGTATTATAGTAATGTATATGATTTAAACTGTGTTAGAAAGAGAAAAAACACGCTTTTATTGCCATTTAAAAGTTTACCATGCATACATAAAAAATAAAAAATTATTATCAAAAAGACAAATTAATAAAATTAATTAATGTCATTCTGTTAATTTTATCTTGAAATAACAAATTACAATATTTTTGTTACTATTCATGTGAATAAAATTGACGGTTATAGATAATTATAGTCGGTTATAGATAATTCATTCGTACTATTTCTTGAGTTAGCAACCTGAAAAGTGTGCATTTTTGGGTGTCGACTGTTGAGGCGTTATTGGTTGGTACAAACATGCAAAATCTCACATAAAAGATTTTTTTTACAAATATCTGTTCTTCTGATGTCTTCCCTTATACGAGGTTGGCTATTTTACCAGTACGACTACAGCAAGTATCAAAGCTGTGAGTTGCGGCGTCTACTTGATGTTTTTTTTAATTTTGTGATTTTTTAAAATTTTGCATTGTTCTTATTCGACAATTTTTTTAAAATCTTTTTTTGAAAGAACATCAAGCTAAACTGTCAACTTCATAACACCAAGATTGGAAGCGCACATATATGAAATGAAAAGTCCACGCCAATATGTTTATGCACTAGGAGGGGATCGAACTCGTAACCTCGGACTCAATTGAAGACAATTTCAACTTTACTTGAATGGGCGTACTGTACGTACAGAGATCGTAGATACTATTTAAAAAAAAAAAAACAACTATTGACTCTGTACATATTTCAAGCCCGTCCTACTATGTGATTGGGAGTCACCTTTGGTCTGGAGCGCTTAGATAGGTACCTATCTTTAAAACGAATCCCAAAATACGTGCAAAAACGGGCAAACCGTCTGATAGCTTTTTAAAGGACCGATTGAAATCTTTGGAACAGGCGGTAGGCGAAAATGATATTTTTTTCCCACCGGAGATTCAACGGAAGATATTTCTAGTAGTAGCATCACCACTGGGCATTCGGGAGAAACGGCAAATGCATGCGCAATATTTCCATATGGTTGATATTTACCGCATTGTAATTTTTACAAGACGGGAAGACAAGGCGTCTGATAGACTTCCCGAGCTTAACAAATGGATTTCAATCGTTGGAACACAAACAACACTTGAGAAAAACTGTATTTCTTCTATTGGTATCTCAATAGAAGATGATTACGGGAACTAGCGTCGAGAGACACCTCAAACGCGTTCGTTTGTAATATTCGTACATCGTGTATGTCTACCTCATGTGAAAGGGTTGTTTTTGCGACTTCTGCTTATCGGCTGTGAAACGACTTGCTAGCTTTCGTATTTCCTCCCACACAAAACTTAAGTTTCTTTAACACTTAGGTTCACTTCTTCATCTTCATAAAAATACACAAGTAACAATTCCTGACATCAGTGTGAACGTGTTTTAAACCCTCAACCACATGGCAAAACAGACGTGTTGGCTCAGCACAGCATGCCACGGGGTATGGGGCTGCTAAATAAAATTTCTATTGATACCTTCATCATAGAACTTAAAGGTTTTAAGTGACATACAAATAATGTATCTTAACCCGTCGATTCTTTTTGGGAGATATTTCTCCCAGAAAACAAATAGCCGTAGTCTTGTTAGGAGATATTTCTCCCAGCCCGACACGGACTCATAAAATTCTTGTCATCTCATTTTGTATTATAGTAATGTATATGATTTAAACTGTGTTAGAAAGAGAAAAAACACGCTTTTATTGCCATTTAAAAGTTTACCATGCATACATAAAAAATAAAAAATTATTATCAAAAAGACAAATTAAAAAAATTAATTAATGTCATTCTGTTAATTTTATCTTGAAATAACAAATTACAGTATTTTTGTTACTATTCATGTGAATAAAATTGACGTAGTCTGTTATACACAATAAAAAATAACGATTCACAGCTCCCTAAAGTTGACACTCTATCTAGAGTTTTTATAAAGTCAAACACGTGCATAAAACGCAGCAAGGAATGGCGAGATATTTACTAAATATTTTCACATAACTGCGTATTTTTACTGCCAGAAACTCGACCGACGAATAAAAAAAGCAAAATCGCTTTGTTTTGTGTGCAAGCCTTGACATTTATTTACAGATCCAGTCCACAATAATACGGAAAATAGTTTTGAATGTTCTCATCTGCATAATATATATCTTATATTCAATATGCGACATCGCGTCCTCGATTAATGGAAGCACACAGATACATAATGTCACAATATAAAACAGTGAGTGCCTTCTTCGCTTAGTTTTCAAGAGGATCTTGATCGGCGAAGTTGATCATTAAATGACAGAAAATAGAAATGAACCAATCAAGCAGCAAGACCCCTTGAACGTTATGAAATTTGCGGAACTTTACCTAAAAATTTCGTTTTTAGGTAAACGCACGTATTTTTAACTAGCAAATTCATTTGCATAATGAGACACGGAGCTTTAAAATGTTCAAAATAATGTCAATGAAATATAAACGGCGTCTTTTTCTATAGAGCAGAACATCAATTTGCTTCCGAAGCAGCAAAAAATATCGATCTGTGACCTCTGGGTTCGTGAAATTTGGTTTCCTTCATTTAAAAAATGCGTCAATGATAAATATATATTTTTTAAATTGTTCTATGAATGCGACCGAAGCCGGGTACCAAAACTAGTAGTATAAAAACACGTGAATTGAGTTTTTCATAAAAATTTATATTTCTGGCGCACTTGAACAAAGTGAACATTCAATCGCCTTGACAGAAAAGTAGGTTTATTTGCGTTTAACGTTAATTGAACCCGTGACCTTGCGATCAGAAAGCGAACGCCCTATGCTGCCAAGGCTGCGGCGCGAAACTGGAGTATATATGGTACGCCCTTTAGAATGAAAATTCTCCAATAAATGCTTATGACCGACCAAACTTAATTCTTACTTGTTTTACTACCCGGCATCGCCCGAGATAACAAGATGTTATCATATTACTGAAAAAGCATATTTTATTTAACGCTTTATGTGTACATTTAACAGCTCCATTTCAAAAGATAAAAATAACGTTGTGAAATGAAAATAGTTCCATTGACCTAGAAATTTCATGACGCCAGAGCTCACCTTTCGAGCGTTTTTACTGCTAAATGGGGAGGTTAGTGCAATTCTACAAATTAACTTTTTGTACAGGGTGTCCGGAAACTAGTGGTACAAGCGGGAAACTGGTGAATCTGCATCACATAGAGAAACAAAACATTTGTGCATATCGATTTTTATGTTTTTTTTCTTATTTTTTTCTTTAAAAAATATATATTAAAACCGCGTCTACGCTTCTGCGTATTTTAAAATACAATAACAAGCGGAAAGAAGCTCCGTAGCGACCGAATATTTTGAATTTGATTGCAAAAAAAAATCAACTTCATACTCGAATTACTCGTAAATGATATCTCAGAACAACAATGTTATACCATGAAATACTCCATGTGTGGTAGATATACCAGTTTCCCGCTTGTACCACTAATTTCCGGAAACTTTGAAAACATGAAATAAAAAGTCTAATACATAAACGGACCTCTTTTTTTAGCCTAACCTATCAAATTTTCCATTTGGCAGTTAAGGTCACAAGCCCTTTATTACCACTTAGACCCGTTTTCACTTTTCACCTGTCCAACAATTGCCTGGCAATTCACACGCGGCCAACAATAGAGTCTAACATAAATAATATTTTGGTACGTGCACTGAAATGTAACAAGGTACTACGATATTTGTATAGACATTTGTACTCGTACCTACAACCTCGTACATACTTAATTTGCGTACGCTCATCGGAATACCAAACAAACACATTTGTTTGCTCGTGCTGTATCTATCGACGTGTTATTATGAGCATGTACTGGCATAAAAGAAAACTCTCGTAATTTCTCTTCGCCAAACACTTTCACGCTATTACATCCGAATTCATCCGGCTTTCGATGGAGGAAAGGTACCGTAGCGTGGATTTTCTTCCTTTTCACTTAGATTATCTAAGATCATTTTATTAAGTACCTTTTTTTTATTAAAAAACCTTTTGTGACTTTTTTCCGCTTTTTTATTATCGACTGTACCGGTTTCACCCTATGACAGGCATCTTCAGACTGATAATTTAAAAACTATATCTACGGTATATGTAGCATCTATGTCAGGAGTGAGTCACATTGCTTTCTAATATTGTACATATGTGACTTGACATTTATTTTATTACTTCACAAAAAATATTGTCGTTATTATTTAAAACTCAGGTTGGTTTACCATTTTCTGGAAGATGGATTACATTGTATCTGTTTAATGAATATATGTTTTTTTTGTTATGTAATGTTTATTGTGTCAGCTTTTATTTAAACAGATGGTTATTTCAGGTTTTGTTTTTTTCCCGTGATTTACGTCTTGTTTTTTTTTTTTAATTTACTAATATGAGATTATATCGTAACAAATAATATGAGATTATATCGCCCCAGTAACTTAGTCTAAATATGTATATTGACTGTGTTTAAGAAAAACGTAGTAACCCTCAAAAGCAAGATTTTATAAGAGAAGAAAAACATTTTATTTCGTGACAAGGAAGGGCTGATGACATTGACATGACATTGGCTGCCCCATGGCATTTATATAATTTACTCATATAGTATTATTAATGAGTAAATTAGATTTCTAGAATGAAACGTGATTTAATAATTGTGGCATATATAGGTGGGTTAAGTCGTTTTCCACTATTTATATTTGGGACATTCTTGAAATTAAAAAAAATATTTATATATATATATATATATACATATATGGGCCGATTCGTTTCTCCATGATGTTTTGCGTGTGGAAAGATAACATTTAGTAAAAAAAAAAAAACATTTTTACAAAACGTGAGGGTTACCGCTTTTTTTCTAAACACGGTCGACATGTAGAAGATTCATCCGAGCATATATATTTTGGAATTGTGCCTATATCCCTTGAGATGCTGTATGGAATTATTTTAGAAGGAGAGGAAGGAGTTAAATTGTATTTTGAAAAGACCCGTAGCAACAGTCGAGAAAAGTCGTTAAAACGATTCGTTCCCATGCGGATCAAATGTCAACTGCGTACACTAATGCGTTTCTTTCGGATATGTTCTGATTCCATGAGGATTATTCAGAGCACATTACATTCAAATACCGAAGAACAAAAACAGTATTCCCAACTAATGTTAATTTTCCGTGGGTGGAGAAAAACAAAAGAAAGATAGAGAAATTCCTAGCAATGCATCTGGGCCTTATTCCGGATCTTTTAAAGATTTATTTGTGCTTTTCCTTGGGGTTAAAGATATTTTTCATAACTGCTATCCCGATTAATTGTCAATGACAATACATTTTTAACGTTGTTTATGATTTGAATTATCACGGTATTATTAAAAGTTTGGGTGAGTTACATAGTTTGATATTACTTGCTTTGCACTTGTAGTTTGTTATGATTCTTAGAATTTAAATCACCTTTATCTAATATTTCGGGCTTTTGGAATAGGTACTTTACAAACATCGCACTTTCATTAATTCGCTTCTTTTAATAGCATTATTATACGACAAATAACTCACCAATAATGTTTAAAGGCAATACTCACGAGAATGTTTAGTTTGTCGTTTGTTAAAACTACTGAGAGAACCGGAACCGCAGTTAAGCAAAAATTCTTTAAGACTAAGGATAAGGACAATATCTTATCCTTAAATCGACCCGGAATAGAAAAACATAACATTGCTTAAAACTATTTTGAGCAATGTTTCAATAATAGTTCTGAAAGGTGGTTCCTCTCAGGGCCAAACTGAGAGTATTTTCCACGTTGATGGTTTTTCCTCTCAATGCTTGTTTAAGTTTTTACTGGCATTTATTTATTTATATGATAAGTTTATCACGATAACCGCAATGTTCCGAAAACAATAACTTGTAGAATGTTCTTAACGTTTCAAGAAACGAACTATGGAATGGGAGTGGGTCTTTTATTTATAATAACGGAACGGAAAAACGAATAGGTAATAATCGTGAATACAATATAGAAATATGTTGTAAAAAATAGTACCCGCGGCCCCATGACAGCGGTGTGCATAGAGACCAGAGACCAGTGACCACTGGCCACTGCCCAGCGCTGTGTTCTTTTGATAATATTTTTTGCGCAGTTTCATAAATTATTGTAGTTTCGTGTTGCAACTGACAATCTGGCGGAATGAACTCGAGAAACAATCGTGAATTCTAATCTCTGCCAATCCAGCCATAGGTATAATTTTATGTTAGAATCAGTGATATGTGCTAATATGAGCGATAACTGCTATTATTAATGGATTTATTTGGAATGAGGTCTGGACTTGGAAACGCAGTTATTAAATTTCTATCCATAAAGAATCAATTATTTATTACTCGATGTTTTCTGCGGTATCAAATTAAGTTGAACATTAAATAACACACATCATTGGCTTATTTCATAATTGTAACAACTCGTAATGTCTTGTTCCGAGGTAATCAACTTTTTGTTATAATTATAGTACTTAAGTGTAAATAATTACATAGATTATAAGTTTCCTAGAAATATCTTACATATTTCTGGTAAGAACCTTTAATACACATTTTTTGATTTTTTAAAAGATTAAAAAAATATATTTATATATTTCTGTTAGTTAATTAAAAAACGTTTGTAAATACAAAAAAATTAGCACGTTTTCAAAACGTAAAAACTTGAGTGTTAATATTAATCCAATCTCTAAAATACTGTGGATATAAAATCAGACAATATATTTTGTATATCGAAGCTGGTATTAACTAAAAGAATCAGTTTTATGATCTTTAACAGTAATTTTAAATCGTTTACTTTTCTCTTTTTTTAATATTTTCAATTATCACGGTTTTCATCGAAATTTTCTATGTTGAGTTAAATATAGTTACGTGTATATTATTTTTAGAATGAAAGCACTTAGATGCTAAATACAAACCACTCAACAAAACCACCTTCCAAAGTAAAGCATCCAGATCTAGAGCATAGATTCATCGTTATCTCCAATTTTAATGTCAAGCCGAGAACCGCCCGTCTCATAACCTGTCTTCTGTTGTAAACATAATACCAGCCAATTTCCTCTGATTTATTGTGACCAAAACACTGTCGCTAACATACGTTGTCATGTACATATATACATATATTGATATACATATATTGTGATACACAAATATCAAGGCACTGGATGGAATGATAAACAATCGCGAACCATAAAATGCTACTCCCACAAGGTCATTAATTACCGGGACAGTCATGCTCGTGTTAGGCAAAGCTTCGTGCCTTACGTTTCGGTTATTTATTAAAGAGAGCAGGTGGAATTGTAGATATTTCTCTTGCTACGAACTTGGAAAGCGTGATTAGTTAAGTGCCAATTTAACGCTCATAAGATTTTGTTTCCTTGGAACTTCAGACGACCTTTATAAGAGAACGGAAAGCTCCTCGGATAGAATTTAAATTAAATAATGAAATATATATTAGGAGGAAAATACTCGCAATTTCGCTCCGGTAGAGACCACCATTCGATGTATGAAACGGATTTTATGTAGATTTATTAGGTTTCCTTTCCATCCCATATTTCCGTTAGTGTCACGAAATTCCTCCAAAACTTTGAATGCCATAGTTCTACTGAATCCGGACAGTTCATGATAGACCACTGAAATAGCTTTAGTTATGTTTAGTGACTAGATATAAATAGCCAGGCATCTACCTGTCAATGGTCCTTTCTTTTTATTCATACTTAAAAAAATATAGTTAATCACATTTATCACGGTTATTATTAAGTTCTGCTGTTCCTTTTATTATTGTGACAGCTGTTTCATTAATTTTAAAACTGTCCTTTCCCTTTCTGAAGCCTTCAAATAGTTCAAAACTAGGGAGGCCACATATAAAGCTTTAATTGCGACCAAATTTGAATAGCTAGGTACCTACGTCCTAACCACCATCTTACCCTCCTCTTTTAGCCCCAAAAAATTCCCTTAATACGGATACCAGAATTCTCCGGGTTCGAGCAGTTGACCTCTCGTGCAGTATCACAAAAAAATTAAAATAACTGCATCGACTACTTTATTAAAACGTTGCCATAACCTAATTGCTTTAAAGCAGCAAACCCAGAGTACCTGCTTCAACACGCAATTCAGATAATGTCTCTATGTTCTGTCAAGCTATGACTAAAGTTCAATCTTTGCAAACATGGGAACGTTTTTACCAAATTCGTTGCAAAAAAATATATTGTATTTATTTCCTAACTTTCTAGTTTTCCTCGAGTCAACGGTTCTTCCGCATTCTCGACAACAATCATTTTAGTTTCCCGCGTGAGTACTACCGACCCGACGCCCGATATCGCGGTTATTTAATTTTATTAGATCGGAGCAGGTTGGCAATAATATTAAATGTACTCGTATGTATCGTCACCTTAATTAGTTTTTTTTATTAATTGAGATTTTTTTTATTTATTAATAAAATTTTTGATGCATACATTCATATAAACCTAGGTACAGAGGTTTACATATAGAGATCCCCTCTCGTGCTATGTTGATCAGACGCGACGGTACGCCAGGTTTTTGTTGATCCGTATATATATATGTTGGTGAAATATACAGTATGGATCACTTCTATAGTTTCGTCTATGAGTCATAACCTCTAGGAGTCACTTGATAAACCCGTGTCAACCTGAATGGTTAATAAATCTACTTTAAATTTACAAGTGCTTTTTAATATAACACCACAATAAAACAATATATTTTAATTTTTTTTATATTCAATTATATACATATATGTATTTGAATATACCTGTAGATATATAAATGTATGTGTATCGTATACGAGTATATAGCAAAAAATCTCATATAGGCAAGGCCAGTGCGTATTATGGTATACTAACTATAAATAAATAAATAAAAAAGTTTCCTTTTTCATGGATTTTTAAAAATATATTTATGTATGTGCATTTACTCATTTTAACAAATATATATATGTGTCTTTAAAAGTTTACAAATTAAGCGAGTTTTTACTTTAAAATAATAACTGTATAATACTAATAAGATTGTAAAAAAAACAGATAAAATTAAATATAAAATTTTCGCTAGTTTATTTTAATTATTATCTGTGATATAAATGCCAACTTTTAGCTTTTTTAATGTTCAAAATACCTATGATAATTTATGAGTTTAAAAAAATCGGAAGTGTCAAGTAAATGAAATAGTAATTAAATAAAAGCAATAAATACGAAATGAACATTGTTTAATCCTTTGACAAAAAATATTTATGTTAGGGTGGCATAGCGGAATTTTAGATTTATTCTCGATTCCTATAATTCTTAATACTCGATTTCTTTCTGCAAATAAACATATATAAAATAAATATTGCACGATTAACTCAGTGTAAAGAAAACATAATATGAATGTTCCTCACCTTAAAGAAACATGATTCATGTGTTTGGTGAGAGAAATTTCGCTTAAATAATAAAATCAAATAAGAAAACTTTGTTTAGTTTAATGCAGCAGAGAAAAATGCAGTTGTGTAAAATTAGTTATGGTCCAGTGGCGGCTCGTAACTTTTGAGTGAGCTAGAGTGCAGAAGATTGAAAAATACGATTTTGTTGATGTTGTTTTAGCTGAAAATTATTTTATTTTTTTTAATTTCAATTTTTTGTATGAAGATTTTTCAGTGAGTGCCCCACCTAATAGTTATAGTATTAATAATGGGAAAAAACAAGGTTTTTAGAAAGAGAAAAAGAAGAAAAAAAATCTATTTATAATATCAAATAAAAAACTGTTATTTTTACAATAGTTTGAGGTAATATTTTAATTTAAGCTGCAATTCATAAACATTATTTATAAGTTTTTAGATTTTTAAGGAAGATTGTCATTGTAAGTTATTAGAAAAAGATAGGAAATTTCAGTATGTTATTCTGATATCTTGCGAATATTTTAAATTGGAAATTATTTAACTGCCTTTCTTTTAAAAAAATTTAGATTTTTAAAATATATTTTATCTATTGCAGGTACATTGAATATTGTAAAAGGGGTTTGAGAAGAACATTTGGAAGTTTTTTTTTATAAACGACTTTAATATATCAATATTTGAATTAAAATGACATTTTTCATGTGGTTTTTTTCCTCAACTTATTTCCAACCACCAGTTTTATTCTTATGCACTGATTCTTAATAACGGTATTTTTTTTCGTAACTCCACAAAGGATGTTCTGAGGAAAATAATTTCCCTTATGGCCTAGGTCATCTTTGGGATGCTGTGTCGGGGTGAATCTCAATCGTTGAGATTCAATATTATAACAAATTCAGTGAATAGTACCTATACCTACATCAGGATCATTTCACAGAGAATTAAGCAACTATAATATAAATAATAATGGTACAGAATTGTTGCATTTCATCCAAATAATTTTATTCATATTTTGAGTGTAACGTAAGAATGGTTTTCCTACTGTATCTGTACAAGATTATTACAATAAACTCATTGATATGAATAAATCATTTTCTGGGTTCTTACTCCTTCTGCCTTGCTTTACGTATTAGATTCGTACAGGCCGGTTCAATGTTGAAATAGTTAAGCCGGCCTTAAGTCTGGTATACGGCCGTTTTAACCAAATCTACTCCGTTGTAATAAGTGAAGTTTTGCACTATTCCGTTCTTAGACGCTGCGTAATATTTACACCGCGAATATAAGTAAGAGGGCTTACGCATATGATCAATATTAAATTAAACCCAATTATGAGAATATATCGCTTTCCGGGTTCTTATGCATTTAAATAATAAATTACTTGAATACCGCAGAAAGGTTCCAACTGCCCAGAAGTGGAATTACGTCATCCCCAAGGATATGAGGATAGGAAGGTTCGGAAATGGGTGGTTCTTCAGATCTGGTCACCGGGAGGTATTTCACCATGGCGATACTAATATCGTATCAGAGTATATTATAGAAAAAATCGATGACAAGAACTTGCCTGTGTCCCAATGCATTGATTCAATATTACAGTAAACAATTTTTTGTTATGTAATTACCACACGAGAGTCCCAAGTGCTCCCAACCGTCTGGAGCCAGTGAGACTATGGAATCCCCAATCGGGGTATGCTGTGAGGTTGAAAAAATCGATATAGGGAAGGAGATGGGGAAGAAGGAAGGTAGGGAAGCACCAGGCTATTCAGAACTGATCAGCAAACATAGCTAAAGTCATTTCAAGGAACGTATCGATTCTGAATGGTGGTCGTTCACCAGAACGATACTGACAGCATCTACTCCTCGGGAACGTGCCGCGAATATACTACATATTATTATTATTTTTAAATTGAATAAATTGTGAAATAACACAATTAAATAAAATAAAATTTACTTGCGCACGCCGGGATTTGAACCCGCGACCTCCGGATCCCTCCGAACATAACCACTCAATCGCGGAGACCGTCAAACTGTTAAAATTTAATAGATCATTATCTGAGTCCTGTGTTGATTCAATTTCGCACCACTCAATGATAAGAACTTACATAATATTATGTAGATCTTATACCGCATAAACGTCCCAATTAAATCTATACGATTTCTATATTCTCGTACATCATTCAACAATCGGGAAGTATGCAACTTTTGTATGTAGAAAAAAAAGTGTTTATCAGACCTCCACGCTCCGTTTCGTAATCACAATATTATTATAATCAGAATTAAAATGAAAAGTTCATGTTACGAATGATTGCACCATTTAACAGTAGAACATTAGCTGTTAATTCCTTACTCTCATTAGTATTCAGCCAGTATATTCCCTGTCTAATTGCAACATTTGCTCGATCAGACCACTGGGTGTCCACTTTATTGCTTTTTGGCAGGAGTGTAAACATACCTCCCGCTGTACACATTACACATTTAACACTTGCCGTCAGACATTTATTTTGACGCTTTGATTTTCTTGCTCTAAAAATCGTTTCGCTAAAATCATGGCCATAAGTCCGTTAAATAACTGACATATTGGGTGTGTAATCTCGTTTAATTGGAACATTTGATCTCGCCAGTGACGGTATAAGAATCGGATTTGGCAGTATCCAAGTAGGTACCAGCGTAAAACCTGTTTATGCAAGCGGACTTATGTATCATGTTCGAAATGGAGTTACGTTTAAAAAAAAACATTCTACTTGGACATTTGAATTGAATAATAGCGAACTGATTTGGTTTGCAACCGCAGATGACATAAAAGCATTTTATGCCAGTCACATACGTATTCAAGTATTCACTGTGTCATTGTATCGGGCTCGGGATAGGGTATCTAATTACTTTTTAGGAACTTAAAAGTGAAAGTTGTGTTAATATTATTTGGTATACATTAACTATTTTTGTTTTCTCGCGGTTTCACTCCTTGCTGATTGTAAGAAACATAAAACACCAAAATGTCTTTTTGCCGCAGCGTACAAATTTCAGACAGATAATAATTCATCATCTGCAACGATACTGTGTTCCATGTGAATGACTTACATCAAATTAAGAAAACATAATTGTCGCTGCATTCAGCTTTAATTATATGTAGGTAGATTATCGAGACGTTGGGTCAATCGTCGATTAACAAAAACCGAGAGGAGATTTAAAAAAAAAATCAATTTTACTAATATATCTCCAATATTACATAGCATGTCAAAGCGTTGTCGGCAGCTAATGTAAAGAATATTTAAACGTTCATAAAATTGTAAATAATAATTATCTCACCGCCAATTTGTGAGTCACTTATCCAACCTGCACAGGCGGGATATTTAATAGTCTCACTTAAAACGAGTCTCACTTAAAACGAGTCTTACTTAAACAAGTCTCAAGTGCCCTACCCACTGAACACTGAATACCCACAGCTCTTTTATTGAAAAACCGTACCAACATTTAGTGGCGACTGTTCCGAGAACCGGTAGGCGATGAAAGGGAAATGAAATGAAAACGAAAATGGGATGCCACTCTCGGAAGTAAAGCATAACAGCCGGCTGCTCGAACCAGCGCCGAACCTGCTCGGACCGGCCGCTATAGCCGCAGTCGGTCACATGTCATGTCGGACCAGCGGAATGCACGGTGCCATCACGTTGTTTCTCCTCTGGGATAGACTCATATACGTTCGACACGGCTTTGATAAATACGTATAGGAGAGATGCAAAAGTGGGAGCTGAATAACTCTGGTACACATACTCACCCTTTCATAGTTCGCGACATTGTAAATAATTATAAATATTTGTAAATGTTTATAATTATCATCGAAAATTTTGTTATGTTTTTTTTCTTTCATTTTTTAAATTTTCTAAATTTAGTCCTAAATACGGAAAGAAAACATTCAATGAATTCCAACTCTTATTTATTCACCAAACTTTTAATTAATATTATATTAATGACTGCAATATCATGTAATATGCAGTGTTTTCTAATATTGTATCACATGCGTGCAAAATCGAATATTCCCAAGCTAAAACATTATAATTTAACTTGTTAATCTGGAGTGACCTCCCACGTAAGTATGTTTCTGTTTGCACATAATAAAATAATCCCTAGCAAGTAATATTTGCACAGCGCCCTTGACGTGATTTTTTTACAAAAACGACGCTATACAAATCATCCAATTATTATTATTATTATTACACGGATTGAAAGGAGAAGAACATGTAATATAATCCCATAGGTCATCAAAACAGGTGACCAAAGCGTGGTTTATTTTCCTATGCCTCAGGAGGCAATCAATAAGTAGTAAAAGTTCAAGAATTTAAACACCTACCATGTTGGGTTCAATATCTCGAGCGAGTGGGAGACGCACGTGCGTTAGAAAGATAACACCTGTTCGTAGGTGCATATTACGAAATTAGAAGGTGATTGTGCTACTGTCTCTTAAAAAATGGAGATTCATTTATAAACTCGAGTGCGTTTGCTCACTGGATAAAATTTCAAATCCCTGCGGAGCGTTGATTTTATTTATCGCATATCTTTTATCGAATTGGAATTTTCATAAATACCCGTAATAATATTACAAGTTAATTAACAAATACTTTCGCATACCCGTTGACCTTAGCGGATGATTCAGTGAGTGCCTCACAGAAAGACTAGCATTCAGAAGAGAAACGTTATTTAATACCTTTAGTAAAGAGATTTAAATAACTACTTTATGATGTTTGCATCATAATATTCCCCAATATTTGGGGTGTTAAAAACTGTGGGTGTCTCGTATAGACAAAATATTAATCTAAAAACTGTTAATCAAAAGCCCGAAGCATGTGTCTGTTATAATTTATATGTCTAAATTTGTTTTAGGACATGCTGAACAAACAGTACTTTGATAATAATAACATTTAAAAATTATTCAATTTTTTAATTTTTAATTATTTTATTGAAGTTTAAAAACCTCATTGTAATATTTAATCATTGAAGAATGTAAAATGAAACCAAAAAAAAAACAGAAAATAAAAATATATCAGTCTCATCTGGGACTCGAACCCAGGACCTCTGTCTTTCCGGGACAACCGCTTTACCAACTTAGCTAATGAGGCCAGTTCAATTTATGTCATCTTCATAGCTATCATATTTCAAATTCAGGACTTGGTCAATATCATTCTCTATTTTTCATTTAGGTTTCATATTTCATTTAGGTTATGTTAATATTATCTTCTTCAATGATTAAAAATTATTCAATGTATGTTTCTTATGTTGGCTGCTATATATATTATTATATTATATATACATAGACTTCCTATGGATAGCTTGTAATTATTTATAATCTATGTCTGTTATGGTTTCATTTTCCACCAGATATTCATATTATATTAAAAAGTCATATCGTATTTAAAAAAAAAGTTCTTTCTTTTATTCCTGACACCTTATGGTACACCACTGTAACCTTGCATATATTATATATGGGTATATGGTATTTCCAAAAATAAAATAAAGTCTCGCAGCTCGCAGTCGTTATTTTTTTATTAATTTATCAAGTAACTATTATTAATTAATAATTATTGAACAAATTTATTGGAACAGTAAAAAAATAACCAAAAATTATTTAAACATTCTCTTGCGAAATTTAAAACCGATGGCAATGAACTTTTAGCAAAAAATAATTAATTATAGTGTAGTATTTTATTCTAAATGCGTTGAGAGTTGGGCAATGAGTGTCATCAAATAAGCCAAATACATTTTCACTTGATAATGTAGGTAGGTATATAATTAAAAAAAAAACTGAAAATTCGTTACTCAACAAACTGCGATACAGTTTTACAGGAAATGTTATTACTGTATTATGATTGGGCTTTAAAAAAACGTCTATGAAACACGAAACTGTTTATGAAATTGCAGCACTTTTATTACTTTATTCAAATCAGGCAACTTCGTGGACCTCGAATGGGACTGGAGATGAATCTGCGCTAAGTACTTAAGCTGTATTGCAGTCATTATAACAATACGTAACGGAGCTAAAACACCGGATCCAAACTCAAACGTTGCGTCTCTTCATATTTCTGTACTCCGTAGAATATTGTAACATTGTAAGCTATCACGAACGTAATCTTAGATCTCTCAGAAATAAGTCATTATGCACACGTAACGAAAATATTATTAAATTTTACCTATTTAAAAGTGTTAATAAGTCAATTAATTAACGTTAAATTAATTTGAACACGTTTTCTGGTGAAATCGTGAGAACATTGAACATCGGCTGGAAGTTCAGACGAATAGTAATTAGTGTGCGTGGTATGATAAGATTTATTTTCGTCGCAGTATAAAAAAATTACTTGAATAAACATTTCAAAGTGAAAAGTGTAGGTACGAAAGAAAAAAAAACAAAACACACAAGTCAACGCGGGTAATTATATTCATGTTTTTTTTTTGTTGTTGTTTTTTTCATGGAAATGTGCGCAAAATTATAATACGCAAATGTATAGTCATAAGAAGAACTTTAAGATCAAAATTGTTGACACGCGTCATGTCATAGGAATAACCTTTATTGGCAGATGAAAATCTAAGACCTTATTTATAGTCTCATCCTTGTTTATTGTATTTATATTAAAATGTTATTTGTGAATATTTTCGTAGCGAAAATACCATTTTAATAAGTTTTAAAAAAACGCCTATGTTTGCACGTAATATTAATAAGTTTATAGGAAAAAAATTAACGTACGTAGTCTTGGATAATAATGTTAACCTTATAAAAAGAATTCAAACCACTCTTGGTTTCCTTACACAAATAAATCATATGAATTTATTATTGAAATTAAACAACATTTTTTTCTATGTATTTTTCCTTCTGATAAAATTGATAAGATTCCTTTACAAATTGCAATATATATATATATATTTTAATTCACTCTGATAATCATATATCAACCTATTCAAAAATCGTTAAGTTGATTTCAAATAACCCTTGTTGTAAAAGTAGTCATTTATTGTTGACACATGAAGCCATTCATCAGAATCGATCTTTATGAATTTGTATACGGAAACAATTCATAATATAATTATACCCACATTGAGTTGGAATAAACTAATTGTAGAACCCGGGCTGTAAAACCATTTAGTGTATCTCACTATAACCAATGTAACCAAAGATACACACCATTATTAAATTGTTTCTCAACCTTATTGGTGCCATGTCCCCCTTCAACGCTCCTAATGAAAAAAAAATCCTGGTCCAGAGTCAAGAAAATATCTAAAGTGAAAGTTGCATGCTCGTAAGGGGAAGATTACCACGCGTTTCATTAATTTCAAGTAATAGATGCCTATGAACTCACGAATTAACTATAACCTCAATACGCGTCGTGTTGACATTTGCGCTAGTGTTGAGAATCATTGACTCCGTGCAGAAACGGGCTGTCCATTTGATAGATTCCCGTATCTAAAACACAGGCGTCAGGTGGGAATGCTGTCCGTGTTCTACAGGTGTTTAAATGGAAAATGCTCTGAGGAACTAGGGTCATTGATTCCTTCGGCACGTAGTAATTTCTTTTTTTTTTGTTTCAATGTATATATTTTTATTTAGTTATTAAAATTTTACAACTTGTAACACAGATTTGTGATTTTTTTCTTATTCCTCCTCACTAGGGGTTTCTGTGCTTCCTATGCTAGGATTCATTTAAAAACTGGTTGTTTTTAGCTAATACGAAGTTCATTTCAAGATGCTGGATAACTCCTCTTCTTTGATTTCCTTGAGCCAGGTTTTTATTTGATTTTTGAAATCATTTATATTTTCTTTTTTTTTTTTTTCTAGGCCGGTGAAAGTGAATAATATAGCTGTATATAGCGGGAGATATTTATAATTTCTTTATCCAAAAGCAGTTTTAAATTTAGGAATATTCATACTGTCATTTTGGTTCTCTCTTGTGTGGTGAATATTAAGTTTCTTCGGTTTTTTTGAACCTTTGAAATGTTTGATTAAAACATTCTTAGTATAGATATTTTGGATGTTAGGTGTAGCAAAAGATTTAAAATTTTCTTTGGTTGGCGTTCTTATGGGGAAATGTATAATCGGGGAGCAAGACAATCGCGCGCCCAATCACTTGAACGGGTCGTTCCTACAACCAGTTATTGAGTTCAACGGGTGGAACAATCTGCCGGCCTCTGTGTTTTCTCCCTCCTACGTCAATACCCACGTCCACTCTTTTCTCTCCTCAATAAGACTCTCCACACAGAACTCCAAAAAATGATATTTCCTCGTCATGAAATTAGATGTACATATATACAACGAAATGTAACAATAATAATGATGATTTGCACATCGCTCCTCAAAACATCCACCCCCCCCCCCCGCCCCCCCGATGGGGCTTGACCATACGTTGAGAAACACTGCATTAGAACATAATAATCCTTTATAACATTATAACAGACCTCCACACTATGAAACCCGCTACGCCTACAAGTAGGTACGAACATAATTAGTTTTATTAAACGGTTTGATAAAATATGCACGTAACCCAAATATAATATGTATTTATATATTAATGAATAATAATAATTGTTCCATATAATAATTGAATAGTTTCTACATAAAAAAAGTGCTCTGTATCGGACTGAAGGCGAGCTGGTCGGTTTTTATGCAAAGTAGGCGGATAACCTTGGTCGGGGTGAAGATCAATATGGCCAGCAGTAATTGTAGCACAATACGCCACACATTAAATAGTTTAATTCATCAATCTCTGTCAGGCGCACAAAAACGTATCATGAAATTAGCATAGACTTAAAAAATTGCTTTTCACGTGTGCGTGAAAAGTGTTTTGAAATTATTACAAAAGTATCTAGGTACAGCTTGAAATTTAGTGGCCCATTGTACAGATTGTAATGTAGAGTGAATTGACTTACCGCGAGCCTTGAGCCTTTCGTAATCTCATCCATAAAACATCTTTGTTTCTTTCAGAGCCGAATCCCACTTTTCTCGAGACTCCCAATTAATTACCCATTCATGTTGTTTTGCGAAATATTGTTCTTCGCGATAACTCGTCTGGGAAATCTATTGAAAATTTGATGTTGCTTTATGACTTTCGCAGAGCCCTACTGACTTAACGCAACGAATTATATTAACGACATGAAACCGTAGGACGTTGGACATTATGGTGAGGTGGCGCAACACAAGCCGACTGGGTTTAGTTTTTAGAATGGATATTATGCGCAATAAGAAAGGGGATTTCATGCATAACGCGAAAGAGTATTTTGCTTTCTTATAGATGGTAACACAGTTTCCTGGATGTCTGGTAGGGGGTTCGAGCGGCCTCGCGCTTCCTCCTCGGGGGTAGGCCCGGCTACCAATGTCAGCCGCATCGTGACTCGTGTCATGCAACATCAGTAACCACTGTTTTACCATAAGATGAGCACTAAGACCTTCTCGAAATGTCAGTTAAAGTAATCTATCTTTCTAGCAGAGAATTACCGTTATATCACCGGTCTGTGAAGCAATTATAACTCAAATTTAACATAATATTTATTATGTTTAACAGAAGCACAGAAGTCGCAAGAAATATCTTGGTTCTAAAACTAACGTATGTCTCAATTATTCCCGTTATAAGGATATTTCAAGGTTGCATAAGTCGAGACAGAAATAACGCTGAAAACGAAAAAGCTGTACAAAGATCATGATACCCGAACTCACTGTTTGACAGTTTTCTGCTCTAAATTAAATACATATCCTGGATATTACAATATTACAGGAAACAAGCATATTTCTATGTTCCAAAATGCTATTTTATTTTGTAATGCCAATTTTAATTAATGTCCTACCAAATTTCTTACGCAAAAGGCCTTTCAATTTACTTTTGACCGGAGTTTGACTGCATTATTACTTAAACAAAAATTAAAGATCAACCTAAACAAAGAACAAAGAGAGGAGATAAGCTGATCAAGGAATTGTTTTCGGTTTTTTTTTTGGAAGAGGGAAAACAATCATCAAAGATTATTATTAAACCATTTAGATATTTTACGCCATCTCATTGATGAAAAACAACCCAGACCACTATGTAAAAAATCTCTTCCATTACGAAAATGCACCGGCTCATTCATCGATATAAACAGCCGCCAAAATACATTATATTGACATCGAGTTGGTTTTCCATGCCCCACATTCAATAGACCAGACCTCTTCCGAAATTAAACTGTTCCAATTATTGGAAATATTTCTTGCTTGAATGGGATTTCAGTTGAATGTGGAATTTATATGCGAAAAGGGTGTCTATTTTAAAGTGTTTGGGAAATCGCACTTAATGTAACTCGAACATGGTTGAATGAAAAATATTAATCTTAAAAAAGGTTTTTTTTTTAAAGAAATGGTTTAAAGATTACTTCCCAAACTAATGTTTTTTTTTAATATTGACTTCTTCGAACTTGATGAACTTCCTCGTATATTACTTACTACTCAGAATTTATAAAAAAATAAAATTTATTACACAATGTTCATAGAGTACAATTACAAATAATAAGGTTATGGAGTGTTAATTGTCCTTGGAAGGATGAGCAATTAGTCCATATTGCGCAAGTTTTCTGAAGTCTATTGCAAAACAATTAATAAATTATCGTTGTCAGTGAACCACGCAACACTTGTCTTTAAATTGTTGATAAAAAGATAGTCAATTTAAACAATTCGAAAAAACATTAAGTGCATTTGCTGCAGTTAACAAATAACGTTTGGCCTAATTTTTTTTCAGATCTTTTATCACTCGTGCAAGAAGTAAAACGTACTCAGTTACAGATAACCTATCATTATTTATGAAGCATAGCCATTAATAGGTTTAGTCGTGGAATATCATTGCGCACGTACAAGTATTTTTTTTTTTTGTAGAAAAGGCGTTTTTTCATTATGAAATCTGAGCTCAAATTCCATATACTGAGATGCTGATTTACCTAGTTCACTTGAAATATTTGTAAAAGTTTAAGAATTTATGAATAAAATTAATTCTGTTTTAAGCATCGACTTACCCACTTTTACTTTACGGGCATCTAACGAAAATTTATCATAACTATTTTAGATTCGCCGTTTATCGTTTCAACGATATTTGCTGTGCGGAAAATGGTGGGGTGGATAAATGGACTCGTTGGGTAAAGTCGGCTTATACAGAAATGTGTGAAAATTTCCAGTTGAAGCGAGCAATTAAAAGTACAATTTGTAAAAATTGCAAAATTGTATTTAAAAAATATCGGGTTATACCACTATTTTGTATATATACTGATGTATACCCTGTAAATTAGTTATTTCGATACACGCCTCTTCGCCTTCTTATCACAGAATTATATAATTCGTCTAAATATAGAAGAAGGTTACTTGACATTATCATGAACTAGATGAAGTTCTCGGCATATTGCCTTAAGTTTGGAGTAAAGTTTCAGGTTATAATGTGGTTACCCCAACCTTACCCCTACCCAGAAATTTTCCTTTTATTTTAAGCGTCAAGTGTGCAAAATTTTATCAAGTAGTACCAAAATTCTGCTTTAACGGGTGGGAAAGGGGGTGATTTTTAGAAATCACATGTAGATAGTGACCTCTCTCTTATTTTGAAGGTCAAATTTACAAAATTTTATCAAGCTCTGAATAAAATGGTAGATTTTAATAAAAAATAAAACCTTAGACACTCTTCTTTATATACATAGGATATATTATGTACGAGATAGGTGTTGGGCACAGTGGTGAAAAAACAAACTCAACTAATCGTTCAAGAAATCGAAAAGTATAATTATTTATTAAAATCATCTTTGATTAAATCTGATTGAATGTGTTTTTCTGCAATGCGTGGTAGTAAATCATTTAGTATTAAGGTCATTATTATCAGACCTTTCTAACGATACTCGTGTGTTCAGCTTCAGTTAAATTAGTTATAATACTTTAATTTGTATTTCACACTAACCGTTTTTTAATATATTAGTTTATGTTACAACTTATTTCATTTTAAGTATTCTATATGTTATGAAAAATGTTTATAATAAGATTTTGGGGCCCTCAATCGTGGGCTCGCTTCGTCTACCCGAACTGCCTAATTGATCGCTACACTACAGACTTGGTATATCCTTTCATTAATATGTTACGTAGGAGGCGAGCTCTATTATTACGCCCACTCCTGTATACCTTAATGTAAAAAAAATAAGCACTGACCATGATCTCAAATAATGGGTACACTTGAAAATATTTTTAATTTTCTTCTGACTCAACGAAATTAAGCTTCCAGCTCAATGTAATGTCCCTATTAAAGTTCTTATATGACAATACAAATGATAAGTATTACATATACTAGCGTAGATCTGCGAAAAATCCCGGAATATTAAAATTGCCGATTTGTGATAATATAATTAAAATATTTTTTTAATAACATTTTAACTTAAGAAAATAAATACATATATGTATATATTGCCATGGTAGAGAATCGAACCCCGATCAACTGCTTGAAAGGCAACTAACTGTAAGAACGGGGTCATAAATTCATTATATGTGCCTGCTGAAAATAATTATGTATTTTAGAATTTTAGATTTAGAGTGTTACGTACATCACATGACATCCGAAATTATTTTGTTTAATTACATTGTTCAAAAAAATCACATTTCCATATATAAAAATACATTTTTTTAATTTATTTTTTTGTTCATTACTTAGTTAATCCAACCTCAATATTATTATAGTGGTAGAATGGGGAATGGACTCTGAGTAGCAAGAAGAATACGGTTTTATTTCCCACACAGGCAAATATGGACTTTTGTTTAATTCATGACACTCCCAGGTCGGAGTGTTGTGAGAATGATTATGAAATGTGATACACATGACAAAAATGGCTCTCCCTCCGTCTTTTGAAATATTGACGCATACCCACTTATAAATAAAAAAATTAAAAAATAAAATTAAAAATAACACCACAAAATTATTATACATTTATAAAAAAAAAATAGTGTTTTTTTTTACATATTTTCATTGTATTTTTAGTGCCTTCAAAGATTTTATTTATTATGATGGCGATGGTTGTCATGCATACGAAAGTACGCAGTTGTGTAAAAAAATTGTTAGAGAACTGTAATATACTCGTATATTACTACTTTAGTCCCTTTCACTAAGTCTGGCGTTTGGTGAAAGGGACTCAATGTGTGACAAGTACCTTCAAGAAGTGCATGCAATGAATGTTGTAAATATATTTATAAATATATTCTGCCGCAAATTGGTCCACTTACGTATTGATTTCTGTCTCAGACTGAACTGTTTTCCTGGTCGCATATAAATTTTCTTCGTTTATAATGTTATTGTGTTATGATTGTTTAATTCAAGATGAGGTAATCAATCGTGGATATCTTTAATAAATACCTAACACTTATTATTTTAAGGGCTTCGCTTGTACCTAAAATTAAAATTCTTTGTCATTGTTGGGACACACTATATTTGGCGGTTCGACACTGATTTAATGAAACAAACAAACGATATTTACGCCCTCGGTGGACTTAAATTGGAATGGGCACGTGATAGTAATTCATTTATACTAATTCTTATTACGCCTTCTCCATCACCACGACTTTAGGGTGTCATAGATTTGTGTGATAATTACATAAAATAATACATATTTTTGCCGACACAATGACGTACAAATGTACAAAAAATGAAATCTTATCAAAAAAAACAATATCACAAATATAAAGATCCGATAATAATGCAAAGCAAAATTTAAAAAGAGGCTTTTATGTGGTTTGGATATATTGCGCGAAAGAAAGGAGGGTCAGCAGATTATATCACACGCAATGGAATGAAAACTAACATCAAAGACACCTAATGAAAACATGCCACGATTGGTCGAATCCAATACTTAAGTTGAGTCCTTGATTCGTATTGCATTACATCCTCTCTGGCAACCCCTGCGGAAAAATGTCGTTCATTTAGTTAGCTACGATGGTGTATAGAGAATCATTCGGCGTCAAACTTCACCCTACATAACCAAAAATAAATAAAAAATCTTGAAATCTATTAAAGGGGATAGTTTTCATTCGAATACACTGATGACCTAATTAAAAATACATCGTGCTTGATTTCGCAAGAAATTAGGGGTTATGTATTTTGCCTGTCTATTTAAAGGAAGGAGCCCCGGTGACGGAATCCCACGAGTGAGATCTAGAAGGAAACCTCCCGTATAGCGATGGCAGCCATTCTAACTGAGATTCCTGCCGTCCATTATAGACGTCTGCCGGCAATAAATTGATACGTACGCGACTCAGCCGTACTTTTTAAAGATAAAGACGGCTAATGTTTTCGAATCGTGATTCCGAAGGGGTACAGCCGCAGCCGGCACGCTTTATCCGTTGATTAGTTTAGTTTATGTCACAACCGGAATAACTTCTCAGAGTTGTTTATTGGATGATGACAGAGTTCAGAGATCCATAGACGATGGATTGTATCGTGTTATTCCTACATGCTTTCCTACCTTGGCAAATGGAATTGCGATACGATATTTTGATGATGGTAAATGCATAATTGATACTAGATATCGATGGGAACTTTAATTGTATTGTGATAGAGGGAATGATTCATGTAGCAATTTATAACAACATTTATTTAATTGTTCTGTAATCGTGATGACATTAACAACAATTACCTAATAATATTGCTGTAGAGTAGAAATTTCTGAAAATTTGTGTTATATTACTGTTTTTCGTGACGAATCTGTACTGAAGTATTCAGGAATATATATATTTTTTAATATGAATACTGAGCAAGAACTAGAAATTCCCGGAGCCAACATCCCTAATTAAGGTACATTGTGAGGCTGGGGGCATTGAAAAGGTATTTGGTTACTTAGATCTGGTCACTAAACACGGCTAAAGTTACTTTAAACCACGTTTCAATTATGAATAATGAACTTTCACCAGGGTGATGCTGAGAATATTTATCACTAAGCAAAAGCCGCAAATAGACAAAATATACATAATTTATGTTTCGTGAATACCTCCTCTGGAGAATAGAAAACATGCACCGAGATATTCAAGTGTCTATGTCAGAATGACATGTGTTGCAGTGTTTTCGTTTGGCGAGGATAATGTTCCGTTAAGAGCTGTTCGCTGTTGCACTTGTTACGTTGTCACTTTGATTTAAGCAAAAGTTATAAACCTAGATTCAGATATGGTGCGTCCGTTTTGTGCATGGGTAGGTAGATTTACTGGGAATGTGGAATACTAATGCATTATTTTGTTAGAGTTCGCATGACTACTCTTAATGCAGAGTGGAAATGATTGGTCCGCGGATTGTACGAGTAGTTATCCCTCGTAGACGGAATGTGGCAAGATTCGGATATGGGTTTGTCATGGCGGTGTTCGATGGCCGGTGCCCGTGCCCGGTCAGCCTCGATGCTCGACACCCGGGCGAGTGTGCGGCGTGTGTGCGGTGCGCGGACAGATCACGAAACGAAAGTAGTTTTCGGATACGTCATTACGAAACAAGCCCACCGAGAGAACTCAATAGCCGCGCCGGCCGAGATTAAAGCCCGCCGCCCGCAACGGGCCACGGACTCGCTGCACCTCCGAACAACCACTTCCTGTGGGATAATAATGGTGTTTTTTTAGAGGTATACAAATTCAAAATGAAAAAAAAAAACACATTAAAATAACATTATTTTAGAGGTATACAAATTACCTCTAAAAAAATAAACCCAATATCATAGACGATAACATTATTTTAATGTGTTTTTTTTTTTTTAATTTTGAATTTTAATACCTCTAAAAAAACACCCCTTATATATAAAATACAATTCGTTACACCATTTCCAGACAGAAACAAGTTCAAATAAGTCATTTTGAGATACTAAATTTGAAATGGTTTTAATGAAAATCGATTAAGATGGAAGATAGAAGTCTTTGTAAAGTGGATGTATGAGGACAACTTCAAAATTGATAGGGTAACCTAATTAGAAATTCTTCGTCGAGGGACTCATAATAGAAGAAAAAAAAACCGTATCTTCATCATATAAAATATCATACAAAAATACTCAGCTGATAATCCAGCTTCAATCTTTGATGAATTCGAAGCATCTTAATTATTACGTACCTGAAGATAAAAAAAATAACGTAAGATCCGCAGGAGGTCATTAGGGTCCTCCACAAAATTGCGAAGCGACTTTAGTTCCTAATATTAATTTTCCCCTTTCTAACTCAAATATTAGTTACAATCTTTTTAACCCGAGATCGCCCATCTTCGGCCAGCAGTCAATCAATAAATAATTCAAAACGGTAAAAGAGATGGTACAAAGCGAGCGTGCCTCAAACATCTTATTGTAGCCCTTTCCATTAAAATACACATATTACGATCGCAGTCGTGGCTTGTTTGCGGAGAGGATTTTTTGTATAAAATAATGACGATGCGAACGGAGAAGTCGTGCATCGTGGTGGCGGGGGAGAGTATTTTCGTCGGAATTTATACAGATATTTTGTAATATTTAAAAAAAATAGTAAGAAATTTTTTTTTTAAATGGAAATCGATTATCGAATATTTTTTCCATGATTATCTAAATTCTAGAAAAGAGTATGTGATGTAAAAAACACCTTAGATATTGCACAAAACTCTCGTTTGGGTTAAGTGCAGTGGCGGCT
The DNA here is from genome assembly GCA_022606495.2 of Halesus radiatus. Lineage (NCBI taxonomy): Eukaryota > Metazoa > Arthropoda > Insecta > Trichoptera > Limnephilidae > Halesus > Halesus radiatus. Next base: position 233,113 of record JAHDVE020011177.1, read on the forward strand.
CGTGACTATTTAGTGAGCTAGAGTGCAAAGATTGAAAAATACGATGTTATTGATGCCGAAAATGATTTTTATTTTTTTTCTTTCAATTTTATTTTTTTTCTATGGATATTTAGATGGCAGGTGGGGAACTACCTACCTACCATCTAAATCTCCATACAAAAAAATGAAATTTTGAAAAAAAAAATCATTTTCGGCTTCAACAACATGAATAACGTCTTATTTTTCAATCATAGCAATCTAGCTCACTCAAAGTCACGAGCCGCCACTGGGTAAGTATATTACCCCCATTAGAATGCAATTACGTATAGCCATTCCGGACTGCAGCCTACAGGGTGAGGGTTGCCTTGATGATGTCCAACATTCGATAAGAGAGAGCCCCAGATGAAGAAGAAAAAACAACAACGACAGACAGAAATAATTCATATTTGTGGTACCATTTATAAATCAATAAATATGTTACGGGCAGAATAAAACATCAAGAATGGAGCAAGTCAGTTATTCTCTTCTCGAATTATCATGACCTTTAGTAAAAAAATTCAGCGGTGTTTCGGCGACAGTATTGAAAATAGTTGTTTGTATTTAGCGTGACAAATCGACTTGATGAAAATAATTCGAATTGTCATTTTTCGGGCTTGTTTCCGTATTGAAATGATGTATCGATATATTTCTATATGCTATATATAATATGTATCACCACACAACAGGGTGCTTTTCAGCTGTCTTGCGCGCTAACTTCCTCATGGCGAAGTGTCGAATCCGTTGAATATGAAAACAGTCAAGGGTTAAATACGCAATGCGCCGGATGGGCGGAGTCGCATTAGCATTTGCGCTGCCAATAGTTCCCATTTGGATTGATTCAATAGCGTTACATATTACTTGTGCCTCGGGTCTCAAGCCATCGATCACGGTTCTTATAGAAATTAACTAACATTTACAATTGCATGACATACAACTATAATACATGTATTATTCCGAACATACTCGTATATCCTGCATCTTTAAAGACAATAAGGAACTCCAGTCCATTTTTTTTGTCAATAATGACGTTCAAACATAAATACCAGTATATTTCGTTTTTTTCTTTCATGGTTAATATAAGTTTCAATTTTTCAAAGGCTGCCAAAACTGCTCCAAATCTATGGCCGGTCGGTTTTCATCTGTTTTGAGGTTAGAATGTCAAATGTCAAAGCAAGGATGAGCTTTACCGTACATAATTGTATATTCTAAACATGGTAAACCATAAATAAAAACATAAGTAATAAAATTATGTACTCTTTTAGAAACTTTAACTCAAAGGATAATAATAGTATCGACCATTAACATTATCATAATATCCGTATTGATAATTGGTTTGATCATGAATACTCTAATTTATTTCATGAATAATAGTTGTTTATATTGAACAACAATTATAGACCTTAAAGTCAGCCAAATAAAGTTAAAATTTCGCCAAAATTAAAAAAAAATATATTTAAAATTCAAAACAGAATGCTCACCTGACGTCAGATGTTCCAAATTCAATGGTACCAACAAAACACGGTGTTTTGATAAGCTGATTTTTTATTCACTTTTAAATAACGATTTATAAATTCTGCGTATTTATACATAATGAAAGTTACATATTTAGAAACGGCGTTTGCTGATCTATATGAATATATATTGTTAAACTCATTATATTTTCACAGGAGTTCCTTATTTCTTAAGAATTTTGAATATTATATGCCTAGTATAAGTACTTACAGGATGTCTTGAATTTTCGCCCTGAATATCCCTATTAGTAGTTATGCTGAAAGTTTGCTCTTCAAATCTGTCACCAAATACGACTAACGCCTTTTCAAACAACTTTTCGATTATTAATGGTGATCTTTTACCAGAACGATAGTGAGAGTATCTACCATTTGCTTGCAGTACATCAAGTTATACCTAGCCCAAGAAAAATGTTAATTAAAAGTTATTAGTAAAATACAACCAATATCTGAACAAAATGTATTTTTCCACGAATTTGGTGAGTTGACCACAACAATCAATGGAAGATGACAGAAAAAACCCATTTTTAAATTTTCAATGCAAAATTCATAATCACAGCTCTAAAAAATACACACAGTTTTCCTTTGGTCATATGGTGTATACCACCCTATAACGTGTCGAAAACATATACATTTTTTTTAATAAACATTACATGTATTTTAAATTATGTGTTATTCAAATAACATATAATTTCAAATAAGTGAATTAGCAAATGCCCAAATTCCGAACCCGCAATCTAGAGATTTGAAACCAGGGATCTTAGTCACGCAGCCACTACATTTTATATCGTCGTTTAGTAATTAAAATACCTCAAGGGCGCTTTACATGTATTGTAATTCAATGAAAAAAAAACTTTTTTTAATATTTAACTAAATAGGGAGGCATGTCTTTTTGGGAAATTATTTTGGAGGGGAAAATGATAGCATAAATTGAAAAAATGCAAGAAAAATGGCAGCAGGTGAGAAATAGATCTAATTCATCATTATTTCAGATGTGCAACTTATAATATACATATATTATAATGCTTACTGGTAAAAGTATAGCTAGAAATGTAAGATAGACAAATGGAATCAAAACAAGGTTTACGTTGTTATTTCAATTGGTTTTAAGTTCATTGTTCACGATTTCGCAATAACAGATCAAATCGGTTAAGATAAATGGTTCCATGAAAATTCTTTCGGTTCATTCATTAGAATAGACAATGATATCAAGATTAACTGGTGATTGCTTAGCGGCGTACCTCGGCTTCCCAGGTTCGGGGTCCATAGTCCATACAGACATCTAGAAATTCATCTAAATTCTAATTTAACGAAACATGGTCAGAAACATGAATTGAGTAATGAAGGACTATGCAAAGTATAAAAAAATAACATGCTATGTGCAGTGGCGTGCTACTATTTTTATCGCATTTTTTCGGTTTATATTTGTATACTCAAAGCATGTCAAAAAATTAACAAACTCATTAATGTGGCGATTCATGATTTTCAGAAGAACATGCACAAAGTACAACATCTTTTCAGATGCTGATGTTTTCCATTTATTCTCGACACAATTTAGTATAACAGAAATAATTCAATCTTAAGTTTATTTATAAATTCCTTACCCTTGCTGTATGTACTATTATTTTTGTATTTTTTAAATTCAACTCTCTATGTATATATTTTTGATTTATTTTACTTAGTGTTTCTTAGAAAATAGATAATTAATTTTATTATGTTCCTTTCAATTTCAGTACCAAAATTTGCGGTTTTTTTTCTTCTATACATTGCAACATTTACAAATATGTCTATTTTAATTTTTATAGAGCAGAAACTTACTGGTTAATGCAGTGAGTATTACCTTAATTTGTGAAAATGTATATTATATGACTGTATGTTTTCCAAAATAATACTTAAAATACACTTAAAATACTTAAAATACTCACAACAAAGTCAGAAACATGAAATAAGTATATAACGATTGAATATACAAAATAAGAATAGAAAATGGATGAGCGCTTCAGAGAAAGGATAGACTACGTGGGACACTGCTAAAGGCAACTTCAAGGAAAAAAAATGTTTCAATATACAAGAATACATCACTAAAAGCTCCTGTATGCGTATTATGTACATGAATGCTAGAAGCATTAGAAACAAAATTGACGAAATTGAAGAAACTCTAAAAAACATTTCAGAAACAGTTCATATTCTCGTAATCACGGAAACCTGGCTACGTAAAGGAGAGGAAACTTTTTTTCAATATTGCCGACTACTCTGGAAATTTTGCTTCCCGTGAGATGGACAGAGGAGGAGGAGTCGCCATTTACATGCATAATACACTCGACAATAAAAAAATCGAAGAATGCGGCAGTGAAAATACCTTTCTAGGAATTAGGATTACGGCAAAAATATTAAACCTCTAAATCTGTATGTTTTTTACCGTAAGCCGAACTCAAATATAACAGACTTCTTTGACTCTTTAGAAATAATATTAAATAAAAACAAACAAGACACATTACTTATTGGAGATTTCAATATCGATATTTCAAAAGACACTGATATTGCACGGAAATATATTCACACCTTGAAATCGTATAACTTTTATGTATGTAACACAATATTTCCCACAAGAGTAACTAACAACACCAGTTCGCTAATAGACCACATAATTACAAATAGGACAAATAGTTCCGGAAAAATCTCAAATATTGATGATCCCCTTAGTGACCATAATATACTTATATTGGATTATGAAAATTCCCTAAAAAACCTCCCCAATAACAGATCCGCAAGAAACCTATCAAATGCTTACAAAATAAATTATCAAAAATTAAATAACACACTTAAAACTTGTAAATTTACCCATTCGTCTGACGATGTAAACAAAAATTATAATAACTTCGCTGACTATCTCCAAAATGTTATGAATTCGTGTAAAACAAAACTAAAAACTAATATAGGAGACAAAAGACCTAACAATACTCCATGGTTTGATGCAGAACTTGATAGGCTGATTAAAAAACGAAATAGCATATTTAAACTTTGGAAACGAAATCAAGGAAGTATTCCTTTGACAACAGAAAAAATAAAGCTCGTAATACTGTCACCAACTATAGAAGATATATTAAAACTAAGTATTATACGAATTTGCTTAATGAAAACATGAATAAGCCACAACGAACATGGAAAACAATTAACTCCATTATATCAAATAGCTCCCGAAACCCAACAATAGCTTGTAAATTGCTAGTCATTAATGACGAAGAAGTAAAAGAACCAAAGGAGATTGCAACCGCTTTCAACACATATTTTCTCTCAGTTGGGGAGAGTCTCGCATCAGTCATAAAAACTTCAAAAACTGATTTAAATACCATCTACACGGCACCTCAAGCAAAACAATCTTTTAACATGATCAGGACAAATAAAACAGAAATCTTACGGATCATATCCAACCTCAAATCTAAAGCGGCAGCTGGTTCCGATGGTATAACCTCTCTCCTTCTCAAAAACTGCAAGGAGGAACTGGTGGATGACCTCGTATTCTTAATAAATCTCTCTCTGTCAAAAGGTATCTTTCCAGACAAACTAAAAGTTGCAAAAATTATTCCTATACATAAAGACGAATGTAAAAAAAATGTCCAAAATTATCGTCCAATCTCTATACTTCCAGCTATCTCCAAAATTTTTTGAATGTGTCATCAAAGAAAGACTATTGAAATATCTCGAACAAAACAAAATTCTCACCTCAAAACAATACGGTTTCAGACGACGATCTAACACTAAATGTGCAGCTTTCGATTTCATATCAAATCTGCAGAAACATATTGACCATGGAGATTTTACAGCGGCAATATTTATTGATCTAAAGAAGGCGTTTGACACGGTGGACCATAACGTATTGATCGAAAAACTGAAACATTTGGGTATTGTTGGTACTCCTCTGGAACTTTTCAGATCTTACCTATCAAATCGCTTTTTGGCAGTAGAACTGGGTGGAGAAATGAGTGAATTGGGTGAAATAACATGTGGAGTGCCACGGGGATCAATTCTTGGACCGTTGCTATTTCTAATATATGTTAATGACATAACAAAGTGGGGCATTAAAGGAACTCTTCAACTTTATGCGGACGATACTGTAATTTTTTATAACAAAAAAAAACCTAGCGGAACTCGAAATGGAAATGAATGCCGATGTTTCCCATCTCACAACCTGGTTGAGAATAAATAAACTGACCCTTAACGTAAAAAAACGCATTATTTACTATTCGGCAACAAGAAAAATTCCAGCCTCGATATCAAAATTGGTGACAACTGCCTCGAAAAGAAAACGACAACAAAATATTTGGGCCTTATAGTAGATTCTCAACTCTCGTAGGATCTCCACATAAATCATGTAAAGGAGAAAATTACCCCCATAACTGGTGTGCTATATAGACTTCAAGGATTACTACCCATTCCGTTACTAACTGCAGTATATTACATGGTACATTCACACATTTCCTATCTCTGCTGTATCTGGGGCTTTGCCTCGAAGAAATTGATTGCTGATCTGCAGGTGGTTCAAAACCGAGCCCTCAGAAATGTTTTTGGACTTCCATGGGACACTCATGTCAGGGACATCTACTCAGTTTCCGGTATCCTTCCAATCACGATCCTTCCTAAGTATGAAATCACCAGCACCATCCTACAAATTACTCAACAATCAACTCACACTAACGTCAAGCCACTTTACAATCAAGACATCCACAACCACAATACTCGAAATAACAATAAAATCCGCATTCCTCAAACACACTACAAAATATGGAATAAAATCTTTAAACTACATTGCCTACACACTTTATAATTCGCTTCCAGATATGTACAAAACCATCCAGAAAAATAAAAAATCCCAAAATGATGGTATAAAGGAATACTTTTTAAGGATTTTTAAAAATGAAAATCAGTAAATCCATATTTGTATATTTTGTTGTTCCCTTATATGTTTTCTCTTGTGTGTTGTTCTATTTAACTTGGCCTTATAAAATTATTTCTGTCTGTATGTGAAACTTCTATTTTTGATATTTTGCTGTCAATGTAAAATTGTATGTACTATCTCCTACTTATGTATTGTAAATTCCTCCCGTCCTAAAATGAGTTTTGAAACTCATCGGGATTGCTTTAGCAAGAAATAAATATATATAAATATATAAACAATCTGTTTTTTTTTTTTAATTTACTGTAAATTAAATTTAACAATCTTAATATTAAGTTTTGCAAGTATTTTAATTTTTATTATTGTTACAGGTGTTTCGGCGTTCAAGGCCATTTTCAAACTGTGGTTAGGCCACGTTATTTATGTGATTATAATAACACCTACCCAATAATATTTTATTATGGTGCCTAAAACGATTTATTACCGATAAAACATTATTAAATTTGATTTACATTAAAATTTTTTAAAAAATAATTAATAATCTGAATTGTGCTCATTCAGAGGTGTTCATTGACATTTCTTCCAATTTTCCAGAGCTTTAAGTTTTTGGTCAATACTGTTACGGTTAAAAAAATTGTCTTGAGATTCAGAAAGGTGGATTACTTTTTACAGTATTTTTTCAAGTAAAAAGCTGCAATCTTAACTTCTAACAGCAAAAAATTACCTCTAATTGAACTAATCGATTGCTTTTGTCTGGAAATGCCAGTAAATCAGAAAACGGTCGCAGAACGCCTCGGGCCACAAGGCATTATGTTGTTATCTTCGACTGTTCTTAACGACACGTATTATTGTTGGCAATAATATTTATATAAGCTCGGACACAATAAGGTTATAGCATAGACAGAATCCGGTATCACTGGCTTTGAAATAGCGAAAAAACGTTTTTAATCTAATGAGTTCAACCTATTTTACTAGATCAAACACTAATAACAAATGGCCATGAAATCCATAAAAAGTAAATGAACCGCCTCATACAGAATACAGGTAGATAAAACATATACCACGTAAAAGAGAATATTGTAGAAACACAATCCCCCTTGCTGCGGTGAAAATATTACCCGGCGCGTAAGGTCGGAATAGTTAAAAACTTGCCGAGTTAACGATGAACCAGCTTGTGTTAATCGAATAATAACGGCCATTCTTCCCAACCCGACTAAGTAACTGTTGAGCCGAAATTTTGAATCAACATTATTCAAATGCACGAATTCACTCTTCCCAACGAATCCATCAATCAAATTTACGATCAATTCAGGAAATCGATTTTTATGGATTATGTTCCCCTCAACAGAGGACAAGTTATAAAAAAGTATCAACATGGTGAACAAATGTCAGTGAAATGTCAAACGTCATTACTGGTTCGCGATCTATTTATCGCGATTAAAATATTGAATGAGAGAGATTTATTTCGAATGTCAAAACATGTTTTTGTATGTTTTACAGAAAACTGAAGAGAACCTAACTTAATTTACTTATTATGGTATAAGCGACGTTCTGTCTTGTTTTTCACGAAAGAGAAACTTCAAATTTCAAATGTACGTTTATGAAAGTGGGCGGGCACTATTTTATACTCTACCAAAATGGGAGGGCACCTCCATAGACAATTTAGGATAAACATGTTTAGAAACAGGTAAATAGAGCGAATACTCTAAAAAACACTTGGCTGATCGGTGCCTCAAATTGATCATTCGAAAAGTTGGGAAGAGCGGCCGTTAGTAAGAAATCAGGTCAACTTAAATGTATAATAGTGCAGTTACGTGCATGGAATTATAATAAAAAGTTATTTTATAAGCAGCGTTAGTTGATAGTAATATTTGCAACAGTACCGAAATAACTGAAGGGCGACAAGTGGAACCTTATCAAGCGAAGTACAAGGTCTCCATACTAGACCTGTTTAAGTGCTTCAAGGCGGAAAACTCGTTTCCGACATGCTGTTACTTTGGATTAACGGAAACAATACTATAAAAGTTAAATAAATGTAAATGTTTTGTGAACTATGCAGTTATTTTACTACCAATTTAACAACTGGTAATTGAAATTGAATTGAGTTTAATTATTTTTTTGTTACTGTTGAACTGATGTTTAACTTTTTTTTATTATAAAATACTTCAATGTCGTTGTCTTTGATAGTAATAATCTTATAATAATTTGTATCGTGCCGTTTTTCTGAAAAACAGTTCAAATATTACTCCCTAAGCTCTATCTTATGTAAAAATGGAGAAGCCATAATCTTTAGTGACAAACAGTTTGGCGGTGTTTGGGAATAAGGTGATAAGTGCAAAACGTTATGTTAATATGTTAAGTTCGTCAGTCATGTTTTGACCAAACTAACAGTTATGATTGTTCACATGTCATCAAGTGATGGTGGCGTTTTAAAAATAACTACAGATATCAGGATTTTACCAATCGCAAATAAATGCATTAGAAATTTTTACACTTAACTGAAAATAAACAAAAATGCAGTCATCAATTTATTCCAAAACACCACTGAGTTTCACTACTCGGCTTAACCCAAAACATCAACACTCTTATTTCTCGTTGCACGATTGAAAAATGTGGAACAAACAATATGACGTTTTATCTTATATTTTGATCGTTAAAAGAATATTTCAAAGCTCTATAGCACACGATGGTAACTTCGTTTCGAGCTAGGAACTGTGTCGTTAGTCTACAAATTCTGTACAAAAACGCTGTGCAAAGTTCATGAATTACAATATAGATTGTACAGTACAAAGCCAGCGGCGTGCATTTCCCTATGATAATTTGGGTTGTGTGTAGTTTTACAAGTTCGGGTATAAATTGTGGGCTGCATATTTTAAAATGGTCATTTTAATATCATCTTCCAGCGATTGTTAAGGCCAATTGAATAAATAAGCATTCCCTACGAAATTCATGGAAAAAAATCATTTTGATGAGAACTTCGACGTATTTTTACTACTTTCATATTTGTTAACATGATTCATTTATCATGGGGTAGGCACGACTTATCAGCATTTATGAACTGCACGCCACTGCACATATTGTACATTTTACCAATGTAGCACTACGCTCCATTTCTGTCAAAATTATATTTATTAGTTCCACATTTTTAGAAAACAGGAAACAATACCTTACAAGTATTGTCTATTATGTTATTCGCTCTGATTTTTGCCCACGAGTTAAATCATCTGATTGTTCAAAATTTAAAAGTATCTCACGTACATCCAATGGCAAGCCGTAGGAAGTTGTGTACTTATTCAGACCATGTAGGTATATACGGAAATTAATGTATGTGTACAACCTTGAAAGCGGATTTTCCATCTAATATCGTTTAAGTTAAAATTCGGACTATTGTTGGTGTTTTGCTGGCATATTAGTACAACAGAGGGAGCTTTGTGCAGATCGTGGATACCATTCACGCTTTGTCTATTCGTGAATGCCTGTACCATTGCCAAATGAAGAGCAGTCAGCTAGAAAATCAGCGCTGCGCATGCATTAGCCGATTCCCATGAAAAATAGCACGAGTTACCATTGAAGGTTTAAGATGCGCTCGGGGAATGTTCGAACGAACGCGATGGCGAACTTAAGATAAAGGATTTCCGTTGATAACTCCGTTGTAACCCCGATTCCCATGGACGTCACACGCGTCAGTTACAATGGATCCCTCGACGATATGACTAAAAGTACGAACATAATGTGCAGGTATGCCTCACTATAAGTAGTAATAAGAAAGTGTTCACGGAAGTAAACGTCAAATATGACGCGTTTACAGTAAAGTTCGATTCATATCTACCAGCATCGTGCAATGCAGACACGTAAAGTGGCAGGCACGGCAAAATTAGTTACTTACATTATCTATGAACACATTGTAGTACGGTGTAATGTAAGTACTCTTTCTGTGCCGTGCTTGCCACTGTACGTGTCTGCACTGCACGCTTCCCTCACACCACACCATTTCTTATTATAAAGGCTGATAGCTTAATTGTTACCTCTCCCTCATTTTCATAAACAATGCATGTAGAACAAAAAGAGGTTCAACGGAGCTCACCACCGGCAGAACCATACAAAACAGTAAAGAGTATAAAAAAACTTTCAACTTTTATTTTGTTTTATTTTATTTTTTTATTATTTTTTTTTAGGTTTAAATAAAATCATATAAGTAAGTCGTCGCAATGTGGATTAACCACAGTGTGGAAATGGCCTTGAACACAATAATAGAACTAAAATACCTACAAAACTTAAAAAAATGGTTTTCTTTTATTCCGAATCTTTGGGCACGAATCGGTTGATATTTTGGAAATGTAAGTACTGAAAATGGTAGTATCTTTTGATGAATTCTTTTTAATTTTTTTTTTAATTATAATTGCCTACCACTTAGTACCACTAAAGGATGCAAAATTTTTATAAAATACAGCTTGTACGTGCAGCAATTTGTATTTTCGTAAAACAATGCTGCAAGGTAAATTAATTCCACGCAATAAAAATCCACTTAACAATCAACTAAATACCACCTTTGATTTTAGATCGAGTTACCGACTTTGTGCGAATATTATAAACTCGTATTCAAAGGTCATTTGTTCAGCGGACCTGATATGATAGGCAATAGGAATCGTACTCATAATAATAATTGTTGGAAATGTTCAACTAATGCAATATTATATTAACACCTTTAGTTTTTGTTACCGCACCAAGTGCCAACTTCCCTGAGTCAGTGGAACTATGGCAATAACACTTTGGGAACATTGTAGGGCTGATGGAAGTAGGAAAATAATGAGAATGAAACATGTAGATTGGAAAACTTCTTGATATTCAGATCTTCTCAAAAAGTGGTCTTTCACTAGGGCATCGCGAAGAGCATTTTTTCTCTGGAAATAAATGCAAATATGTACTATTTAAAAAAATAACTTAAATGACACATTATAAAGGAATTTGTTTTTACTGTGTAAAAAAAAACGTCTAAAATGATACAAATCAAATTCTTATTTTACTTAAATTTGATCGAAATAATATCTTGGGTTTAATTAAGCCAATCATGTTAAATTATTATCATTTTTTTTAAAGACATTCGAAACAGAAATACGAAATAGGACACCTAAAATAAAAACCTATTGGTCGCATCTGGAAATCGAACCCATGACCTCTGTCTTGCCGAGACCAGCACTCTAACCACTTTTCTAATTATACATTATTACTAATCGTCATTTTTACCGATATCATACCTCAATTTAAGAATCACCAATATTATCTTCAACTATTTCCCATATTTTCGGGTGCACTTTTTTTGCATAATTGCAAAATTCTACCCGAATTTATTTGCAAACTAGATAGTGTCTCGGATATACCTATGCAATTTATTTTATTTATATGGGACGACATCTATTGACTTTTCTATAGGTCTAGAATGAATATTGAATTTATTGGAATAACTTATTGAAACTTATAAACCTCACGGTAATATTAACATTCAAATTTTAAAAACTTTGCTTAGGTATCACTTATTTTAAAACGATGTTTTTTGAACGTCTACAAGTTTCAATAGAATACGTAATGTATTCTCATTAAATCTCTGTATATGAAAATGAATGTTTGTCTGTGTTTTATTCTTATTAGTACTGGGGAGGTAGTAGTTCGTATGAAATTAAATATGTAAAACTGTTGCTATAACGTTTTAAAATTGAACCCGCCATGTTGTATTAAGGGTAGCCTATAGATATACCACTCTGGTTAGCCACAGATTACATATTCAAAATAAGGTTTGTTTGGGTAGAATATTTTCAAAATTGAAAACACAGGTAGGTACCTACTTAAGAACTTAATTATTTTGAAAAAAATAAATATTTGTTTTATAAAAAATTTAAAAATGAATATTTGATTGTTTCTTTGTTTAGAGATAGTTACTTTCGCTGTCAAATCAATGATGGCCCCCAAAAACAAGCAAGAATTAACAACTTCATATTTTATATTTTTTTGAAAAAACATTGGATCGTCAAGATGTTAATATATGACTTGCTAATACTTTCTTTACCCGATGCAGAAACAAATACAACTTATATTTTGCCATCAGTATTGTAGTTAAATATATTATCGATTATAGTAATAACTACGGAATCTGAGGAAAGTGCAGTTTGCCATTCAGTAGACCAGAAAGCACGTCCAGTTCAGTCAATAGATATAAATGTACGATATAATAATTATTTCCGTTTACCTCTGAATAGTAAAAACTACCAATTAAATTGACTCCCGAGCTTTTCTCCTACAAGTCGGTCCACTGAACAGAATATCCGTAGTTATCACTTTCTAATAATATAAGATAATCGTTATCGATCATTTACAGTGGTAAATACCATGAAATTGATTGTTCTCTTCGGAATCGAGCAGTAACACATTGTTTTATTTAATTTATGACGGTAGTTGTTTACTTTTAGGTAGATATAATTAAGTATATAATTAGGTATTAAGATATAATTAGCAATCATCGGAGAAAACAGTTCTAGTAGCCAATTGTTTAGTAAATTTAAACGTTTCTCGCTAAATGCCGATTCTCGGCCCATTTCGGTATTTGATCAAATTGTTACCAGCTGTTAAGCATAACGATCCTATTATTATGATTGTCAGCTAACCACAATTGATTCAATATATCTGAAACATATGAAACCAACTGCTCCAGGGAAGAAGGCACTAACTCACTGTGAGTAATTTTGGAGGACAGCCATTTTAATATTTAAAATCGTGTTAAGTGATTATTTATGAATGTTTATAAAATAAAATTATTAAGTATATTTTTATTTTTCTTCTTCTTCGTATGGTAGAGAGTTGGTGGGGGTCATAGTGGAAAGCTGAGGTTATTCAGCCAGTCGGGAGTCACTTAGTTCTGCACAGATGTGCCATGGGGAAACTGATGAAGGGGACATTCTTTTATAATGTGTTCTGTTGTTTGAATATGTCCACATTTATAAAGTTCGGAATCACTTAGCCCCCTCCCCATTTATGCATCATATACGCACAACGGTTGTGACTCAATCGAATTCGGATTAGTGAGGTCCACGTCTTCCGAGGGAGAGAGAACCCTGGCAATTTTAAAGTAGGGTCTATAACAAGGTGATTTTTTTTAATATTTCTATTTTGTATTTTCTTTTAGAATTATTTTCTAATTTTTTAGTATTTTGCTCAACATGGCACTAATCACTCCCAAAATGGAAATAAGTCGACAACTTATTTTTAAGAGTTACTTCTGTCTTTCTCGGAGCAGTCAAAATTATGTTGCTCTTTTTTACCTACCAGTGCTTGAATTATTATAATAACTACATAGAAAAAGAAATTGGAATATTGCGTAGGTTTTGAAAATTAAATAATTGAAATACCTGTAGGTAAACATATGAATAGATTTTTTTATTAAATGAAAGTAACTTATACTACCTGTCGCCCTACCTACAGGCAATCTAAGTTGTCTTCAGTTAAACCATGTATTTAACAGTTTAATATTTTACCAAACATAACAAAATTCGTGTGACCCACTTTCATGATTAACTGATTTCGTATTATTACTTCTTCGTTATCACATCAAAAATATAATACTCATTGATGAAAACACGCGTGACGCACGATTCAGAATCCCTAACGAAATCAAAAACTACACTCTACCATCGTGAGGTGACGACAGATCGTAGATCATAACAATAATCACACTTTACCAATATGAGGTGAAGACTGACCGTAAAGTATATCTATCAATAATCACACTCTACCAAAGTTAATTGAAGACAGATTAATACCGCCTGGCTTCAAGCGACGACAAACTACTTTCAAACGTTTGCGGTTTATTGCGCAAACTGTTTTCAAAACCATTTTTCGATAAGAGTCTCTGACAAAAACATAAACTAAAACCGAAAAGAACTTAATTTTTCGGGCAACGAGTTGACCGTTGAGTTACCAACCGAAATCAATCATGCGTTACAAGTGTAACTATCAGTATTTACGGCGGTAATGTAAGTACGTAAGTGTAGTGCAAACAATATTCAGATATGTAGAGAATCTGGGATAATCTCGTTTCACTTTTGTCGAATGACATTAGCGACCTGATATGGCTCGGCGGTGCTCGAATAGTCGCTCACTCTGATTACCTCATCTATTACGCTGGCAGTGGCCGACCCGAGACCTGCCGCGTTTATCTCGTACATGTTTTGACAGCTACCTTCTAAGCCTCTCGGTGACACAAATTCCCGCCAAAGCGACCATTTCGCCGTTTTACAGAAAACCTATAATCACATCTCGAGTCGCCGGCGTCATCGCATTACTCGCGCATTATATTATCCGCGACCATCTTTCCGTGGTGAAATGGACCATTTGCCTACTGATGGACTTGAGCTAATATTTGTATTTGCGCGGATGTACAAATACACAATGTAAAAATTCCATTGTCAACCGCAAATCGCTTTGATAATATTCGCATTTTGGCCGTAAAAGTTGCCTCATAAAGTATAATAGGATTATAAAACGACTATGCAAATGACAAGATTATTTAAAACGTATGGAAACAGTTGTTCTACGAGAATATAGCTCGGGCGGCGCAGATACATAATACACACACGAACTAGGTTTATTATTAGAGGTTTTAATGGTTGTAGGTATTATATTAACACACACGAAACGTAAAATACAAACCATAACCACTCTAAGCCATTTTAAATAAGCACCAAGTTGTTAACCAATTTATAAACGAAAATTGCACAACGTGTTACCGGTGCAGGCAGAAAATCGGCCGGAATTCACTTTCATTGCATACTGCGGCGGCAGAACACTTGTTCTTGCAGGCCACCACCAAACACCCGACTTATAATAACTCCAAGTTATTTCAAACATTTCCTTTCTTTTGCTTTGTAAAATGTAAGTCAGCGGGCCTCGACTTTCTACGGGTTTTTTAACCCAAAGTGTGCAATGCGTGGTGCCCACTTATGTCCTCTTGCCGAAGCACGATTTTGGACGAAATATTTTATTTTATTTTTCACATCATTTTAAGGTCATACAATTTTTGTGGTCAAAATATTCCCAAATGTTTTTTTCCTTATTACATAAATAGGACAGTCTTATTTTTTAATAAGCATATACCTATATAATGTCTTCGTTTGTTTGGCCATCGTGCAAACAAACAAACAAACAATATCGTTATTACACTGTCGTGTTTTTGCACGCACCTAGTTTCAGGGAGATAAGTAAATAAACATTGTTATTTGTAACCAAAAAATTCATAAATTTCATTGCGTATACCACAAATGTTGTAAACACATTTATTAGGGAAATTTACACTCAAGTTGTATGTATATAATAAAAAAATAGTGATTCTAATAAAAAATACATAATAACTATTTTTAAACACGAATTATTTATTAAAAATGAGAATTAAATTACATAGGAAAAAAAATTACAATAGATACTTTTCGTTTTGAAAAATACAGAAAATTTAAAAAGCCACCGCACGTCCCTGCTAATTAGAAATGATTCGTCTGATCAAATATATACAAACACCAATCTATATAAAGCTAGTTAAATTTAATGAGTTTGCAGTTTGCTTCATAAAATGCGATGATTATTGAAGAAAATTGTTTCAATTTATATTGCTTGTGTTACAACATTATGAATGCATTAATTATATTATTTCCTAATTGGTTCAGAATAAAATATTTATATTAGGTCCAGCGAAGCCGATGCTAATAAGTGGTAGCGTTACACTACTTGTCAGTGATCTGATATATCTCCTTTGGACCTTATGTCTTGCCTTGCCTGTCACGAATATTGCGGTTTGTATTCTGTTACGTACCAATACCTACGAGTGTTCAAGAAACCAATCTTTGCAACCAATATTCTATTTCATTCAATTGACGTCCTTATACCTGCGAGCGTTGCATTATTGAATAACAATTAACTATCTTTTCCTTATATGCCATAATCGTACCAACGTAACAGAGTAACGGACTGCAACTTTATTTTAACAAGATTAATAAGGAAAAATGCGGTTTGCAACATAATTTCAGCTGGCGAATGAGAGTATGTTTTCAACATTTCTCATTCGTGTTGACCAGTGACTCCCAAACTTGCCGCTCTTCGGTTCTTTCATATTTGCTCACATGCAGTGTCTTCGCTCAATGTTGTTACTTTGATGACGTTATGGGCGTCTTCGTCATGGTTTTAAACCAGAAAGCAGTGTGCATTTTTCGTATTACGTATTTCAGTCCCCATGGAATTGCAATTCTACCGATTGCTCCCTTGCCCACCAAAAAAGTGAGTATTTTTACTAACTAATAAAAAGCTTGCGATTAGCCAAGTATCTCTCAAGTGGGTGCATCGTGGGGCAATAACAACATTCAATAAGATATCAACGTTCCGTATAAATTCTATCACCTACAATGTTCTCCGAGCTACCACTCGGGAGCAGTACCGATCACTCAAATATAACATAAGATATTATTGTAGAGCGTAAAACACTTAAAAATACATTATGGTGAACCTTAAAATTATTATGTAAACTCGCGATCACAGATGGCGTTATTTCTTAATATTTTTGGATTCAGCACGTACCCAGTCCTTTTAAATATTGAGATGAATTATTGTTTGTTGGCAGGTTTACCTACTTACGGAATATGTATATTATTTTTAAATTTTATTATTTATTTATTAGCACATCTATGCAAATAAATAAACTATTTAACTGTGCCTGTCTCATTGGGGATATCTTGTGTTTAAAAAAGGCATAAATTTGTATTGTAGTTTTAAAGCTCAATTCTCCCAAGAAACTTATAAAAAATAGAATCTTTTATTTGTAACACTAACACAAACATTGTATTTTTAGAAGTTTCTTGAAGGAATTAAGCTTTAAACCTACAATAACAATTTATCCTTTTTTTATATTCGGCATGTACACCCTCCAACGAACAATTTTTCACGATATTTAAAAGTATCCTGCTAAAACTGTTTTTCTTTTCTGAAATATTTAGAGTTAACGCCATCTATGGTCGAGAATTTATGTACAAAATAATTTAAAGTTTCACCTTAAGATAAGTTAAATAAAATAAAAATGCTCAAATATGTTAGACAGAGATTGATATTAATTGGCACACATTTATTATCTATAACTGTTTGTTTTATTGTATTCTTTCAAAAGTCAGCTCTTGTAATTAAGTCTGGTTTACTCAACGCGCCATAAACCACCCAGCGACAGTCAAGCACCTATTAAAATTAAAATTTCAACAGCTAAAGATCTCACAGACTAAGCGATATTATACAGAAAGCGTATTCCAATAATTGAATGCTCCTTTAGAGGCCATAAAATGATGGCGTAGAATAAATTATTGTCCTAATAAAGAAGAAATAAATAAAAATAATGAAACGAACACAATGAATGAAATTTGCAATTGTACTATGGTTATTGTTATTATTATTAATAAAAATTAAAACAAATAAGTTTTGCATTGTATTGTAATATCTGATAAATATTAACAGATAAATAAGGTAACAGAATTTGAATGAAAGTGATTGTTCGTATTACCTAGTTTGATTGGTATTTTACAGCTTGTAGTAAAATGCTGCAGATTTTGACAAGCGTAGTTCATATTTATTAAGTTATTTATGTAATTTGATTATTACCTACTCCATATGAACTTTAAATAAACTTACCTCTTACTTATCTATAGCTAGAGATAGAGGCCGCTTCTTCACGGGTAGGTACGAAATCAATCTCTCCCGAAATAAATAATTAACAAGAATTCAACGAACCCTTTTGAAATACTGAACAGTGGTGACATCTGCAGACCCGTGTGCGAGTTGAAGCAATGCGACATCGCTCAAAATTTCCGCATTCTTGCTGTACGCAGTTTATTTTGATTCTCTACCGACCCGTGAGGGAGCGGAATAAATTCAGCCAGAACCCGCCTACCAATTTTGTGGTTTTAACTTTAACGGTTTTTATATAACGATTTAATTATATATTTATAATAAAACTTAAATGTACAGAATCGATGTTTGTTGATCTAATTCTAAATGATTTTTTTTTCTTCATTTAAATATATTGAATTTCCTTACTGCTAGGAAATGCTGGGCTTAAAATGTTTCGGAGGCAGCAGGCTTATGTTTTTTTAAGGAAAGATAAATATTCTCTGGTTAACCTGGCAATATTTGAAAATCTCCTACTACCATCACAGTAATAATAATAATAATAATACTTGGATGATTTTTATAGCGCCGTTTTTGTGAAAAATCACCTCAAGGGCGCTGAAAGCGGGGGATATTGCTTGTGTCCTAATGGAGGACTTAGCCAGCCGAGGAATTGAACTCACGATGCCTGGGTGAGACCCAAACGCGATGCCTACTCGGACACTGACCGATCAAAGCGATGTGTCTGAAACCCGAATAGGAAAAGAAGATGAAATTCATCTATCCAACGTACGCTTAGGAGCGCGCTCCCCGACCGCCGCTCCAGGAAGCGCACAAAAAAATTAAACCTGCTAAAGTAAGGTAACGGTTTGCAACGCAGTCCATTGTGGAACTTTTATGCGTAGGATCTGGAGCGGCGCGCGGAACGCTCGCTCCAAAGCGTATTTTTAAAATGCCAGATTATTTAAGTATGTAAAATTATTGTCCTGAAATCAAAACAATATTTTTTTACAATAAAAAACACATAAATTTGTTGTAGACCACTTTTATTTTATCAAAACTCTACCGGTTT
Source organism: Halesus radiatus (assembly GCA_022606495.2). NCBI lineage: Eukaryota > Metazoa > Arthropoda > Insecta > Trichoptera > Limnephilidae > Halesus > Halesus radiatus. The sequence goes on from JAHDVE020011177.1 coordinate 252,284, forward strand.
CGGAAGTACCCTTCCTTCATCAGGAGAATATTAAAACTAACTTATGATATAAAATATTGACAAGACATATAAATTTTAGGTGTTGGAGTGGGGGGTAAGCAAATGGGTAGGGGTAATTGTAGGATTTCCGGGAAGAACAGAGCGATTTATTGGGAAAATATTCAGAATGGGACTAAAAGATAAGTTAATTTGGTTATTTAAAATACTAGCATTATTATTAAGGGTTTATTTATATGTCTTGTCAATATTTTATATCATAAGTTAGTTTTAATATTCTCCTGATGAAGGAAGGGTGCTTCCGAAACCGGTAGTTTTGATAAAATAAAAGTGGTCTACAACAAATTTATGTGTTTTTTATTGTGAATTATGGCGAGCCACAAAGTTAATGCTTTTTACAAATATGTAATATTTTTTTAAATGGTGCATCATAGAATATAACCATAAAATGATTACGCTTTTGTTTGAACGTCTCATTTGAGGTTTTTTCCTGTAGTTATGTGAATATTTTGTAAATATTCGCCTCACTAATATAATACGTTATGCAAGTAATTAAAGTATCTATTTTATACGTATTTTCTTGTATTCACATGAATCCCAATAGTGTTGCCCAATATATACTAATCGACATATTGTATATTTTAATCGTAAACATAATTTGAAATCATAGAATCAATAACAGTAGGTGGTCTAAAGGAAGTGAACTCTTCCGTAGACTTGTAACAGAATATTCTAAATAATCTGTTTCACAATTATACGGGAACTTACACAAATGGGTGTTTCAATTGAAGAAAAAAACGGGTTAATATGTGGGCATTTTCAATACAAACGATTTAATAACTCGGCAATTTGCGCTTATTTCAAAATCGCAAAATGGGCGAACTTCCTACCAACGCTGTAATCAAATTGTTTACCTGAACGAACAACGACTAATTTTTAGTGAACAATATTACTATTAGTCGACGATATCTATAATTTCCTCGTACCCGCAAGTTGTCGTCTTCCGCAAATCAGAAAAAAATATTTATTATTATTATTTAATTATAAAAATATTACGAAATAATAAATTAAAAAAAAAAAAAAACTTTTTGTGACTATCTAGTACCAACCTACCAAGATTAAATAATATTTACAATCTAGTAGAGGTAAATTTTTCTCCTTAATATTTAGAGTAATAATTTAGAGAAAATAATTTAAAATTCAACCGAATTCCGTATCTGTTTTTATTAAGTATATCATATTTAAGGCTTTGAACGCCGAAACAGCTGTCACATTGATAAAAAACTAAAATACTTACAGAACATAATAATACATAACGTTAATAAATTTGATTTACTTTAAATTTATACAAAATATGTATTATACTTGCAGTTCTACGAATTAAACACAATGACAAATAACATTTCCTTTTTTGCCTCCTTAATATTAAACGATATTTTTACAAAAAATGTTTGTAATTCAATAACATAGATACCTTCTACGCATCAGGAAAATAACACTTATTTATTTCCATTCATTCATTTTATTCCCATATATTTGATTTTTTAAATAAGATTACATTATATATACAAGAATTTTAATAATACCCAGTTAATTACAAAATAATACTATATACTCGTACATCATACATAAAGTGATAATTTTAATGGCTGTTTTTAAAAAGAATATAAGTAATCATACCTAAAAAGGTATTTTTATACAGCATTGTATACTAACATTGTACCAGTCAGTTTCCATGAAATTCTTGCTTACTTATTTCTCTCGGGGCTGCAGACCATTACGATGTAGCGCCGTTTTAAATTCCATTCTCCGAAGCCTTCGAGCTCGATACAAACTAACAAATCAATATGTGCCTACATGCATTAATAAACAGGAGAATCCCGAACAGTATTCTTTCCCCTCTTTCTACCATGTTCCATGGAATATAAAATACGCTACATGAGGTTTCCCTGTGGAGAAATCTCCTTTATATGTTCTCTTTAATTTGCATAATGCCTCTCGCAGTGAAGACAATACACCCAAGTAGTCTTGGAAAAGACCAGTAGCATGGAAAGTAATTGAAACAGGAGGGGGGGATATTTTATAGAAGCGTGTCGACTATCGTCGAGCTACGACCAAACTGCACGGACTGTCGAAGCGGTGGAGCCAATGAAAGTTATGCTTTTAGTGTGTAGTAGTAATAAAGGAGGGCGCCGCTATGCGCAGATGCGATTTGCAGTAGTATGGGTGAACGATGTTGGCGATATTTTGTGCGCGCGGTTTCATATTTATGGTTCATGACCCATCTCCGCTGTTTCTATCTTCACATGGACCTGCGTCAGGGTATGCTTAAAGGCTTTACCTGATATTGTGTTTAATTCGTAGAATTCCTTTATTTAATTTATTTTTTTCTTTAAATGTAATTTAATTTAAGAAATACAATTTTATCACTTTGTGGTTATCCATTATAATCAAATGAAACAATCTAACTTTGCTTTAACTACATTTATTTTTTACGCCTACCGGTTTGGAAGAACCGTTCCATCGTCAGGGTAAAGTACATACTAGTATGGTATACTGTACTGTTAAAACAAAGTTTGATTGTTTCATTTGATTATAATTAATATAAATTTTGATTAACTTATTGAAGCTAATAAACGTTTAATTATCTTAAATGATGACAAATTAATTTAATAAGTTTGAAAATGGTTTTGAACGTCGAAACAGCTGTTACAATAATAATAAAGAAAGAACAAAATACTTGCAGAACCTATTTTTTATGTGATACCAGGCAAGAGTCCCAACTAGTCCGAACCGTCTGGAGCTAGAGAGACTATGGCATCCCCAATTGGGGTATGTTGTGAGGCTGAAGGTATTGAGGAGAGGAACGATATGGGGAAAAGGTAGGTGGGGAAGTACCTGGCTATTCAGATCTGATCACCTAAAAGCATTTCAAGCAACATTTCGATTCTGAGTGGTGGTCTTTCACCAGGGCGATACTGAAAGTATCTACCACTCTCGAACGTTCCGCAAATATACTACATTATTTTTAATGAAAAAATTGTGAAATAACACAATATCAAATTATGTTGCGCATGCCGGGATTTGAACTCGCGACCTCCGGATTCATAAACAAGGATCATAACCACTCAACCACGGAGACCGTCCAAAATGACAATAACGACAAAACGACTTAATATTGACGTTACTAAATTTTGTTTATTTTAATTTTTTTTAAGTTTACGTACCTGTGTTCATTTCACGGGAGCAGTAGTTGTGTATTTGTTGTTTTTCTAGTTATATGTGACAAATATGCAACGGGTTTAATATATAGGAAGTGTGCACCAGGGAAGTAATTTGTTCGAATTACTTAAGAATGTTTTTACAATAAAGGGCGTTCAAGGTGACATTCACCCAAAATACCAGTTCCAAGTAATACAGGTTAGCGAAATGGCGAATGAACTAAATGTTTCAAATTAATTTGTCTGTAATACAAAATTCATAAACCGCAAATCTTCGTATCTGCATATATTTATAATAATATAGATATAATAGTATATATAGTAATAGTATATATAATAGTTTCATATAAATGGATGGCGAAAAAATAAATTTTAAATTCTTTATTTTGATTAGGAGTGATAATAATTTTACGTTAATATGTATAAGGCAATCCATAAACACATAAAGGCAAATAAATAACGTTTTAAAAATGGTATATAGAAAAAAAAATTGATAATGTTTTTTAAAAACAAAATTTTCCTTATGTATAAAAAAAACACATATTTAAAGAAGTGTACGTTACCGGTAAAAAAAAATTTTCGCTTGTATTTGTCCCGGACTTTCAGAATCATCGTTAAATAATATATGAGAAAGTATTTAGGAAAATTTAGAGAAATATAACGGCATCTACGTTTACGGCCGTGAATAAAAACATCAAACACAATTTAATTTGTTTTCCTTTTTATGTTATTACCTACAATCGCTTGCTTGACTAGGCTCTAATTGATTAATATTCTGCATCAAATAACAAACGGTCAATTGTTCAGTTGGAAAATTATTTGAAAGTTGATCATAAATTCGATAACAAATAATATTCGTTACGTGATTCCTTTACATTCTAATTGAACTGCGCTTCGTCGAGATTTTATCACGGCACCCACTCGTCAACTCGAGTAAATCAGAGAAATTGCTCAAAACTGTTCCTATTTATTCTAGATTACCTGAAAAAGTTAACCAATAGTCAATACCGTCAGTCTTGTTATTTATTATGTTTAGCTATCTATTAATTACCGTGCATATTATTATCAGATTGTAAGTTTGTTTTAGAATGTGCCTCTGTCCTAATTATGTCCATAACACGCGTTTATAATTGTAGTTAAATCATTGGTAAAAAATATGCATCGATTATGATTATAACAATGTGATGATTTCATTCATTAGTACTGAATTCACTTTAGCCATGTCTATTAATACATTCATAAGATGGTACACGCCTATCTCTTGGACGTAGTAATTAGACTATGAAAGTATTCCCGTGATTCTCACTAGAACATGCCGAAATTACATAATACCAATTGAGAGCTTACAAGTTAATTCTTCACTGATCGTAAGAATGTGCTCGCACATAACTTGTAGATGCCCATTGCCCAGGCAACTGGAAGAGAGACGCTCCAGCATGGCGTGGCGTGTTAACTAACAAAACTTTTCCATCATTAGATCACCCGGCACGCAAGAAGACCGTGTCAGCTGGAGCACTCCGATAAGATTCATATTAATTACAAGGTATAAGTCATGCATCCGCGTAAGATACGCCGCTGTTTTACGGAAGAATGCAACGTAGATACACCCAGATTATTTTTCTTTTTCATAATGCCGACTTTCCAATTAAATACGCTTTCCAAATAAACTGCGAACATCAAAGTAAAGCTAAGCCGTCGCCCGAAGCCGGGGCTTCTACTGACCCGTTTGCACTACAATACGTACGATCCGCGAATATGTCGGATATTGAAATGTTCTCGTAACATTTGACCCGCAGATTGGCATCTCTAATGGAGACACGTTTCATGCCGCATACACTTAAACATGATTTATTGCGAATAGCCTTTTTACGATCGAAAGATTGGCAACGTATCATTATTTGCATAATTGCCGTTAAGTAAAATAAAAAAAATGTTAAATATCCGCTACACACACACTTGCAAATAGATTAGCCTTTAGGTAATGGTAGTTAACTCAGACAAATTGTATAAAATATCCACAAAGATAATCAAAATGGTATTTCTCTGCCGGAGGTCTATAAAGTACAGTAAAATATATGTTATGGCAGATTTGCTACGGTTCGCTTTCACGGTATAAAAAAGTTATTGCCGCTTACTACAACAACAACAAAAATATAGATCGCATTTATGTAAATCAACTAAGTACTTATTGGAAAGGCTTTATGATTCGAACGATACTTAAAAATGGCTTTTACTTTATTGTAAATTATCCTTGTCAAGATATGTAGTACATTTACTAGAAGCTTAACAAGTAATGGCGCTATACGTACCACGGTGGTAGTGTCAGTGTAGTATTTTTTTTATCGAACATTTGTGGCTTTAAAAAAAAATGTTCATTCGGTATTTTCATTTATTTAATCCTGCTGAATAATATGTTTTCTTAAAATGTAAATTGCATTTCTAAAATAAGAGTGACTAATGTGAGATCGTGGCGGAAGATTTAATTCTTGTGCCTCGAATGCGACGAGGAGCACTTAGAAATGTCTACACCTTTACAGGTGTGTCAATTTTTGTCATTTTTTTTATTTTTAAATAAAGAGATGCATTATTTCTCAAAAATTGTGTTTTGCGAATGGTATAAGAACTTTTTGAAAACATTTTTTTATTGTTGTTAGCTAGTTCAAACGCCCAGAAAATTGACAAAATATCACGAAATGGCTTTTTAATAAAATAGATAATTTTTTTTTTACTTATGATATTTATTTGTATTATAAATATTGAAAAAAAAAATAATAATGTAATCCTTCTCTACAATCAGTACACTTTTATATTTTAGCATTAATTAGTCTTTTTCAGACTTCTTTCAGAGTTAGTTATAATGATAAATTTTCAGTTCTATTCACGTTTAAAAAAAAAAAATGTTTGGAAAAAAATAATTGAAAATTTATTTAAAATTTTTGATTTTTAATTTTTTTTTCGTTTTTTTTAGGGCATTTGAGTTAGCTAAGGATTATAATAAAATTATTTTAGAAAATTCGAATGCAGTTCCTATTTTCCTTTCAAGACGCATCTTTCTAGATATCTAGTCTTAATTAAAAAAAAATAACTGGTTGAATGAACACCACTATTCACAAACATGCATAAAAATACAGAGAGTATACGCAACAATGTAGGAGAAACATATATAAATTGTCATTTTTGACTGTTCTAAAATTTTATTCCCAGTTGGACAGTCAAAGCCTTCTTAAATATTTTTGTAAAATAAAGTGTGTTTCAAATAAATATTATTATTATTATTTATGAATCCTACTTAACAATAATGTATTCCTTGTCAATCGAGTTCCCCTTTCCTTTCAGTTTGCATGGCACTTTCATAAATACACATAACTTTGGCTTTATTATGTAAACGATCCCGTCATATCATCAATGAGTTGCATTTCTCTACCAAAACCTTCAACACATTTCACTGCTCCCACAAAACACATAGCCCTGTGTGTGTATGGCAGTTGGCATTTATATTTTTGGATCTGTATACAATATCCACACATTTCTCGATGTATTGAGTCTCAGCCAACATTTCATACGTTTCTTCCGGCATTCGGCTCTTGCCAGCGTCAGGTAAGCCTAGTTGGAATTTAGTTAGCCGAGTTTACCTAGAATCTAATCAAGTGTACTCGATATTGAGTGGCAGTTTTTTAATTTAAGTGACAATGTATTTTGGATCGTTTAATAAGGCTAATAAATGGTTAACTCCTTGCAGAAATGTTGTGTTGTGTCAATGCAAGTAAGTTGTGTTGAAAACTAATTCACATCGTGTTATTATATCTACCTGTTTTAACTGTGTACACACTAAACACACTTTAAACAAGTTTTGTCAACTTACACTAATGATTATCAACGGTTAAAATGTGACCTGAAAAAAAACGTATTTTCCAATTTACGTACATGGTGTCCCAGGGTGAAATACATTCTCTTCGGGAGTTGATTAAAAAATATAAATAATGCTAGGCTCACCAACGTAATATAAAAAAATTAAAAAATTAATGAAAAATGCTGTTTTTCATTTTGGCTAGTAAAACCATTTAACCCTACTTTGCAAATTCTCTTGTATTCGAAATATCAAAATAATGTTAACGGTAACGCATTTTAAAAATATAGGCAAAGGTTTTACTAAGAATTACCCCTTGAAGATGTGGATTCTCCGCGGGACACCACATATATATTAAAGATAGATATAATTAGATTCACGATATCCATTAAATTACTTATCTGTAATCTCTATCTATTGTGTTCTGAAGATAAATTTATTCTGCCAGTATTTAAGATGAAGCAGATTAATCGTCTTCCTCATATTAAAAATTGCTAAATCCAATCAAAACCCATATTAGATATCATTATTTTTTTATATATCGTGCATGAATGTCAAAATTCCGATTAAAAACTATCATATGATTGAAAGTTAGGAGGAACACCGTTATAAAGAAATAACGATTATAAAAAATTAACGAATGCGAACAGGAAGTTACGAAAGTAGATAATCATCAATGAATGAAGTACAAAAACCTATTTGATTTATCTTTTTTTGCAAATGCCAAACAAGTAGATCAGTATATATATTGTGTAAAAAGCAAATGCGTGTAGGCTTTCACGCGAGTGTATCAGCGCCTGCGTCCTCGCAAAGAGTTTTGTTGCAACTTGCGAAAAGTGAGAAGTTTCTATGGAAACCTCCTGAAACTTCAATTTAGAATACCGGTTTTTTGCCACTATGCAATTGACAATGAATTGCTTTGATATTTTATTATTAAGCGCACAGCGATAGGCGTATGAATCAAGTCGTTCACATGATAATTATTGGAAAGCCCCCCACACGAGGAGCCGATAATTTCAAGCTCCCCCGACCACGGATATGCAAACGTCAGATCAAGAAAGAATCGTACCTATCCCACCTATTTTCATAATTGTCATACTTGTCATGGAAATTCTTTTTTACATGTACTTATTCTTTATTCCGATATTATAAATTGATAGAAAAATTACTACTACAGATACAAGTACTTTACGCAGGGTATGTAGAGATGATAAGAGAATAAAAAGTAAAAGGAATCCTTCAAAATACACAATCATCGGATAAATACGGAAGTGCAACCCGTAAACTAATTTACTTTTCATTTATGAATAATTAACTCATTAGGTACCAGTTATTTGCAACCAAAATAATACGCATTAGCATGCATTTAGTATTTTGCTTGCGGTGAGAATACACGCTTCTGTATATAAAATTTGTGTAAATTTTAGATACAGCCGTCCGAATCGTTGGACCAGGTCGGTCAGTGATCTGTTAATGATTTCATTAAATCTTTATACCTCACACAATAAATTAGAAACATTACAGTTTCTTATGATAAGAAAATAGTTTAAAACATGAAATGAAAGATACATATATGTATTTATTCGTCATGATTCTAAGTGTGCAGCAATCTATTGGTCATAATACGTCATGCTAAATAATATGCCGCGTCATATTGACTTTGACATTATTACGACAACGTCTTGATATTAGTTAAATTGAATGTCTCGCTTTGATCAATTGGTCGGATTGGTTTAAATCATTGGGTAGCGCTCGTGGTAATTAATCGTCCAAACGCGACTGTCAATACGTTTTATTATTTATATTCGTTAAATACGAAAGTCGTTAATCGTCATGGGTACCAATAGTACGCCGGTGAAAAACGTCTATCTCTTTATTTGATTATATTTTCCTGGGGTGGCTGGTGACTGTTTCGTACCAAAGGCAAGATTTTCGAAAAAAAACGCTATTATTTATTTTGTAAGTAGGTGTTATGCGGCACTACAAACGTCTGAAAATCAACATTCAAAATGTTTACTTTGAAAAAACGTTTCTTTCTTAAAACGTATGAATGCATCTGTCATTTCTGTTTGAACTTAAACACAGAAAATCAAATAATTATACCTTTAATGCCATTTGGATTGCTTTTCCCCCCTTTAAGACTAAGCATTTATTCAACCTGGTTTATGGCAATATGTTGAAATACAAAAGTAAAGTACACGTTCAGTAATGTCAGTTTGGCATGTTTTGACATACGGAAAATTCTGTTTCAGGGTGCGATGTAGGTACTACACAATTAATTATCAATTTGTATTAATCTTTCAATTATACACAAATTGATAGTTTCCAGCAGCCGCTGCCTAGCAGGCTTGGGTACCTGTACGCGTACAGTAGTAAATATCTTGTTTTCAACAACGTAACATAATTTTCTTCCTGTATCTGCACATAAAAATCATTTCAAATCTTTTGATTAGATACCGCCGTTCCACCACGTAGCTTGCAATGCGAATACATTAGTTTCAGTTAAGCTCTCAGCTCTCGGCTAACGGTGGCTTAATCCCAAATCTGATGTTTGCTTTACTTTAAGCCGAGCGGAATCCAACCACGCGAGCAGCCAAATAACAGCTCTGGCTGGACGTGAGGACGGTATACTGAAGCATGGGCATTAAGCTGCCATGGCCGCTGTGGCGTGACGATTTGGAGAGTTACACAAGTTATTTGCAGATTTTAATACCCTATTAATTCGACAATCGCAGCCAAATGTGATAATTATTAAACATTATGCATTTCCTCTCGGTTTACACAAGTGCCGTTAGCTTTTGGCTTTGAACCGAGTGAAAATCAGATAACTCCCATCAGCTAGGTAAATGAAATAAAATAACACTTATGAAACATTCCGTAAAATCGTAATTAATGTAGTGCGAGGCTATTTGCTCAAATGTTGCAACAGCCGTGCGTTTGGAGGACATGCCATGCCATGCCGTGTATAGTACCTACCTGCCTGCCTGCAAATACATATTGTACTGTTAACTGTGCATTGCTTATCTTAATAACAATAATTGGCAAAACCGACAAACATTCTTACGGCCGTTGGAAGGTTTGTCGGATTTTCTAATATATAATTGCCTTGTCGTGTTTATCAGAGTGACATAAAATAATAATTAAATTGAATTACAAAAATGTGACCAATTAACGTAATTATAATTAATGAAGTAGGCCAACGCTCGTAGCTAATATCCATACAACCCCTGGGCATTCGAAGCATTAAACAAATTAATAGACATAATGTACATTAGACAGATTGAAAACGGTAACTTTGTTTTTGCACGACTATTTAGCAATATTTTGGTAGCCGACAAGATTTTCTTGAACGCAAGAATCATCGAAGCTCCATAATGTTACTGAACTTTAATAGCTGATAACAATTATGGGTACGAATGCATAAAACTGGAAGAATCAGAGTGAGAAAGTGGCAGGTGGGAATTTCAGCAATATTTACGTGAAACACATTTTGTGCAGGGCTAAAAATTATATTAATGTAGATTATTAATTAGTTTAATTACATTACTCTCTCTCTCTCTCTTACTATTACTTTTTTTCTTAATTTTCAATGGCTCCAAAAGTATTATTATGAAACAGAAAGACACAAAAAATAAAAACGTAACAGTCGCATCTGGGAGTCGAACCCAATACCTCTCGGTCTATCTGGACTATAAGCTTCAAATAAGTTATTCCAATAAAAAATTGATAATAATCCTAGACTTGTAGAAAAACTCAATTGATATCCCATATAAATAAAAATCAGATAGGTTTATCCGAAACACTATCTAACATATATTGCAAATAAATTCGTGTTGAATCTTGCATACAACATAAAAAAACATATGGAAATTAATTATAGATGATTTTAACAGTTCATTGAAGTATGATATCGAAAAAAATGACGGAGAGCAACGAGGTGGCATTGGCTCAATTGGTTAGAGCGCTAGTCCCGGATAATTCGAGACGTAACTTTTTTTTTCCATGTCTTTTCTGTTTATAATATATCGTATTTCATTTGAGATTTGTTAATACTCTCTTTTGTAATTAAAAAAAATGCAACTATTTATACCTGCATCGTAAATGGTATTTAACACATATTTTACATGACCATTAGGGTCTATTCACATCTACCAGCACCGCGCAGAGCAGAACAGTACAGTACAGGCACAGCACAGACGAGGGTACGGCTGTCAACTTAACTGTCAACTGGGCATTAGCTTCCGCCACAAAATGTTTGAGGATTTTATAATCCTATTCCCATATTTTTTTATTATTATTTTATAACCCAATTTCCCTGACAAATTCAATCACTTTATCGTTATCGATCTTCTCGGTTTTAGCAATATCTGCGTCTAATGACGCCAACTGACGAAGATGGTGGTGCTAGCGGAATCTGTTCATACTAACTTTGCAGGCGCAGAAGTCACAAGCAGCCACCAGCACGTCAAAATATTCTAGCAAGAGAATTGTTGCAGTTAGCTTATACCTATGTAGTTGCAAGAGTGGCTACAATAATAAATCTCAAATTTGTGTTTATTGAAGAATTATCTATAGGTAAGTACAGTGTTTAATGTGAAGATTTTAACGCTTCTACCTATTCACAGGCCTGAACAGTTATTAATGAAGAAAACTCCACGCCATTGTTAATTTTGATCGTTATTCATATAACTATTACTGACGAAACACACAGATTGTTAAATATTACAACCAAACGTGAAATACCGACTTGACGGGAATGTTCACAAAGTAATTATACACAAATGGATGCAAAGTAACCTAGGCAGATTAGCGGAGACTGCGAGTGGATGCCTCGTGATGACATGTGACCATTACATCACATCCAGCTCACATGGACGTCCTTACTTTCCCAATGGCAGAAGATACCACTGGCAGTGACGTCTTCAAAGTCAAAATCTACACAAAAGAGCAGCTCGTTCAGTCACTCAGTCGCTTCGCGCGTACTCGTACAACTCGGTGAATGGACGGACACACTCGGGTTCTCGTTTCACCAATTCGCGCCGAACGGAGATGCAAATTTGATATAGAATACGCTAGGTTGGCATTTGTGGTTCACCGTAGATGTGCATAATTATGTATCAACGTTCTTAAGGACAACTGTGAAGCCATTTTTGTCACGCTTAAAAACTACCTAGTAATTCAATAACAAAGCAATAAAAAATGATGTGCAACTTTTTAAGAATTTTTTTGAATTTTTTTTTTTTACTTAATAACGTTATTATTAAGTTCTAAAGAAAATTTAAAAAATCATTTTCTTTAATTTAAGAAATAAATAAAAGGGTGTTATACAAATTAAACACAATGACAAATAAAGAATTATATATCTTTTTATCAGCTATTTTTTGAACCAGTTGAACTTATAACTATTTTTGAACTGTAATTTATTGTCTTTACAGGATGTCTGTATTATTTGTCCCATTATTGAAATTTTAATTTCTTATTATACTAGCTGAAGTATCCGCCGTTGCCCGGGGTTATGAATGGTTGTTTTCCCTACCCAGTAATTTTCTTTAATACTCTGCTTTAAGGAATGGAAAATGGGGATGGGGGTAGTTTTTCGAAATCTCGTGTAAACAGTAACTTTTTTTCTTGTTTCGATGATCAAGTGTGCAAAATTTCATCAAGCTCGGAATAAAACTGTAGATTTGTATACAAAACAAACACACACCGCCCGGGACATTCTTCTTTATATAATAGCTGATGGTTGTTGGTTGGTTGTTTGTCCTCGATATTTGCAAAAATTACTGGACCGGTTTCCGCTTAAAATGGCACAGTTTGTTCTTATTAGTACCGGGAAGGTTTAGAGAGTAGTTTGAATGAAATCCAATATATAAAACTGTTGCTATAACGTTTTAAAATTAGCATGAAAAACATTAAACCCGCCTTGTTTTATTTAGGTTAGCCACAGATTGCATATTCAAAAGAAGAAGGTTTTTGGGGAAGAATATTTTCAAAATGGAAACACGAGTAGGTACCTACTTAAGAACTTTATGATTTAGATACATTTTGAAAAAATAAACGTTTGGAATGAAATAAAATATTCAGATGAATATTTATTTATTTGGAGATAGTTACTTTCGCTGTCAAATCAATTACGGTACCCTAATGGCAAGTGAAAAATTCCGAGCAAGTCCGGGTACACATCATCTAGTTCTTTATATAATAGATTAGAATGGGGAAATTTTCTAAATAATTTTCAAAAATTGGAGTCGTGCTCAGACTTGTAAAATATTGAATTTTGGATGGAGGGAAGGCGATTTAAGATAAGGCTTGATAAAAAAGGGGAATTCGGTTTATGATGGTTATTAGTCACTAATGAATAATATCAAAGCTAGACTTTTCATTTGGTTGCTCACTAGTGTATTCTACTCCATCGTACTTTTCAACCGTTTCGAAATGGGTATTTTCTTTTGTGCTCAGTATCAATGCCTGGCGTATCAATTAATATAATGGCTTATCCGAGTAAGTTTCGTTGTTATTATTATTTTAATTAAACTGTTTCTTTTTTCCGCCCATCCATCGCTCGGTTAGATGGATTGAAACTGATAAAAAGAACACTAACTTAATGGTACAGCGATAATTAAGATTTATTTAAAGAAACCTTACGCGTGAAAACCGTGACTTGTCATTTTTCGATTAAAAAAATGTTTTAACGGTTTATCGGGTAAAATTGTGATAAAATAATAAAAATTTGAAGTCGGAGGAAGGTATTCTGAGGTTTTTAGTAATATTAACTGTGTGACAGATTTGAAAACCTTGGTTTCGAACGGAGATGTCGCAAGTTTAAAACCTGGCAAATAGATAGGCAACCAAAAGTCAATTAATTATTTTTTTTACATAAACTCCACACAGGAGGCCCCGAGGAAAATAATTTCCCTCAGGGTCGATATCATCTTTGAGGATGCTGTGTGGAGGGGCTTTTTGAGGAAAGTAAGGAGTGAACATGGGTCTTGGAGATAGCCATGCTGTGGGAGGGAGGAAACAAGTCGTTCCACAGCCGGGCTGTTGAACTAATTTCAACAGTGTGCAAATGTTGGACGCGCGTTTGGCGTATTTCAATGACTATAAATGATGAATAATAAAACAGGTAAATAATAAAAATTATATAGTAGGTTCGAACCACGTTCCTGAGTGGTAGATACTCTCAGCATCTCCACGGCGAAAGGGCAATCGAAACGTCCCTTGAAATGACTTTAGCTGTGTTTGGTGACAGAAAAGTAATCTGTTGAAAATATTGCATAATGTAAACATCCGACTCAATGTCATGCACGTAGGTGATTTCGCTACGGAAGTGATCAATCTATCGCGAGACTTGACCCAAACCCTTTGCAATTGGATATTATTCTTAATTTGTATGGTACCATATTTGGTAAAATACGTTAGAAAAATGGTGGTTTTAACGCCACCTTTCACCATTAAGAAAAAAAAATAACTACGAAAACCTCAAATCTGTATTACAATATTATAAATGTTGAGATTCGTAAAGAATGCAAGGCTGATTGATGTAACCGTAATGAGTAAGATTAAGAAAGGGACGCTTAGAGGGTTTGGGCATGTAGATAGAATGAACGAAGACAGGAGTGTAAGGAGAATTTATGACGCGAATGTGAATGAAAGAAGAAGCCGGGGACGTCCGAGGAGACATGGCACGATCAATTGAATCAAATACTTTAGCCGGGCCATGTCAGAAGTCGGAATAATAGAAGAGAATGTATGAGACGTTGTATGATTGTGGATGAAACAAGAAGTGTACGCCAAGATCGAGTTGTTTGGCGATCCGTCTGGCCCTGTGGCGAAACGGCGTGATGGTTGGTTGGTTAGTTAGTTAGTTAATAACAATAACATTATTTACACCAATTTTTAAATATATAAATATGAACATGTTTCGAAAGCGAAGCTTTTCGCAACAGGATAAACAGAATACTGTTTATATACTGTTCATCCTGACGAGGAAAGCTTTGCTATCGAAACACGTTGATATTTATATATTTTTAAAAAAAGTGGTGGAGGTAAACAAACTTATTCTTATTAATTTATCGGTAATGACGCCACAAAGTGAAAACAAATCTGTTTAAGAAATTATAATATAATAAGTTAGCAAAAAATCATATCAAGCAAAATAAATAATAAAAAATAAATATATGTCAAGAAATAAATTTAAAATGTTTATTCGTTTGAAAAAATATGAATGTTAACTTTCGGTTTATTTACGATGTATAAAGTCGATTTAATCTTAGAATTCTTCATACTTAGGTATATTATATTTAATAATAATAATAGTTCTTTATTCCAGAAGGTATGCAGGTGTAGTGCAATGCAATACGTTCCATAAGTGATAATAAAATAAACAAATAAATAACAATAGGAACGTAAAATATGAAAAAAAAAGAAAAATATCTGAAAAGATTAATAAGTAAAATATACAAAATAAGTACATTCATTAAGAGAGAAAAAAAATGAACAAGTTTATGGTGGATATTTGATGGTCTCTCGTCTCCAAACGGCCACCAAGGGAGACTCCATGCATGCAGTCTTTTATATAAAATGTACTGCAACTTCTTATTTTATTTTATAACAAACCAAACATGTTTATTCTATTTTATAACAAAACAAACATGTTTATTTTATTTTATAACAAAACAAACATGTTTATTTTATTTTATTTTATAACAAAACAAACATGTTTATTTTATTTTATAACAAAACAAACATGTTTATTTTATTTTATTTTATAACAAAACAAACATGTTTATTTTATTTTATAACAAAACAAACATGTTTTTGTATGAATTTATTATATGGGTACATAAAGTAATTCGAAAACTTATCTAGTTTTTTTGTTACTTTTTTTTATTAACTGTATTAAAAAAGTAAACGGTTTTTAGTTTCTCCTGTAAAGTTGTCAAAATGGACTTAGGTAATGCACTAATTAAGGTGGCGATATTTCATATCAAAACAAATCTAAACAATTATCTGGTATACAAATTCACACATGGCATAGGTCCAGAGGTCACACCTAATTATAAAAAACATGTTCAACAAAAAAAACTATCACAAAATGATTCTTGTGAAATTCAATACCGGCGCATGGTGTTGTACAGTAATTTGACATTGTAGTTCATTTGCGCCAAAGTAATTCAATTTTATTTCTTCTCGTTACATTTTTTTAAGTAACCATTAACTATTCACCAGCTGCGAGGTGGGGCTTTCACTCAACTTGTTTTTATACCATAAAATTACTTAAGGTATGTTTTTTACAAACGATATTACGACAGTAACTTTATTTAAGTGTTATAATGTTTAATATCTGTGCGAATCTAGGCAAGTTTGTATGTAACTTTAATTTCATTTCGTGAGTTCTTTCCATATCTATGAATTTGCACACAAGTCAAATTTGTGGTTCACAAAAAACGTAATGTCTTTAATGAAGCATTGGAATGGGTTACACTTAAGTGTTGAAAAAGTTAATAACTTCATGTGGTGGAATGATATTTTGTGAATAACACATTAAGTTGTTTTTGTTAGTCATTAAAGATAATATTAACAAATGTCAAATGAAATACAAAATAGAAAAATACACAGAAAATATAAAGGTAACGGTAACTCTAAGCACTGAGCTAGAGAGATATCGTACCTCAATTTAAGAATTACCAACATCATCTTCAATTAATTTCCATATTTTTGTATGCTTTGCAAGGTTATACCCGAATAATTTCTGTATCTTTCATTTGAGATTTGTTAATATTATTTTTAATATTATGAGGTTTAAAAGCTTTAATAAGATATTCCAAAAAATTGAGATTTAAAGAGGTAAATTATTGCAATAAATCCGGATTTTTAAACATTGAAGATAATATTAACATCTCCCAAATCGAATTTTTCGGCTGCTACCTTTTTATAACTACCGGATTCGCAGGTCCCGGATAGACCATGAAGTCCTAGGTTCGAATCCCAGCTGCTAACGTTATCTTTTTTTTTCCCCGTGTCTTATCGGTTTCGTGTTTCGATTTGGGAGTTGTTAATATTATCTTCAATGATTAATATATATTACAATGAGGTTTATAAACTTCAATAAGTTATTAAAAAAAAGTTTATATCATTATTTGTTTACGTTTTTAACAGGTTTTGTGATTTACGATGAGTTTTATTATGTTACTATATTTTCCCTTCCGTTATTATCTTTTGCCTCTGTAGTGTAGGCCTGTCTAGTGATGTGGTTAAAATATTGTTCATTTTGGTTGGATCTCTCTTAGGATGACAAAAAAAAAATTCATAAGATTACAATGCTGTAGTTTCTGCGGTGCAAATCGAATACGTAACCTCTCGACTCAAAGTCAAATGTAAAGACCATTGGACTAAGGAGGCCGACAATCTGACGTCAATCTCTTCATTTATAAGTTTTGCTCAGAACAGATAGATAACTTTCCTCGAGACTTGTCATCTGCGTAGAGTATCTTTTAAAGGAAGGGAAGCAGAGGAAGTTCTGGAAAGGAAAAAAGTATGAGGGATGGATAGGAATTTGGAGGTCGGTGTATTCAGGAGTAACGGACATATTAACAAGGCGATGGGTCCGAAGAGTCCGGTTGGAGTTGGTGCGTCTACGGCCAAAATATTTTTAAGCCAAATATAACCAATACCATGATGTTCTTGATAAAATAAATTTAAAAACGTAATTATTTCTTGAACAGATAAAATCAATTTCATTGGCCTGTCTAGGGCCTAGGAGTCGATAATATCAGTATTTTTCCGTAATATCTGTACTGGTTTTCTTTCAAAATGGTATGGATATCACTTATAAATAATTTATGTTCAATGCTGTTTACATTGCTCTCTTATGGGTGTACATTTTTACAATCAACCAAATATCAAGCATTCGAATGAGTATGACTAACTAATTTCGCGTGTTTGCAATATATGCATGCGAATATAATATGACTACGTACGTACATACGCGCGTACATAATAAGATAAATTAATAAACATGTCGAAATATACCAGTTTTGAAGGGGTTAAAGTTGAAAGAGTTAAATCATTTAGACACGCCGATAATATAAATCAACAATTCTAATTCCAAACTAGATCACCGAAAAACCACACGTGTTCAAGCGAGATTGTTTTTTTTTTCAATAGTAATTAATTGACCGACGCTGTTGTATTTTTTCTATCACATTCTTTTTTGTGTTGGACATAATTAACTTAATATCTAAGTGGAAATTAATATTACGAAGTTTTGATTTGAGACATTCTATTCCCAACATACCAAGGTGCAATGCATACTGCTCGACATGTTAGGTATACGTATTTATAAGATAGTTCATACGATATGTTAATAAAAACGAACCTAAATCGGTGATGCATTTAGGGCGTGAATTTGACGTGCCAACGTGTATATTATTTTAAACTGTATACGTACTTGCGTAGATTGAGATTGCCATGTGCAATAAAAATGTTTCCGAATGATTGACACTGAACACTTAAGTATATTACAAATGAATATAATTTTAATTTCGTAATTATTTCATTCATTTTTTAATGAATACCATATTCGGTAGATAGGTACTCTAAAACAGGTAAGTAATAATGTGATTTCTTCAATAAACTAATAATTACTTTGTGGTGTCATTATTAATAAGAATGACTGTGTGTCCACGACTGTTTAATATATAAATATCAAGATGTTTCGAAAGCGAACTTCCCTATACTGCGTATCCTGATGAGGGAAGCTTCGATTCCGTAACATGTTTATATTTATGTATTACTAAACAGTGGTGTGTACACACAGTAATTCTTATTAATTTTATTAATAATACAATGTTTGAAAAACTCGCCTGCGCATTGATTGTATAATACGTAATTATTATTATGCGACTGAGTGCATGTGTGATATATTCTTTAAAGGGCAAAACTCACCTCCCAAAAATACCTTTATGTTTAAACAAGAACTTCATACGACTAATAAGGCACTCTTTAAAAAAAATTATCTTAAAAAAAATTTTTTGGTGCAATTTAATGATACGTTATGTGGCGTCTTGTCTGATTTCCTGACAACATTTGTATAATTCGAAGCTCCATAGCTCATGGCGGAAATTATTATGTTAGTTGCAAGTTTTAAATAGGCCTCTATGGTGGAGGGGTAAGGCTCTCGACGACGAATCCGAAGGTCGCGGGTTCAAATCCCGGCGTGCGTAAGTAAATTTTATTTCACAATTAATTCATTTAAAAAATAATATATAGTATATTTGCGCACGTTCCAGAGTAGAAGATACCCTCAGTATCGCCCTGGTGAAAGACCACCATTCAGAATTGAAACGTTGCTTGAAATGTGTTCGGTGACCAGAATTCAATAGCCAGGTATTTCCCTTCTCCTTCCCCTCCCCAAAACCTTCAGCCTTCAGCTCCAGACGGTTGGGAGCAATTTGAACTCTTGTGCGGTATTCATATAAAAAAAAAATTAAAAAGTCGAGTTGACGTGAAATTTTAGGAGCGAATTTTTTGAAACTCGGGTCGTAAAATTTGAACGGGACACACCAACGGAATTTCTGCATTTATAGTAATGGTATCGTAATCTTAGTCGCAAATCGATTGAAATGATTGTTAACGTAGTTAGAGCGCTGATTATGCGAGCATTATCAAATTAGTCGGAATGAATGTATTCCCCGAAGCCGAGCTAACGAGTGTACGTAAAATAAAGGACAAGGCGAATCGGCTCGACCCATTGGCCGATTGGTGCCCGATCCATGGCCCACTGATTGGGGCGCTGCCACCTTGAAAACAGATATTATTAAATCATAAACGCAACAGGCGCTCGACTGCCTAAGGCTAGTGTGCGGCCAATGCAATCTATCACCAGTCACGCATTGGAACTACAGAGCTAACAGAATACAGCATATAGCATACAGCAAGAAACATTATACAGTATACCCCAAGAAACATTCAGTGTACAGCGGTGATACACAACCTTTTACCGGAGCCAATTTATCAATTTTGAAAATGTTCACGGGCTGCAGGAGGTCGGATGCCTTCAGCTTTACACTATTGACTTTGCAGTCGATAGAATCACCTGTGCAGATTTTTACCATTTTTTTTATATATGTCGTACAAACACCCCAACTGAGACAGTAGGTATATATACCTATTATAAATAATAATAAAAATTAAGAGGTACCTACCTAAAACACCGCATTTCATAAAAACTTCATGCTAATATTTTAGATGGCGTATCAAAATTTATTCAATAAATAATATTCATAAGCCAGAGTTTTCAAATTAAAAGCTGGCCGGGGAATTTTTTAAAATTCTTTTGGTAAATGAAACATGAAACCGAAAGAAATTACAGAAAAAATGTATCAATTGCATCTGGGAATTGAACCCAGGACCTCTTATCTTTTTTTATATCTTTTTTTTCCGTGGTTTTTCGGTTTCGTGTTTCATTTAGGACTGGTTAATATTATCTTCTTCAGTGATTAAATATTACAGTGAGGTTTATAAGCTTCAATAAGTTATTAAAATAAGTTGAAAATGCTCACATCTCAAAGTTTTAAGCAATAAATGCTGTCGATTTTGAACGATCTGACATTTTAAAGATCATGTTAAAAATTGCTGATTTTTGGGCGGCTGAATCAAAATATTGAAATAGACTAGTATAAAACCGTTAAATATTTTGATCACATCATCCGGAAACCCGAACGATTACTATATTGTTATAAGAAATATCAATTTTTTTCATTACTTCTGTTTTTAGAAACAACATTTGGTAGTGTACCTTTATAAAATGAAACCCATCCAAAACATCACTAAAACAGAAAACCAAGAAAAAAAATCTATGCCGAAGGTTAAACCAATAAATTTATGCTAAGGGTTTTTATTTGTTTTATTTTGCTAAGTGGGCCGCACGATAAGGCCCGCGGGCAGACCGTTGTGTATCACTGGTGTACGACATAGAGTAAGGAACATACAGTGTACAAGCAGCTGGCCGATACTTCTTCGTACAGGGGCGCCATCCTCGTGTGCAAATATTGCTCACACCCGGGCGGTCGAACTTTTGGGCGGCCATTATTTTTTGCTCTCTGCAAGAGCCAACACTTGATATGAAAGTACAAAGTTGGGATGTTTCAACACATTTGAAGTTCATCAAATCGATCGTCAAAGTAGTTTTTAAAGTTTAACGTTTGAACGGTCCCCGTTTTGAATGCGGTTCAGCTTCCCAACAAATTGTGAAAGAAAAAGATAACGGTAGCAACTGGGACTCGAACCCAGGACCTCATAGTCTATCCGGGACCTTGCGCTCTGATGCACTGATGATGAGTTAGAGCTACCCCAAGCCGTTCAGTCTTTTTTTATCGGCATCATATTCCGATTTCTAAGAACTATTAATGTCATCTTAAATTTACAAAAAAAAAAAACCTACATATTTAACTCAAATTATAATTTAGAGCGGTGGGCATTTGTTCCCCTCCCGGCGGTCCTGTTGTCTATTCCACTTTCGGAATAGACACACTCGTACCTTTTTAAAATCTCACGGATAATATCTCGTCGATATGTCGCGTGTCACTTCGCATTGGCACCGGTGACACTATTGGGCCGGTTAACTTAACGATCAGAACCCATTTAAAATGCAATAGATACCCATTGAGCCCAGATACAACAAATAATTAAATGAAACGACGTCTGATTGCATGTGATTGATCCAATACAATAAATAAATAAACGTACTACGGGTTTCACTGCGGGCGGTGAAATCAGGACAACTACTACTACAGCTGATGTCAACGGACTGTTTGCCGATTTACCTGGGTGGCCTCTAGTCTCCAGTGCGATATTTCAGAAACGTCATGCGAAATCATTAGAATATAATGAACGAGATCATTAAAAACTGCAAAGGAATATAAACAATGTTTTAAACTGAGCTTAGTGAATATGTACTCGGCTTCCAACAAGATTTCGAAACACTGTTATTTCGTGAACAAATCTTAAACAATTTTTTTAATATTTTATTTAAATTAAGTAGTGGATGATTTTTCTATGTGATGCCGGCGAAATGTATGTTTCATTTATTTATTCATTTACTTATGAATTTATTTATTCATAAATTTATTAATTCATTTATTTTCGGAAAATCGACAGGATACATTGTTTCATTTTGTGCATGTATTAAGTGATATTCCAAAAATATAACAAAATATCGATTTCCTTCTTGTGAAATTTATTTCTTTATATTACTAATATTAGTGTAGATCCCCAATATTGGATTAACAAAAATATTGCCGTCCTGCATTTATCAAAATATTCGCAACGTTTTTGCAACACAATATTTTGTTTATTTTACAAATGATGTAGAGGCGTGTTTCGTTGTCGCGGGTATGACCCACTGTAATATAATGACATTGAATGAAATCGCCTGGCAGATTAATGGAAACGTGTCGAAATGCCGCGAAAAGAAATTCAAAGATCACGGCATGTCATTATAAGTAAAAAATAAAAGATGAAAAAAACTAAATGTCAAAATCAGCGGAATCTAGATTCCAATTGTAATCAGCACTGTCTTTCATTCTTGATTGCGTTTCTGTATAATATACGATTAAGAATATTATAGTAAAATAAGATATTAAACTCCATGCCATATATTTATTCACAACAAACATGGCGAAATTCCCTACTAAGAAATTCCATTCGCCTTTTTTAGAATATGGTCTAAACAGCATATTTTAAATTAACATTTTAATTCTAGCAAAAAATGCGCAGTCGATGTTTACATTTTACTTGGGGTCAGTTGTTTGACCGACCGTCACATTTGACATCGTCTCAAATCGACATATGATTTTTTTACATTCGAACGGTCCCCTTTGGTAGGCGATTCTATGTTCGGTTGTTCTATCAGCCGTTATGCATGACGGTTATAAAAATTTTGCTAAACGCTGACAGGTCGAGCAATTAATTCTTAATGGGGAAAAGCCAAAATAATATAAACAGTGCTGACTGTCGATTTTTGACGTTGTCAAATGTAACGGTTTGTCAAACAACTGACCCAAAGAAAGCATTTATTTACAACTGCAATCATCAAAAAAATATGTATATGTAGATATTGATTAAATTGTACGTTCAGTGCAATATTCTACTATTATCAATGCTTCTTGTTTTGAAAAATAGTTATGCCTTTATAATTATTTCGGAAAACGCACCCTATACTCGTATATAAAATCAATGTAAGTTTGTTTGTTTCTTTGTCCTCGATGTTCTCGAAAACCACTGGACCGGTTTTGCTGAAAATAGCACAGTTTATTCTTATTAGTGCCGGGAAGGTTTAGGAGTAGTTTGAATGAAATCCAATGTGTAAAACTGTTGCTATAACGTTTTAAAATTAGTATGAAAAACATTGAACCCGCCATGTTTTATTTAGGTTTGCCCATATATATATATATATAACACTCTGGTTAGCTACAGATTGCATATTCAAAAGAAGAAGGTTTTTTGGGATATAGATAATATTCTACCCATACAAACATTATTCTTTTGAATATGTAATCTCTAGTTAATCAGAGTGGTATATCTATGGGCTATCCTCAATACAGAACGGCGGGTTCAATGTTTTTCATACAAATTTTAAAACGTTATAGCAACAGTTTTACATATTGGATTTCATTCAAACTACTCCTAAACATTCCCGGCACTAATAAGAATAAACTGTGCTATTTCAGGGAAACCGGTCAAGTAATTTTCGAGAACATCGAGGACAAAGAAACAAACAAACTTACATAGATAATTATATATATATATGAATTAACCTTCCATCAGCTTAGTACAAGAAACTTTGTTGGCTTAACTTTTGTTAAACTTCCTTTGTATATATACATATATATATTTGCATTAATAGCTGTATGTTTCTTAATGACAAATAAATGATTGTAAGTGTAAAATAATACGTATAATATATCAGAGTTGAATTACTCTTCAAGTCGATAAGAATTGAATTTCCAACTAAAAAAATCAATACCGTGAAAATATTGTAATTAACTTTTGTTATCGGTAATAATTTTTTAATAGGAATTATTCTCGGAAGTTTGTAATTAATTACATACATTAAAACACTTTTCTAAGTTTCACTCCGTCTCATAGCCATTTCTCAGAACAAATACGTAACTCCTTTGGATATTACTCGACAAGAACGCGGTACCTACCTGCTCGTATTATCGACCAAAGCATCTTACTATAACCGAACTTATAAGAAACTGGGCTTCCTGTATAGCTAGCAGACTCTTCAATAGTGATCAACTGCTAATCCTATACAAATCTCAAGTACGTCCAACAATTTAATATGTATGTCACCTCTGGGTTGGGGTTCCCAAATACTTGATAAACCTGCTAGATTCTGTGCGAAGGAGGGCGGTTCGTCTGATTGACAATCCGTTGTTAACAGACCGACTGAAATCTCTGATGCACAGACGCTATATAGGTATGCTGAGTCTGTTCTACAGATGTTTCAATGGAGCCTGCTCCAAGGAGCTAGCAGCGTAGATCCCCTTCGCGCCGGTGCATGTGCGTGAAACTCGACGGACACGAGCGGAACATCCGTTCATAGTTGATGTCGGCTTCATGAGACCGAGTTGTTTCGCCGACTCGTTTTTGTGTAAATTGGCTCGTATGTGGAACGTGCTATCGGCATCTGTCTTTCTTCCTACATTTAATCCGGGCCTCTGCAAGGCCCACATTAACAAATTCCTTCCTACAGCCCCCTCCTCAACCTTCCTCACAACGTTGCCCAACCGGGTAGCGATATAGTTCCCTTGTATGTGCGCTGTACATACAGGGGCGCTCTTATGAAATGTCACATAAAAATAAAAACTTTTAAAATGTCACAAGAAACTGCTTTGAATCTCATATTAACCTTTTTTGTTTGGTAAGGCTAAATAAATTTAAAAACAAAAAAAAAAGCTTTTTCATTTCTTCGTGTCAGTTGCACGTATAGGTCGCATAATTAGAGTTAACCCAGATGACATGAATTTAGCTCTGTGTGTGTATTAGTGTATATATATTTCCTTCCGACGGTCATGTTTTGCTTCGTTCAACGTACTTATTATTATTAAGGAAAAAGGTACAGCAAGTATATGTTTGTAGAAAAAATTTTCTGTGTTTTCATTTAATAAAATGAACACGTTGTAAATTTTTTCACTAAAAGCGTAATAATATAAAAAAAATAACTTTGTTGCAATTTTAATTGAATTTTCTTTTCTGAAGTCTAATGGCAGGTTTGTAGCATACTGTATGCAAAACAATGCACATTGACGTGTGTGAGTATTGAACAACTACTTAGAATGTCCTAGTTATTTAATTCCATTAGTATTCAGTGAAAAACCATGTATATAATGTCATATAATTTTCTCTTGTTATTTGTACCTACTATATATTTGATTATTTACACCCTTAGTTTCTAAATCCGCTCTTGAATATTGTATGTCATAGTATTAATTTGCATATTGTATATATATTATAATAACAGATATACTATGTAGTAAAATAACAGATATACTATGTAGTATATCTGTTATTTTACAATTATATTAAGTTAGGTTAGTTAGTGTAAAGCGCACTTGAGGTGAACTTTCACAAAACTGCGCTATAGAAATTAACTCTTATTATTATTATTATTATTAATGACCTACTTTCCTTTCAGTCAATCCATAATTCAAAATGGTATAATAGGATGGGGTGGTACTTAACTCAAATACTATCCCTTCACATTGCACAAAAACTAATAGTTAAAATCATCGTAAAAAATATATCTTTCAGAACTTATGTTGAAGAATTTAAAGTAAAAAAAAACTTTGTTCCCATTCCACGCAACTTTACAATTATATAAAGAAGATATTTTAAATAAAACCGAACCATTCAGAAAAAGCAGAAGTCTCAGGCAAGCATCCATTTTACCGACTCCAATGTGTAAAAAAACTTTGAGTCAACAAAATTATAAATATGTAGAAAAAAAATTATTTAATATAAGATTCGTTATTAATAACTTTATTACATTCAAAACAAAACTAAAAAATTATACTGATTACCCAAACTAAATAAAATATATAATTTTTTTTTATAAAAAATATATACACAAAAGTGTATATTTATTATGTATTACTATAAAAATTAATTGTTGCAAAATATGTATGAATTATTACTCTGTATCGATTATTATATTTTTCTTCTATACAAATTATTATTGTCAAAAAAAAGCGTTCCCATCAATATTCCTTTGAGGTGATTTTTCACAAAAACGGCGCTGTACAAATCATTCAATTATTATTATTCGCTGCAAAACCAACCGTGATTAACGCAAACATTTTATTATTCTAGAATTTAATCGAAAAGAAACTGCTCCTAAATCCTACACTAACCTTTTTATTTACTAAGCTTGGTACTTTCTCCATTCTTCGTGTCGATTTTATGTAATATATATACATTAGTAGTAGCGTTTATCGAAAATCGAAACAATTGAATAAAAAGTTACGTTTTTCAGCTCAACCGGATAAACTGTCTGCAATGGGCCGACATGACAGGCAATTAAAGACCTTATTGGTCCAGTCTCGGGGCGATGTAATACCGAGTGTCAGTGTGACTGAGCGCGGTCATTCACCGCCGCGGTCGATAAGGGCGACGTTGTTTGAAACTTGAAAGTTGGGCAGTCGAGAAGTATCAAACTCGACGAAGAATTCATTTTTTTATCGAGAAAATTGACTCGCCTTCAAGTGAGAAGTGTTTTAGGTATAATCATCGTAATTTTCTCTTAACGCTTGGATGAAAGCCTACCACAAGTGCGTTCGTGCATTATATCGTGAAGATTTTTGTACGTTGCCCATTCATTACAAGTGTACGTTATTTTTTTTTCTGGTAGAAAAATAACTCGTAATAATATTACAGCAAAAAGAAGATTCTTTAATGAAAGGATAATTATTAAAAACTTATTCAAACGAAAACTATCGCGGTTTTTTCTATGTAATTTTTTATCCCATCTACACTCTGACTTTTAAAAGGAGACAATAATTTAGGGCCCTGCAATCATTTAAAAGGTTTTATTAATTGACAATAAAAATGTGGCTCATAGGCAAATCGGACTAAATTTAAAAAAAACACGATGGTCGAAGTGCATTTTTTTTTTTATATGAATACCGCACAAGAGTCCCAACTGCTCCCAACCGTCTGGAGCCAGTGATACTATGGCATTCCCAATTGGGGAATGTTGTGAGGCTGATGATATTGGGGAGGGGAAGGAGAAGGGGAAGAGGGAGGTGGGGAAATACCTGGCTATTCAGATCTGGTCACCAAACACGGCTAAAAGCCATTTCAAGCAACGTTTCAATTCTGAATGGTGGTCTTTCACCAGGGCGCTACTGAGAGTATCTTCCACTATGACTATGATTCGTTTTACCAAACGGTGTTCATAAGTTAGCAGTACTTTCTGAAAGAAGACGATTCTACATCACATTTTTATAATATTGATATTTTTAAAATATTGTTATTTTTATAATGTTGATATTTAAAATGTTGATATTTTTTTAAATATTGATATTTTTTTAATATTGGTACTTTTATAATTTTGAAATTTTTTATGATATTGATATTTTTATTATATTATTTAAATCGGTGTTATAAAATTGGACTCTAGTTTCCATTATTTTTTTCTTTTAAATTTTTTTTCCAATAAACAAAAAAAGAATTCTAAGAAAATTTCATATTTCATATTTAATTTTTTTTATTATTTAACGCTTTGCAAGAAAGATAAATACACGGGAGGAGATTTTTTCCGAATTTTTATTTGTATTTCTATTATATATGTATCTAAATAACAAAGTATTAGATGTTAGATATATTAAAAAAACAAAAAACAAAAAAACAAAACAAAAACAAAAAAACAAAATCAAACTAACAGATCAAAATTATAAATTGAAAAAAAATCCTAAGAAATTAAATTATAATGAATTGCCTTATATCTTTATGTGAAAACATTTGGATGGGAAGAACACATTTCGAAGACAAAGTCAGTAGCTTGTTGTTGTCACAGTAATGACATTTTGTAGATACAAAATAATAAATGTCTACATTTAAATGCCAAGCTGTTAACATTAATATTGTCCACTTAGTTACTATTTTGGATCACAATAATATGGGTGCGAGACTAGTTCGAAAAATTACAAATTGTAAAGAAATGTACAATAGAACTAATCAATATAATAATATTGATACAATCACCTCCATAGGGTCGTTTGAGTGTAAAATGCCCGTACATGCCACTGATAGCTCCGTTGTTACCTCTTCATCTTTCTCATTACAGCATACATAACAAAATAAGAGGTTCCAACGAAGCTCTCAGCGGCAGGACCATCGAGATGTATTTATATTGTATTCCATTATATCGAATATCAGTACATGATTAAATGCAAATGATTGCAGATAGGTACGTGCTGTGTACGACAAAGTGATCGGATGATATTTGATAGCAACTTATGTAAAAAAATATGTTACGTAGAATGAGACCTTCTATATCTGTTATATTAATCTTATATAACGACTATACATTATTTATCTGACAATGGAAGCGGTGTAAAGTTTGCCATAATGTCAGTACGCCTTCAATTGTGTAGCAGAAGGTGCGCGATATCTGATCCGAGGTCCACAATATCTGATCTGAGGTCTACAGTATCTGAATTGAGGTCTGCAGTACGTGAATTGAACCCGTCGGGTACAATAAAAGCGTTTTATAAAATATAAAAAAGCTGACGCTTCCGGGTACGTGTCAGGTTGTTTTGTTGCTCTAATTTAGTACTAGAGGCAGTTCCTTCGTACTGTAAAAGTATTATATAAATGCTTTTTTTTATACTGGAGCCCCACCCTGCCAACAGTGTCGTAGATGGGGTATATGTATTGTAAACTTTGTTCCAGAGTGGAAGATTTTTTTTATATTGCTCTGGTGAAATTCCACCCATGTCGTAGTTTCATTAGCTTTGTGCAGTACCTACGTATCTCTCAGATTAATAAAAATCTCGAATAAATTGACGGCCTCCGTCGTCAAGGGGTAAGGTCCTCGACAATGAATCGGAAGGTCGGGGATTCGAATACCGGCATGCGCAAGTAAATTTTATTTAAAGAAAACTGTGTTATTTCACATTTAATTCTCATAAAAAATATATAGTATACTTGCGGCACATTCCACACTGATAGATACTCTCAGTATCGCCCTGGTGAAAGACCACAATTCAGAATCGCAACGTTGCTTGAAATAATTTTAGTCATGTTTGGTAACCAGATCTGAATACACAGGAACTTCCCAACCTTCCTCTTTTCCATCTCATCCCCCTCCCCATATCCTTCACCCTCACAATATATTTTACACACATTCGCCTAAGCGATCTCATATATACTGCATTTAGTCTAGGGGTTGTTGAATATACATACATAATATGCCTCATGGATCTCATTTCTACTGTATTTATGCTAGGGGTTTTTAATCACACATATAATATACGTCATGGATCTCATTTCTACTGCATTTATGCTAGGGGTTTTTAATCACACATATAATATACCTCATGGATCTAACGTCTACTACATTTTGGCTAGGGGTTTTTAACCATATATACATAATATGCCTAATGATTGTCATTTCCATTGCATTTATGCTAGGGGTTTTTAACCACACATATAATATGCCTCATGGATCTCATATCTACTGCATTTTGGCTAGGGGTATTTAACCATATATACATAATATACCTAATAGATCTCATTTCTATTGCATTTATGGTAGGGGTTTTTAACCACACATATAATATGCCTCATGGATCTCATATCTACTGCATTTTGGCTAGGGGTATTTAACCATATATACATAATATACCTAATAGATCTCATTTCTATTGCATTTATGGTAGGGGTTTTTAACCACACATATAATATGCCTCATGGATCTCATATCTACTGCATTTTGGCTAGGGGTATTTAACCATATATACATAATATACCTAATAGATCTCATTTCTATTGCATTTATGGTAGGGGTTTTTAACCACACATATAATATGCCTCATGGATCTCATATCTACTGCATTTTGGCTAGGGGTATTTAACCATATATACATAATATACCTAATAGATCTCATTTCTATTGCATTTATGGTAGGGGTTTTTAACCACACATATAATATGCCTCATGGATCTCATATCTACTGCATTTGGGCTAGGGGTTTTAACTATTTTAAGTCGTCTAGTACAACAGAATGACCGTTATGCTTGATGACATATCAAATTTTTATGAAATTTTGAAATGATCTAAGGAAGGCCGTTCACCGGGGACAATGAAGATATCAATACACGGAGCTGATTGTCAATTGATCGTTTATCATAAGTGACGGTGGTTGAAACACCCTACCTTAGTCAAATCTCGTATTTTTTCTATAAGTGAAAATATTCATATTATCGAAATAATATATTCATTACGAACGAATCTTGATTTATTTGTGGCGATATTTTCCCGCGTCAAAAGATAAGTGTTTTATGAAACGGAAAACAGGTGTACAAAATTTAGATAATATGATTTGGCCATCAGTTTTTGAGAAAACATCAGTCCCTGCTAAGGGAAAAAATAAGATGAGAAATCTCGGAGTCAACCAGGATGATAAATTGATGAACGATATAACTTCGTAGGCATTCTCAGACACTGAACAGATAATTCATAGAAGTGTGATCTATACTGATTCAAAATAAAATTGATGGTATTTACATAAATTCAAGTGCAACAGGCCAATTGATTAATTTCTTAATAAAAATACTTAATTTTTTTTTTAATATTTGAGCTTACACGTCAGATACACTTCTATCGGTTTATCGCTCCAGCATTCTCAACAAACAGTCTGAGGGTCATTTTATTCGTTCTATTTGTGATAAATGCTTTGAGATTAAGATCAGAAATGTGATAACATAGTTAAGTTGGTATAATGGGTCGGAACCACTCTTCAGTATTCTGAACCTACAATTATGTTTAATAGTTTCGTTTTTTTCTTCCTTTTTTATTCGTTTTTTATTTTTATTTATTTAAGTTATCATTTCGTGTGAACGGTATGCGTAATGCAGTGGTTATTTCAATTAACTTTAGGCTATGCATTTGAAAAACTGCGTTGATTCGCAAATGTACAGAAATACATATTTAATTGAATAGGTATATCCGAGACACTATCTAAATTGCAAATAAATTCGGTTAGAGTCTTGCAGTCAATATAGAGAGATATCAGCCAAAAAATAAATGGGACTTAATTGAAATTAGTTCTTAAACTGAAGTATGACATAAAAATTACGAGGAACTTGACATTAACTCAATTTCTTACATTAAAAATGTCAACCTTTAAAAAAAATTTATGTCTTTATCTTTCCTCTCCTATAATTTCATCTAATTACATTTTTATTTTTTTTATTTATAAATAAAGTAAATCGAATTTAATAATATTATATAAGTATGTTGGTTATTTATTATTGTGACAGCTGTTTCGGCATTCATAGCTATTTTCGAAATGTGTTTAGGTCACATTGAAATGATTTATTAATGTATTCGGTGAAAACCGATTTACTTAGAAATCAATCTAATTATTTCCTCATTTCGAGTCATATTTTAACCGTTAAATAAACATTTCAAAGTTCATCATGGAAATGACAGTTAAAGCTTAAAATGTTTGCATTGACTTAAAATCTAAAGAGAAATCTGTCCATATTTCGTAACTATTAAAGGGTTTTTACTGCATCTAATCTGTTTTACATTCACGATAAGAGAAATTCGTAAAAACAACAAAAATATACATTACAGAAAAAGCTTATTTACGATCGATTTAATGCATGATTTTTTATAAACAAGTATATATTTATTTTTTATTTTATTTGTAGCAATCAACCCATCGCGCCAATAGTTAACCCGTATTAACTGTTATTTATCAACTAGACCTACTCTCAGCTAAATAAGAGATTACGATCAACCTTCAAACAGTGTTATTAAAAACGTCAAAACCATAATATCGATCTTAATCGAGCTATTAAAAACAGTATTCCATATTGAATTAGCATGGAGCATTGCTGCAGGTGTTCACCGTGTAACTCTGTTACTATCAGACCATATCCTATAGCACATACCAACTAGACAGAAAACAAGGTGTTATTGATTTTAATGTATAATGATAAATGAATTGTACATACACTTTTTTTTAATTCGCTTACCGGCAACATTTGTGAAACATATGAAAAATATACCAGCTTTATTTGAAGGTTTTCGTGTACATGGCTACATTAAACATTTTCTAATTCCTGGGAAATTACTGTTATATATAATATACATATGTCGCTTGCATTTTAATACTGTACAATTAAACTATATAATCACGTGCCCCACTTCTTTAAAACAGATAAGAGAGAATGCATCAACACATTTAATAAAACCTAATATCTCGATCTGGATTAAAATAAAAAAGAACAGATTTTCACCTTCACTTAATAATACCAAATCAAACATAAAAACATTTTCATCAAATATAGATAATTAATTTGAATTTTCGCCTTTTTTGTATTATTTTTATTATTCTTAAACATAATTATATAGCCATTTCACAATAATAATATATCATAAATACATGAACACCTCGGTATAGGTTCTCCTAGTGAGGTCAAACAACTCGATCTTGGCATACACTTCTTGCTTCATTCACACTCATATATTCTCTTCTGTTATTCTGACTTCTGACATGGCCTAACTCAAGTATTTGATTCACTTTTTTGTGCCATGTCTTCCTAGGGCGTCACCGACTTCTTCTTCCACTCACATTCGCGTCAAATATTCTCCTTACACCTCTTTCTTCGTTCATTCGCTCTAGATGCTCATACCATCTAAGGGTCCCTTTCTTAATCTACCACTCTTTTCGAATCTCCATATTTTTCACACTGTCACTGTTTTACACACATACGCCTCAGGGATCTCATTTATACAGCATTCAGTCAATTGAATGCAACGGTCGTCCATTTCAATAACTTTGAGTATTTATTTTATAGACTGTTACAAATTACAAAAAAATTACGTTCCCGGAATCCTATTTCATCCGCATGCCGTAAACGTGACAGAAGTCTAACTAAACAATTACAGATATTATTTGGTTGAACGTTTTGAATAAAATAATATCGTTTATTTAAAACATAAAAAGCATATTTCCAAATGTCAGCCCAGACAACTTAGTCAGTCCAATCAAATCATTCCAACCTCATCAACCTTCAGTCAATTACTGCTTTGAGAAATGATTCCAACATTTTAGAACTAATTGCAAGTATTTGACCAGTGGCTGAACGACTATGCGGAGACTCAATATGTTGAGTATTTATTTTGTAGACTGTCACAAATTACAAAAAATTACGTTCCCGGAATCCCATTTCATCCACTTGCCTTAATCTTATTCTTTACGCTTACATTATTTGCGAATCTCAACGATTAAATGCTATGCGGATATATCATTAGAGTTACGTGCTAGGTCTAGCATGTCTAGTGGGGCGGGCGCGGCTCGGAAGAAAACCATCTAAACGCACCTAATCCATAACACAACCCGCAATCTTCGCTACTCTCCTGTCCGGCGTGTTATAATACAAATTGCAGAAAGTTGCCAGCCACCACTTATCGGCAAAATCGCCAGTAAATATTCCTAAGCATCTTATTTGAAAAGTTTTCAATGAGCGAGAAAGGGGCATAGTATAAAATCCCAAACGGGTTCAAAATTTTATGGCCGCTAACACTATAACACGTTTCGATGATAAATGTAAATCCGATATTCATAATAATATGTGTTATTAGTATCGGATATATTAGTGCGTGTAGAAACTCCTATGTCTCTCTGCAGTGAAGAGCGAGTACGTGTATTGGTGCCTACTTTTAGTACACCGAAATAACCCATCGGAAATGCGAAATTTGTATCCGTTGAACATCGGTTATCCGATGGGCAATGTCAAAATATTTTTTCTGAATATGACTAGGTATTCTGGGTAAACTGATAATGATAGATATATACATTTTTTATAATTATGATGATTCGGCTACCACCCTGAAAGACGATCCCTTAGTTTTATTTTTTTAATGTTATTATGTTTATTTTTATTTTTATTATCATTCATTTGTTTTTTTCATTTTTATTGTAATTTTTTAATTTTCTTTTTATATGTAATTTTATATTTTTATTTTGCCTTTTTTAAATACTCATTTTTTTATCTACTGGTAATAAATGATAATATGGAAGATTGGGTTTGCACTATCCACTCAGTCCAGCTGGATTAAAAACTTAAATAAATAAATATATGTATAAAGTAATTATTTAGTAAGATGGTACAATTTAAAAAATATATATATAAATTTGCAAGAAACAAGTAAGTTATTACGCAAATTTACCCACGGCACAGTGCGGAAGTATTAAATCGCGTGCGCTCGGTATTCCAATGGCAGATATTGAACTGCGCGTGAACCTACTTCCTATCGGCAATGACTATTATTACTATAATATTTGCTATTCTCTGCTATTTCTCAAAGCTGCGCTGCGTGTACTTACGCAATGTCCGTTCATTTACCTATGTATTTTAAGTTTATCATATCAATACTCACCCGCAAATCGGACTACGTACACTTTATTATACGCGGCCATTAAAAGCGTCGTAATAATAAGTCGGATCCGAGATATTTACGTTACATAAACGAAAAGCTTGCATTATAATGTCGGAAGTCGAAAAAAATATCTGTAACAGGCGTGTTATGACATGTAGTTAAATAGAAATCATTTCTTATTAAATTTCTTTGAGAATACAGCCTAAATTACTGCGATTTTATCATCTTAAATACATGACAGGTGTTGGCCGAGAGTCGAGACGATTTGATACTAAACAAGCAACCGATTCCATTGGGAAACGCTCATTATGCAACAGTACTATTACTACTCTCAATCTAAATGACTCTTAAACAGTCTGCAGGTTTTTTTTATATATCTGGATTGATTTTAACAAATAAATACCTACCTCGTTTTACGGGCGGGCGAACACTAATTATAAAGCATACCGTTTTGAAATACCGCACTAATAAACGCGTTGATTTTATTTTTATACTAATATGGTTTTATATTTATTGGTCCTATCAAATGTCACCAATAAATTTCCACGAATTTAACACGTACGTGTTAACTCATTTATATTGGAATAATAATTAAATGAAATAATTCAAGTGGGATATACAGCCGGTATTCCAAATCTCAAGGTCTCGGATTGACCAGAATTTGAAACGCGCTGCGTTTTAATTTTTAAAGCGAAACGGTCAATCATATT
Organism: Halesus radiatus; assembly: GCA_022606495.2. Classification (NCBI taxonomy): domain Eukaryota; kingdom Metazoa; phylum Arthropoda; class Insecta; order Trichoptera; family Limnephilidae; genus Halesus; species Halesus radiatus. The sequence continues at coordinate 287,747 of JAHDVE020011177.1, forward strand.
CCAATTGAGATTGTAAGGAGCCGATTGCCAAATAAGCCGTCTTAATAATAGTTATCAATTAATAGGTTATCTAAAATCTAAATTGTATTGTCCTTCCTAAGTAATGAGCGTGTCGGCAATGCTCGCCGTTCAATACATAGAGCAATTTCTCAAGAAAAATAAAAAAATAATTGTAAATTTAAAACATGTAGATAAATAAACGTATTTTGATTATAAACATGTAATCATTTTATATATTAATCTGGCCGCTGTGCAATTTGCTTTCAGCTATGGGAGTTTATGGACAATAATATTGGAAAGAATCTAATCTAAGTCCTCGACCTCTTGGCTTTTTAAAACAAAAGTCTAAACTCATATTTTAATCTTATAATGACTATGAATATGTGCACAGTCCACGAGACCCACGCATTGAGATTATAAAACACACACGCTCTTTATACAGCGTACACTGTATACTGAGTACAGTGTTTTTCAGTGTGCTGTGCGTTTAGTTAATGACATTATATAATTAACACTGTTGAAGTGCACTATTAGAATTCTCATTGTGTGATCATGATCAGGTGGTTTTAATCGCACATTTGCGACCATTTATTACGTGCAATTACGTTGGCAATATGGATTATGACACGTCGATTCCATATTCTATCATTGTTGTTTATTTCCATGGCTGGCTGGTGTGGCAACTTGGTAACATTCTCACATTAGGAAAGTGCGTAACAGTGCCTATTTACTCGGCTAATTGTACGGAGATTTAGGATTAGCGGGATATTACCTTGGCGGCGTTAATTTAAAGCGTGCCCAAAGCCCGAACAATGGAACGTAACAATCCCACACGTGTTCTTGGTCTGCTTCCCTTTGATGAAGTGCTAAGTTATTCTTCTGTGCCAATCAACGAACATATATCACCGCCGCTATTCAATTAGATCTTGATTCTATCACCGTTCGAAATACCTTCAAAACGCGAATACTCGGTCCTTACTGCTTATACGTTTAGTCTGCAGCTTAGGTTAACATTGCACTCCACCCAAAATTAGTAATATAGGCGGAAAATGTTACTTGTGCATTAAGGACTTAGCTAACGGAGGATTGAATCTGTGATGTCTGGGTGGAAAAACTGGGAACCCGACGATTTGGATCGCTAGCCCACTAACCGGTATAAGATTTACATTTGAATACTTTTGTGATTTTTCATAATGAATCATAGTCCCACTCCATTTAAATCTAGTTTCAAACCTCTAAAACTATCTTACTAACAAAGATTTTCATCATTGCATCACATCTATTTACATCAGTGGTGTGCAGTCCATAATCGCTGAAAAGCTGTGCCTACTCTTTTAGTATGTCTAGAACCATGGACTCTACCAAAACCTTGTTCAGGCCTTGACTTGAATGTTCTCTCAAATGTATATTTTTGTCATTGCTTTATTCGAGTATTATTTGTGCTGTTATTTTTCTCTAGCTCTTGTTTATTTGATATAGTGTTGTGTATTTTGTGTGATTGGATAAGGGTCATAATATAAAAACAAATATATACCCCAAGAAAACGAACCATAAGAATAAATTTTAAAAGGCGACAAATTTCTGTACGAAATGCCTTTTTTCCATGAATTTGATAAGGAAATATTACGTTCATTTATTCAGTTAGCCATAACAATCAGCGGAAGTAATAATGAAATGTCCGTTTTAAAAAAAATCAATGCACCATTCACACCCGAAGACGAAAAACTACACACGGACTACCTTTGATCGCAGATCAGTGAACGCCACTGAATTTGCACCTAGATGGTATCATATGCTGTCGTGCTCTGAACATTTACGTATTTATTTAGTTACGGACCAATGTCCAATTACACAAAATACATAACACAAAATGAAATAAACAAGAGCTACAGAAAAATAACAGCACATAAATAATACAAGAATGAAGCAATGACAAAAAGAGGACAAAAATATACATTTGAGAGAACATTCAAGTCAAAGCCTGAACATGGTTTTAGTAGAGTCCATGATTTTAGATTTTCTAAATGATAATCTTAGAGTGAAAAGATATGTGTTTAGGTATCATTATCTCCAAATCCAGTTGGTTCACTTTAGAACATTACGAACTTAGTAATCTCCACTGACGTCAAAATTAACTCATATTAAATTAATTAATATACTTGCCCTAACGTACCATTTCGACGGCTGGAGTCAAAGGTCACGTGACACCCATTTTGGCGTCAGCCTAGTTCACTGCCGTCAACGTATGTTTCACGTTATTTTTTTATAAACCATTTATAAAAGAGTAAAACTAAATACTCTAACAAAATATACGGTTTTTGTAAACAAGCCGATCCTTTTTACTTATTTACTTTTTACTGTTTTACTTGTGCTTTCAGAGTATCAGGACCTAAAGCCCGGAATGAACTGCCGGATGACTTAAGAATTATCAAAGACTCGACAGAATTCAGAACTAAACTTAGAACTCATCTTTTCAGACAATCGTATCCATAAATTGAAGAAATTCACCCGTAAATTGCATAGCTAGGCTAGCCGATTAGTGCTCACCTAAAGTCACTTCATTCAATCAAATTCACGCATCGGTGTGCAAATACGCCCAAAGCCCGCAAATAACTAAAAGTGTAAAAAATAAATAAATAATGTTAATTCCATTAAAAACTTCTAACGCTTTTTAAGGTCATTGTATAAATATTTTCCACTCCTAAAAATTATAAGTATTTCAAATAAACTCTTCTTGTGCCACCATTTTTCTAATAAATGTAACATCAATAGAAAAATAGAAAAGGACAATAAAATAGCAACTCTAAAAATATCATCTCTATACTTACATTTTTTAATAAAACTGTGTTTATCTGAAGCGGCCTGCCAGATAAGTACGTTTTTCTGTTTGTACATAATTAGATAAAGAATAGGAAGTAATATTTGTACAGCGCCCTTGAGGTGATTTTTCACAAGAACGGCGCTATATAAGTCATTCGATTATTATTATTATTACTTGAATTGGCGGCACGTCTCGCTAACCCCCCTTATTTATTTTTGGTTTCTTCCCCTTGCGTGTTAGGACATCTCCAAACGAGTATATTATTTGCTCTGTGTTAACCTCTTTGTTTTATCGTGGGAATTTATTAATTAATAATAAAAAATATTCGTTAAATACAGTGACGTTGCCATAAACCTTCATTAGTCCCCGACAAAGCTGTATATAGAACTTTATACATGCTTCGATCCAGCTTCCGCTTTTCAAGGAAAATGGTGAGTTACCTATCGGATAATATCCATCACGAATTATATGTGCGAATATTTCACCCTTGCATTTGATATTTGAGTATCCCCTGAAATCCAGGCCGCCCGTATAGTCGTCAAGCCCTGGTCAAATACTTATAATTAGTTCTAAAATGTTGGAATCATTTCTCAAAGCAGAAATTGACTGAAGGTTGAGGAGGTTGGTGTGATTCGATTGGGCTGGCTAAGTTGACTGGGCTAATATTTGTAAATAGGCCTTTATGTTTTAAATAAACGACATTATTTTTTTATAAATATTCAACCAAATAAAATCTCTAATATTTTTAGACAGACTTCTGTCACATTTACGGCAAGTGGATAAAATACGATTCCGGGAACGTAATTTTTTTGTAACTTGTAACAAGTCTACAAAATAAATGCTCAAAGTTATGGAGATAGACGACTGTTGCATTCAGTTCCCTGAGGCGTATATGTGGTAAAACCACGTGTGACAGTGTGAAAAATTGGGAGGTTCGGAAAGAGTGAAAGGAAAATGTAAGCGTATTGATTAAGATTAAGAAAGGACGCTTAGATGGTTTGGGCATATAGAGCAGATGAACAAAGAAAGGAGTATGAAAGAAAATATATGACGCGAATGTGAATAGTAGAAGAAGTCGGGAAAGCCCAAGGAAGACATGGTACGATCGTGTTAATCGATTACTTGAATCGAGTCATGTCGAGACGATTGTATAAGACGATATATGAATGTGGATGCAGAAAAAGGGTGTGCCAAAACCAAGTTGTTTGGCGGTATATCCTCTCTGCCTACAGATGCGGAAAACGGCATGATGGTTAGTTAGCTACTTACATTCTCAGTATATGGATGGAAAAGGATTCGGGCATCTTATTTTGTAACTTATGACCTACCTACCAAATAAAAACTCATAATTTTTATGATTGACTTCTGTTACATTCACGGTATATAGTTAAAAGGGATTCCGTAAATGTAATTTGTAAGTTGTAACTGCTTTCCAAATAAAACTCATCGATTTTTTAAGACAGGCAGATGTTACATTTTCAGAATGTGGATGGAAGTTGGAAAAGGATACCGGAAACGTATTTGCAACATGTACCAGATAAAAGTCATCACTCACAGACATGACTTTCACTTCAAAGGTTAGCTTTTCAAATAATAAACAAACCTTGTCATAAATCACTTAGGAGCGGGTACCACGGGCAGTAGGTAAAGGCAATAGGCGGTAGGTATAAGCACCAGGTAGGTACCTGACGTTTAAGTGTTGGGAGTACATTATTGTTTATTAGTAATGCTGTAATGCAAATTTGAAGTGAGTACGCTGTCCTCCGGTAAATACACATTACCCAACCGCGTGGCAATGACATGACAAAGTACAACATTACTAAAATAATAATTACTTTTACTGGTTATAAATACTATTTACAAATAGATGGGTCATGTTTATTTTTAAAAAATGTTACCAATGGTGAAATCCGTTTTATACATTATTTATTGTTAACTAAAAAAAATTGTTTCATTATTTAAACCATTTTATTTGATATCAATTTAACAAAACAAAAATTAATAAAAGTCCAGATAAGCTAGTTTTTAATAGTTTGTCGACGAATGCTTTTTACATTGAAAAAAACTTATTTTATTTATAATATCTAACCTATAAATTTGTGTTGAACCACTTCTATTTAATACAATAATCTCGAACGGTTTAGGAAGTACCCTTCCCTCGTCAGGAATATTTAAAACTAAACTACGAAATAATATAATGATAGATATACATGAATATCTAAGTGTTGGAGTATGAGCCGACCAAAGGGGAAGGGGTAATTAGGGTTTTTTCGGAAAAACTATGCGAAAAGAGGACTAAACGATAAATTTACTTGGTTAATCAATATACTAGAATTATTATAATTCCCAGTGCTTCTAAATTATTTAATTTTTGCCTTTATAACTACGGTGAAGAATTTGAACTCCTCTATCTTTATTAAAAATATGATCGGTCTAAATGAGATGATTGGCAAACTCTGAAAAAATATTGTTATTTCCGTGATTCTGATATTTAGATTACGGATGTCTTTCCTATGTAGAACGAGGGACAGTCAATTGCAACATAGTTTGTAAATGCTTGATGGGTTTAATTTATGATCCCTGTCTTTAATGTTTTTTTAGGATTTTACCTGTGGTATTATCTAGAACGCGGGTTTTCTGTGCTAAGTGCAGTAAAGTTTTATACGTGTTATTTTAGTTAGTTTAAAGTGTTAACTTAATAATAGAGAATTTGCTTTTTTAGTCCCGTTTTCGCTCTTTTATCTTATCGTATACCTGATAAATGTGGAACAAACATTTATTTGACTTATTTTATAACACTTCAATCGATTTTTTTTAAATGTCATGATGTCAATTTCGTTACAAACTAAAAATAGTTGGGTTGACCTAAAAATAAACAGAATGTTAAAATTTCATGATTCCAGAGCTCTACTATCGGGAGTTTTATTGAAAAGGGTTTGGCTTCCTTTCATTTAACTATTGACCTAAAGAATAACATTGAATATTTGACTACAGTTGTTATTCCTTGAACTTTTCCTTTATCGATTATTTAATGTCCGACACCGAGCTACTTCGGTCGTTAATTCGACGTGATGAAACTATTAGGGACTGTTTTATAAGGCGTACATCCATGTTCACACACTGCTAATTAATGTTTCAATCAAAGCAGCCCTAACTGTTTCCTAATTAATGTTTAGAGCAAGTTAAACCTTGGTCAGAGTTTATTATTTATTTATTCTTAAATTTAAAAAAACAAAACCAGAAACATTAGCAACTCATCTGACTAGGACAGTCCTGTGTTGAGATGAGCGGTTTTACAATTTTAGTGGAACGGTATATTATAAGTTGTTCTGGCTATAAACAACTATAAAATCTACAGTAAATCTTTAAGTTGGATAGTACATCTATAGATTACAACAATAATAAATTCAATTATTTTTATAAACAATAATTATTAGCCTGAAACACTCATCCAAATTGAAAAAAACCTTTCCGAGCAAAGATAAATGTCGCCGACAGGACTCGAACCTGCACCCTTCTGATGTCCGGTCAGATGCTCTACCGTTGAGCTACGTCGGCTTATCGCAAACCCGCCAAGTTAATCAATATATACTAGTGTTTCATTCAATATTACTGTTTTTATTATATTTCACCTGTAAACAACCAACTTTATTAGTATGAGAAAGGCTTGTAACGGCTAAATCCCCTCAAATAGGTGCAGTTACGAGTCCTGTCGGCGACATTTATCTTTGCTCGGAAAGTTTTTTTTCAATTTGGATGAGTGTTTCAGGCTAATAATTATTGTTTATAAAAATAATTGTTACCCTTTGCGATATGCACAAAAATATTGTCTTAGGTTTTTAAGAACTTTAGTTTATCAATTAATAAATAATAAATTCATTGTAACCCCAATAGCTATCATAAAGTATCTGTGCTCCAATTAGCCACAATCATAGGGTGATCATATTTTTGTTAACAAAAAGTAGTGATTAAACAATAATAAGTAAATTATAATAAGTAAATAATGATCCGTAAACAGTAATATTATTAACATTAATATTACACCCTAAAGCTTTAATTCCTGGAGACTAAAATTACTAACTACTTAGGTATTAACATTTTCCATTCAAGGACGCCGACTACTGATAGTGTTCGATATCTCTATTTACAACAATAGTTTGTAAGATAAATGTATTTCAAAATATTCGTAAAGATATGATAAAAAGCTCACTGGTTTAGCTTGTAACATTGTTACAGTTTAGCCATTGTTTGAGATATAATTATATTATGGTAAGGTGAGCACAAGCGCGGAATTCAATTGTGATTTTGCAAAATTACGTAATTACGGTTTATTTATTTTTTAATCACAAAACTTTCAAGGCCTTATCATTGATAAAATACCTCTGTCCATACTTCAGATTGGAATTGGCCATTTAAAGGCGAAACAATAGTTGCGGAATTCTTCTCATAGTTCTCAATGAAAGAAAATAAGATCAAAATGTCAATAAATGTTCAACGATCAACGGCAAACATAACCAACCAATCAGTGGATTGTTATGAGTTGGTGTGAAGGTAAGCATGTGGGTACTTAATGCGAAAGCACCTCTTGTTGCTACGTTTTCTAAGCAGGTATCTCTTACACATAATGTCACTCTTGAAGAAAACGTCTTTACGGATGACGTCAATTATATTTTTTGCTGGGAGATGACATCTTCGCGTGGTGACCGAATTCTTAAATTCTCGAAGTAGAACCATTTCATTTGGACCGTCGTGATACCTTTTTAAATGTTAAACTTGTAAAATAATGCAGGTAGATAATAAATCATCAATTTTAATGGATTCACAAATATATAAATGTGACACGGTAATGGTAATATCTCCATTTTAGTTTCTATAGTGTTTAGCGTATCCTTTTCAAAGGCTTTGTAGCATTATTGGTATTGAAAAATAGATCAGCCAATGCTATTTGGCAACGTGTACGTTAAAGTTACGACCGGCTTTATTTGTGCTCTAGGAATGGATTATGCCCTGACGCGGTTGAGCCCAGAGCTATTATATCGTGCCCACTCACAATAGCAGGTAGCTACCAATCCGAGTCAGAAGAATGAGATAATATCACACGGGAGGTGGATTTGACTACTGCCTCGAACCTTATTATGTCCCTATGTGCAAATCGCATTGAAACGTTGAAATTACAGTAATCGTATGAGAAATACACACATGTGATTGACGTTCGGGATTTAAATGGGACAAACGTACGATTGAGAACTCGCTCAGGGGCTCGGCGGGCAGCGCCATACGAGTCGATATACAATATGTGTGTTACAAGTGTAGAGACCTGCTGATGTATTATTCCTTTCACTCGCCACGGAGTCTGACGGCCGCGGTGCTAACTGCCGCACTGCTAACAGAACAGCGTTAGCCCGGCTATGGAAGTAACGGCATTATGAACACGCCGCAATAAATAAACAAATGCAGACGTCGGAATATTTGTTCGCCAGATAAGACACGTAAAACGATTTTATAAATCATGTTTTAAAAATTTCTCATTCATTGTAAATCTCTTTAGGTATGCAAATTTGGCAAAAGCTGTCCAAATCAGGTAGGAGGCGCGCAGGTACTCGCTGGCAGCAGTCACCGCTGTGCTCGAGCCGCGGCCGGGACGGGACGGCAGGTATTATGTAAAATTTAAAGAGTGAATTAATTAGTCGGTGCGAAGCTCGGGTTAACGGAACGGTCAACAGTTCTGACGGTTCTGACTGTTGACCGCTCTCCGTTGGATGGGGGTGCTCTAGGAGATGGCCCACAGTGTCTATATGGACGGGGAGGCTAAGCCCGTTACCAATGCAGGCTCTGTCTCAGGGGATGCTGGAATGATAAGAATAATTCAAACTCTCTTTAAACATGTACATGCGACTATGAAAAACAGGTACCAAACTATTCGTTATAACCGAGAGAGTTGTAATGTTGGTAACATTCACTGCTATCCATAAACTAATCTTCTAACATAGTAATGGTTTTACTTGGTACTTGCGTTTAATTTCGTTTCTGCACAATTAAAGTATTCAATCATTTCCGTTTCTCTTACTTTACACGAAGTCAGAGGTATATATTTGGGCGCCCAAAAACCCCATTATTTAGGCAATGTTTAAATTAATATTGCTGTACTTTTAAGTATTCGGTTGTAGGTACATCGTGACCCGTGATCATATAAAATAATTTCCCTCAGAAATGGAATGCTGTTTGGAGGGTTTTTTTAAGGGAAGAAAGTAGTAAACATGATGTAGGGGGGAGTCGGAGGCCGGCAAATCATTCCGCAGCCAAGCAGTTGAACTAAAAAACGAGCTATGGAAACAACCCATTCTCATGTGACAAATGTCAACTCTGTACAATTATTGGGGCCGCATTTGGCTTTGTTTCCAGACTGTGCACCGGTTCCGACGAGATTAATTACGCTAGTTCCTTGGCGCATCTTCCATTTGAATACCGATAGATCAGGGACAGCATTCCCCATCTGACGCCTGCACTCTAAATATTGCAATACGTTTGTAAAGATAGGGGAATCTATCGAACGGACCGACCATTTCTGAGCAGATTCAAGGGTTTTTATCAAGTATTTTGGAGCTCCAGATCAGAGATGGCTGCCAAACTATTGCGTACTATTAAAGTATCTGCGGACCCTGTACTGTACGCCCAGCTTCTGGGATTCGAACATGACTCTGGCTTCGATGGAGTCTTAATAGTTAGACTTTCCCAATAGCCGATAACGAAAAAGCAGTAGGAACTTACGTGAAATTTTTTTTATGCTGTTTACTTTTGCCCAAAAATTTAAACTATCACTTCTGTGATCAGAGCCCGATTATCTCATCCGTATAGAAGATATTTTGCACAACATACGAATAATATCACATTTTTATGGGATAATTAGGAATCCCAAAAGAATTCAATTTTGCCTGAGACAATGGAATTAGTGCTTCTCCCCTTGATGAATATTGTGAGAGAAGAGAAGGACGGCCTCCGTGGATGAGTGAGTGAGTGGTTACGACCCTTGGCTACGAATCCGGAGGTCGCAGATCCCGACGTTGGAAGTAGATTTCATTTGATTAATTTGTGTTACTTAAAATTTATTCAATTAAAATATTACGTTGTATATCTGCAATGAAAGATCACCATTCAGAATCACAACATTGTTTGAAGTGGGTTTAGCCGTAGTGACCAGATCTGAATAGCCAGATACTTTCCCACCTTCCTCTTTCCTATCTCCTTGCCGTCCCCACTACATTCAGCTTCACAACATACGCCAATTGGAGATGCCATAATCTCACTAGCCCCAGGCGGTTGAGAGCAGTTGGGACTCTTCGACGGAGGAAGATTGGGAAGTACCTAGCTATTCAGATCTGGCCACTGGACATAAGATAAGCTAAGGCTATTTCTTGAGACACTTCGATTCTGAATAGTCTCTTCGAATTGGGGGCAAATTCATTGAAATTTTATAATGTGAAATAACCCACATAAATTAAATGTACGAAAAACGTCAGATTCCAAACCCACTTGATCCAAAACCAAGGAGTTTACCACTCTTCCACGGAGGTCGTACAAATCAGATTTCATGAACATGAAATGAATAATAATTATTATTATACTCAAGAAGTGCTTGGCACTTAGAGCCATCAGCTGTTCTCCGAACCCACTCAGTTATTCTGTTTGCCTATAGTCAGGGTTCACACTCACTTTTACTAAACCATCTTTCTTTTTGCTATTTTAGAAAACATACAATTAGAAGGCAATTCGGATTCAAAACCGTAATTAAAAGCTTTCTTATTATGAAAAGAAAAATTTTAAAAAATAAATGACGAACATCTGTCGCTTTTTTGCAAATTATAAATGCTTCACTTAAGTGTACATTGTCGAATGTAGCATTACATGCGATATTTCGTAAATCATTTATAAATTAATTTACATGTAACAAAAACAGCCTATTTGGTGCCACGTGATGATTATTTTCGCAGAATCATGATTTAATTACATTTATGACGAACAATATTTATAGACCCAGATAATGACTGCCCAGCAATATATATATATATATTGATTACTACAAAAATATATACTTATTTATTTACTACCTAGGGATGTAGGTACCCAAGCAAATACAAATATATTACGTTTTAAAAAGACAAACGATGATTCTGTACAATATCGTAATTTTACAAAAAGATTAAATTTAAATAATATACCGTTATGTTTCGAATTTGATAACAATTGGATCAAAATGGAATATAGTCTTTCTCAGGACGTACGTCATCTTTTGGGGATGCTGTGTGAAGGGTCTTTTTAAGGAAAGGGAGAAGAAAAAGTTCCGGGAAGGAAAAAGGTGTGAGGGGTGGGTAGTAATCTGGGGGTCGGTGTGTCCAGGAGTGACGGACGAATTTATTTATCCCTCCCGCTGCAATGCAAGACGATGGGTCGAGAGTCTGACTGGAGAGGACAAAGAGTCTCCTTCAATCGGCCACTCTCGATCCTCGGCCGCCAAGACCTGGACAAACCGCACCTCGTGAACCCGAGCACCCCTGCTAAATCATGGATGACCTACGGCTTTAGCTATATTTAGTGACCAGATATGAAAAAACTAAAATTTCTAAAACTTCATCTGACGCTCCTCTTTCACCTTCACCACATCTTTAGCCTCGAATAAACATTCCCCTAAATGAGTATATCATAGATCCAATTGCTCCCGGCAGTTGGAAGAATTGTGCGACATCAAAGAAGAGTTTTAGAGACATGCAAATTCCATATTTTAAATACATACCACGATACATTATGATGTAGGTCGTTTGAACATTACCTCTTTTATACAATTCTATACGTCTGATAACTTAATATCATGTTTATGGCAAAATATCAATCTGGACTTATATCACGACCGCGTAAAATCTTGTAGGTAACTCATTTGGTACGTGCCTCGTATGTGGAAAAGCGATCCGAACTAATAAGCGCGGAGTGGTTATTAGGTTGAGAAATCAATACGTTTCGAAAAATGTGGTGTAACTATTTCGAATTATCTTTAAACTAGACCCGAGTACCGGCTTAACCTGCGACCTCTTACAATGAATACCGAAATAACCTGTTAAAGTCCTGTTTTTTTTACGATGAACATTATTATTAATTTGGATGTTCGGAGGTGGTCACGATGGAGTTGTTATTATTACTAGACGTGTGGATTTGGGTATGGCCATGCTGCTGATAGATCCGTTGTAATGTTTCCCCCTTTCTCATGAATAACGCTAATTAGAAAAAGAGAGGTTATTACGGCGCTTTTAAAATACCCCACAATATTAATATTTCCCCTGCATGAAATAAAAGATTCAAGAAAATTAGGTTGTCTCCTACAAGTGTATCATATTTATTCGAGCATTTTTCTTACAGCAACTTCACACAGGAGGCTCTGAGGGAAACAATTTTTCTCAAGGCGTATATCATCTTTGGGGATGCTGTGTGGAGAGTCTTTTAGAGGATAGGAAAGAGTGAACACGGGTCTGGAAGAGACCCATATTGTAAGAGGGAGGAAACACAGAGGCCGGCAAAACATTCCACAGTCGAGCTGCTGAACACAAGAACGAGTCGTAGAAGCGACGCGCCCTCGTGTGACAAATGTCAGCCGTGCGCAAATGTTGGGCGCGCGCTTGGCGTGTTTCCCGACTGTGCACCGGTGTCGAAGGGATCAATGACGATAGTTCCTCAGAGCATCTTCCATTAAAATACCGGTAGAACAAGGACAGCATTCCCACCTGACGTCTGTACTCCAAAGATTGTAATCCGTTTGTTAAGATAAAAGCATGTTGACGACAGAAGTTTTTCAATTTTTGCGAATAGAACCGAAGATGTAAGACGTCAAAATGTAAGCGTCGATAAGAGTGTGACGTCACGGTACATAAAATGACTGGCGCGGCCATGGATATCATGGACGCGGCAGTATCCGTTACTTCCATTCTAATTGTGAATTGTGAGTCGTGACGTCACGGGTATACGTTTTTCCCAAGTTCACTTTGAATGCTCATAACTTCGTCATTTTTTGAGATATCGGAAATCTAATTTTACGATCGTTATCACTTAACTTTTTAATGCTTTTCATGTTTTAAAGAAAGAATTTCCCGACAATATTTTAACTCCATCTACTACCAATATCAATATCAGTGGAATTTTTTTATGTGAGGCCTGCAAAAGAGTCCCAACTGCTCCTAACGGTATGGAACCAGTGAGACTATGCTGTGAGGCTGAAGGTATTGAGGAGGGGAAGAAAATGGGGAAGAGGAATGTGGGGGAAGTACCTGGCTATTCAGATCTGGTCACCAAACACGGCTAAAATCGTTTCAAGCAACGTTTCGATTCTGAATGGTTGTTTTTCACCAAGGCGATACTGACAGTATCCGTAGTACAATGACAGACAACCTTTAACCCAACGCTTGGAACCGCTCGCCCAACCTACCGGTCTAAATTAACCAATCAAAATGCCCCAATTGCATATACAATATTAGAAACTTAAAGCGATGCAATGGGAAGTAATGCAAAATCATGTGTTTCTGGTTTGAAAATTGGATGGCCTAGAAACATCATAGATGATTTAATTAAATACTGCAACTAGAACACAACTCGGCCTTTCGTTTAACCAGGAATTTTCTTAGTGAATCTTTTTATAAGCCTAGAAAAAAATAAAGTCTCAGTTTTTTTTTAAATGTTTAAAGTGCATAATCTCCTACTTACGAACCTTTTTTTCGATATTGTTGTATTGTTCATTTTGAAAAATTAAGTTTTTTAGAATATTACTGGAAAACATTTTAATAATTATGCCTGAGCTTTACAAAATAAAATAAAACATGGATTTTGGTGGTGTTTTTATTTTTTGCGTAAATCGAAACATGCGGCCAGTGTTAAGAGAGAATCTTAACCTTTTCGCCACCTGCATAAGGAGTGTGCGATTTAGTTCGAATTTTAGGAAGTGGATCGCCTTAATGGCACAACATTAAAAAGTATGTGGTCCTGCCACTGAGAGCTCCGTTGAAGTATTTCTTTCTGTAATATGCGTCGTTAACGCGAAAGAGGAAGAGTTTACAACGGAGCTCTCAATGACTAAATCATATAATATTATGTGTCTAGTGGATTATGTTTCAGTTCAAGATTTGGGCATTTAGAAACCAATTTCTCTGCCATTTATTATTGCATGGGATCGGCCGACAAATAATGTTAACACGCTTAGTTTTTCTCACGGTTGTAAAAAAACAACGGGTATTTAACGAAAACACTGCGGAGAAAATGTAATCTTCATTTAACCGCTCTGAAATATCTTTCTAATGTAGTCATATTTGTCGCGTGATTACAAAATGTCGTAAACATTTTAAGAGAGGAAGTTAGTGTTCCTACGTACTTCTTACGAAACAGCTGCAATGCATTTTTTTTAAATATAGGTATCCACGGGATGTTAAGAGATATACCTGACTTACATTCTGACCTTATTTATAGTAAAAAATTAAATGAAATTTTGGTCTCTGGCGACTTTTATTTATTTTTGTTAACCTTAAAACATAAGAAATCAGTACGCATTTAAAGTTGGGGGTGTGGTGGGGGTTGGGACGTTAATCGGCCGAGTGGCTAGTGACAAATATGAAAAAAAAACACTATCATAAAATGTCACCGGAGACCAAAATTTCGTTAACATTTTTTATTCCAAATAACGTCAGGTACCACTGGTTAAAGTAAGTCAGGTACGTCCCTTAACATATTGTATATATTTTTTAAATTACATATTTCATACATCGTGATTAACAAAATATTTTGTTGTATATTTTCAGAATTTGCGCAACTCTTCTGTTTGAAGCATTTGTTGTGTATCGCTATGATAATTTATGAATAGTTAAAAGGAAAAAAAAATGTAGTGTATGTAAAAATAAAATGAGTAATAAAAAATAATAAGTACGGTTATTAGGTATTTGTAGAAACAAACATAGAAAAATTGCTGGATAATAAGTTCATGAAATTCAATTCGGTTTATTTTGTACCTATTCCAAAACATATAATTATGTTAAGGTCTACAGCGGAGGCCCAGAGGGAATCCTGTGTAATTTCGTACTGAAAATACTTGATTAAAGAAGGAAATACAAAAGCAATAAAATTGTTTTATAGCCCTTAAAAATGTCACGTGATTGTGGTATTTTCCGGCTACGCACCGCCGCGGAAGGAGTCAGTGACTTGAGTGAGTTTAATTGAAATACCGGGAAAACACAACACCAGGTGTTACATATCTAATTGTGTACCAATGCATTCATTTTCATCCCTGTCTCGGAGTCTCACTTCCTTATCTCAAAGTACTGCCGGGTGCCTGAACGTATTTAAGCACCGAGGTGCGAGGCGTTTAACAAAGAGGCAAGGAAGTAAATTATCGCCAATCTGCTGGAGACGGCTTGCCTTTCATGCGATACAGTTTCCTAACATAGTGTGCGGCTCACAATGCACGGTTTTCCGACTGCTCTTCTTAAACGGATACTTCGCGTGACTGTTGTAATGCTTCACTGGGAAGAGTTGAGGAAGCAGGAAGTCGCTTTACACTGCTCTGGATGGGTTCTGGTGTTTCTTGTTTGTTTATTCATAGTTTGTTGGTGCACTCCCGCATTCCATCTTGGATTACTCCGGTTATCGACAGAATTAGCCGCTAAGGGCTATATTTTGTCGTTGTCCAGTATCTGTACTAACCAATTTGATGTGTGTTTGTGACTAACCTCCTTCTATGCGAAAGCTCTGCAGGGACAATTGAGGGTTTAGAGTCCTTTAAAAATTTTGGTTCATTTAATTAAAAATTAGAGTCCTTGACGGGCACCCTGAAGGAGTAACCATAAGTTACTTATAACGGGGTGGGAAAGTGGTAGTTAACCTCAACTGCTCTTTTGTAGTATGCAAGTCCTACTGACATTACGAACGCAAAAAGTGCAATGTCAAATGCTAATATTGTATAAAACAGGCTTCTAATAAATATGTTACTTATAAGGCATACCGTGTTTAAAGCACATCAAGCGTAGGTACGATTACGTAAGTGAACTTATGATAGGTACAATGGGGGGTGCAATTCTGAAGTTGTCAAAGAGTGGAGTTTTTTTTTTAATTTTTCATAGTAAAAAAATACATTTTTAACATGTCATCAGTAGCCACTCAGCCGGGCAACCGCCCAACCCCGCCATCCACATTTTTTACTCCAAAAAAAATCACAGGATTCACTGGTTAAGGTTTGTCGGGTACATTCTGTTACAACCAGTAAATGAAGTTCCATGACCATTCACTTACACTTTTTAAAGGTGATATAAAGTCATTAAAAGTACGAAAAAACTCCTTTCCAGAAAACCTAATCTAACCTAATAAGTATATTTTTAATAAATCTATTTTCCATTTAAAAAGAAAAATAGTTTAGTTTAGATTAGTTTTTCGGGGTATTTTTATTCTACTTTTAATGACTATATACTACTTAAAAGTGTGCCGATTCATACATGTGTTGAATTATCCAGTCACTGATAAAGACTATGAGTATGTAGTATGTGTACATACCTATTAGTATCTGTAACATAACCCATGTGGAATTATTTCAAATTATTATCAAATACTTTTACCAGATGTCAATGATTTTCATACTGTAACTCGTTTATTTTATTTAATGGTTGAAGTCATTAATTAAACGTTTATTAGGGTATATTTCTATTCCCACCTTTTAATGTCACGTCTTCGTCTTATTCACCTTCTATGCCGATTCGCACAGATCAATAAATAACCATAAATTACGGCGCTTGCCAAGTTTATTTATTTATTTTTTTGAACTAGTTGAATGAGCGGACAAAAACCACCAATTAAGGACGTCACAAGGTTCCAGCCTTCGAGAGTCGAGAGTCTCGAGCGATAAAGAAGAGCAGGACCGCATCCTTGTGTGCAATATCTGCGGCGTGCTCGGGCGGTTGAATCAAGGGGCGGCCTCATGGATCAGCCCCTCTGCAACAGCTGTTACACGATTAGGCGTTATTCACGACTGAATCATTCTTTACTACTACTTTACATAAGGATTATCTCGGGATTAGGTTACACATATAAGTTTTTATTTATCTCAAATTTAAGTTTCTTTAATCGAACGTCATCAAAAGCGCTTATTATGCGCCAATTTGGATGCAAAAATGATTGCGAAGTCCCATAGAAAAAACGACAGTAAGAAAGTTTAGATGCCTGAGTGTGGCGTGTGTGTGATTAAACAATGAATAATTCGAATGATACAATTGCGATTGAAGAGATTTTAAAGAATGTAAGCCATTTTTCCATGATAGCACTCTTTCCTCCAAGAGCCGTTAGAAACGAACAAAAAAAAAAGAACATTTAGAAACTGTTGCCAACCTGTTGAAACCTTGCACCTAGTCTAAGTCTATCGTAAAAAGGTGCAAATTATATTTTAAATGGACAGATTCATTATTTATTCATGAAAAGTGTAGGTACATGACACCTAGATTGTCTTACACGATCTCGTTTTTGAGGATTCGGATCTTACACGCAATAGTCTCATACTACTGCGCGATTTGTTGATAGGTAGATTATTAATAGACATCGGATTACATGCACTATCAAAATGGTAAAATATGCACAGTCAATACCGAAACATACATCTAGGAATGCATATATTCCCAAATTAAACGTGAAAAGCGGAAATTTGCGTTTTTTAACACAATTATTTGAGAAAATGTTGATTTTAATGGGGGGTTGGGCATCGAAATTCTCAACTAAATATACCGAGATTGCTTAAAAATTATAATATAATTGTGAGGGTTAGGGGGGGGGGTGGAGGATATTGACATTCAAACTCCACTGTCTCTACTAAATTCAAATACCGTTTTAATTTTTTTTTAAATAATCTGCATTCTCAAAACAGATAAAAATATCGGTCATTTCTAATTTTAACAACTCATATTTCAAAGAAAAATAAACCGAATTAAACATTAATAACAAAAAATGGCTCAAACAAGCAAAAACGACCAAAAAGTCTCAAATATGCAATATGCATCGGATTACATGCAAATGCATGTTATCCGATCTCCAATTATCAAATTTCTAAGCTGGGCGACTTAGCGCTTAGCTTCTTGTGGCGGCCCTGCTGAGGCGTTTCGTTTCTTTGACCCGCTGTTGCAAAATCCTAATCTTAAGCGAAGGATTAATTAGATAACACTCTATTGCCAAACGTTCGATTCAACAATCTGAAGATTTCATGTGTCTTTTATGTGTGATGAACGTTTACACGAAACAATGGATACTCAGAAGTTAGCAGGATTTTACTCAATATTCGCCTCTGTTGCAAGATCGGAATCTAGATGGAAGCCATAGCCCAAAATATTAACGCCACGGTGCGGTGTTATTGATGGTAAAATGTTTATTTTCATTGTGTGAAATCTGGCATTAAAAATCTTTCTCTGCTGCACATCCGTTTCCGTTGAAAATAATTACGCTATAAAAACCATTACCATTAAACGTTTAAATTTATTACTCTTTAAGAGCTTTACAGAGTCAGTAAGTAAACTGTGTGCTGATGAAACACGGGAAACACGACAAACCCGCGCCTAACAGATAATTCTCACATGAAACGGGTCGTTTCTGCGACTCGTTCTCGAGGCCAACAGCTCATCTGTGGAACGATGTGGCGACCTCTGTGTCTTCTTCCTCCTACAACATGGGTCTCTTAAAACAGGTTCACTCCTTCTTTTCCTCAAAAATACCCTCTACACAGCATCCCCAAAGATGATATAATGATATAAACTTCGACAGAAAAGATTTTTTCAGGGCCTTCTGTGATGATCCAATAAAACTTTGTTTTAATCACTTTTTTTACGCAGACCGGTTTCGGAACAACATCGGGGAAAAATATATACCTTATATAATACATACGTATAAATAAATAAATATATATGTACATATTTTACGCTGATGATGGAACGGTTGTACCAAAACCGGTGGGCGTAATTTTTTTTTTTTAAAGTGGTTAATTTTATTGTTACATTTAATTATAGTGAATAACCACAAAGTGTAGCTTCATACAATAGTATTAAAAAATATATAAAAAAATTACGCTCAGATTATTTGGCAGAACCTCATGTTAAGAATATGTTTATTTACTGTTTAATTTGCTGCTATTAATCAGTAACCCATTAATGTTACAAATAATTTCTGTTTTAAACCATATACGCTTTAATTTTATGTTTAATAGTAATGGATACAGTTTAAGCTTCTACTAACACAATAGAAATACAAACATATTTATAGACTTTTCCTTTATATTATTTTTTGAACATTTCTACACGTGTATTACTTTGCCTGTGTTATATTGGATTAGTTAATATTTTAATTGCGTGTATTTTCGAACAGCGAACTCTGTATGGAATTTCTATGTAATCACAACATTTTAAGCTCTCAATATCGTATCTATCAAATATCTATTTAGCTTTAAAAAAATATGGCAAGAAATCATATTAATTTTTCTCGGTGTTGTGCATTTTGTGTTGAAGTGTGAAAATGGGTCAAAGTCGGGTAGGTGGCATATCCGATAAAGCGTAGAAGAGAAATCACAGTGATCACCTTGCGCACGCAATTTGCGTTGAAAGAAAGAAATTAACGAAAAAAACGTATTTTTTATATGAATGAACCGCGGGGTTCCCGTTTGTTTATTATGATTCAAGTGTGGACGAAAGGTGACATTTCCCTCGCCCCTCACCGCTGGCTGGCTGTTACGATTCGCCATAAACTAAGTGAAGCCTGGTTTACAAGATGCGTACTCCCCTGAAGAGTCGTGACGAACTCAGTGGCGGACCTCGGATTTAGTGACCAGACCCGAATAGCAATATCTTCTCCATCTCATGCATCTGTCCACAGTTTTCAGCGTCACAACATTCCTCATGATGGGTTTGTCAAAGTCCCACCAGCTCCGGGCAGTAAAAAATGAAGGATGTTACAGAAGGACAGATTGCAACGGAGCTCTCAGCGGTGGGACCATTTAGTAGTCATACGTTAAACAAGTATTATTTTGGACTTTAATTTTATATATTTAAAAGTAGGCTACAAGCGTTCGATATCGACAGCGTAAAGCGGTAAATTTATAACAATACGCAGTTCTTTTAGAAAAAACTTTTTTGAAATACGTGGCAGTTGGTAAATCGACCCCTTGGAATAACAAGAGTCCATCTGAGACTCCAGTGTTATGCGATAATGAGCCTTAAAGTTGTTCTCTCTAGAGCACATTATCGCACGACATCGCTGTTTCAGATGAAACCTTGTTACTCCAAGGGGTCGAAATACATAGGTAAATTAAAATTAGTATCTGAAGTAGAACGGTTTAGAGAAAAATAATACAGTCTTACCGGGACAATAGTACATATTAAAATAAAATTGATATTCTTTCTAGACTTGTAGAAAATTCAATAGATGTCCCATATGAAAATCGGTTAAGTATATCCGAGACACTATCTAGATTGCAATTATATTCTGGTAGAACTTCGTAATCATCATAAAGATAGCAGCCAATAGTATGGGATTTAATGGACGATAATATTGGCAAGTCTTGAAGTTGAGGTATGATATCGATGAAGATGGTGTAAAAAGAATACGAATAATTATGCATACTGTAAAATTATAGTGTACTAAATCTGCCTGCCAATGTAAACCGAGCTTATCTAATAGCTAAGAAACTCACAGCTCCACTCTGGCGAGTGTGTGGTATTGTGATATTATAGTAAAATAGTATACCAGGGATGGCCAGTGCGTCGATCGTGAAGGTATTTTTGGTCGATCGCGGACCTATATTGTACTATTTCTTGTTCAAACGAGTCAAAACTACTCAACGTTCCATCTCTTAAAATCCATTAGTTCTTATCTCTTATCTTACTTTACATATCTCACAGTCACCGTTCCTCGCACGCATTGTGGCAAATGATATTTTCTCTCATTTTTCTCTTGTCACTTCATCTATCTCACTTACTATCACCGCTCTTTGCAAATTGCTACTGATGTTTAGTAAACATCGGATCTTTCTGTGAGTGCACGCGTTTATACATATATGTCATTGGAGATGTGTACTTCATTTTTTTGTAGCGAAATGCATAACTATATTATTGACGTTTTATTTTTAATATGCATAGCATATATTTTTTTTAATATATACACAAATCGGATTTGTAATAGAGGTCTACTGTTATCTCATGACATAATTACAAACGATATCAGTCGATCGCCAAAAATTTTTATCAATCGCTCCTAAAAAAAAAGTGTGGCCACCCCTGGTATATACCGACTGCCATCCGCTATCTGTGGATGCGGTAGTTGACATTTGAGCTACCAAGGTGGACATGTCCGCCCAGCCCGGCCGAGGCGAATCAGGTGCGAGCTTACCTACATAATATTACGTGTGTTATTCTGCTCTCCGCATCGCTGTCGAATATAATCAGACGTTTCTAATCGATCTCCTAATAAAATAACCCGTTTGCTCGAACTGTAACGGTGCGGCGGCCGGTCGCACAACAAAAACACTCGTTTGGTGTTGATAAACGATTAATGTTAATAATTTATATGCCTGCCTATTACTGTCCGACAAAAAAAATGTGGAAAAGAGTGCGCTGCAATCGGCAAAATTATTTTTCAGTGGTAAGATGGTTAAAAAGTAAAAGGATGTAACTTTAAAAAAAACACCATGGTCCAGGACGTCCACGTGCATATTTTCACTTTGTTTAGAAAGTCGTGATACCTAGTAATCGAATCGAGACAATTTTACAATGTACAGCTTCTCAATAAAATGTAAACATTTATTCAATTGGATGTAAAAAAATTCATTACCATGGCAAGGCCAAGGTCTTTGACAAAGCAAAATTTCGAGTTAGGAAGCTTGTGTCCAGCTTGAAATATTTTTACCATGAATTTACTTGTATAACTGGTCACGTCTGTATAACAAATATTATTAATTTCGTACTTGTTTAAAAAATATTTTTTGTAGATTTATGCTGATTTTGAAACAATTATAATTGCGTACATTTATATTTGAGGTTATGTTTCACATTCGAGTTTAACAGACTATTTTTAAATATATAATAACATCCACAGGAAAAAATATCATGACTCAATTTTATATGTTTTTCTTTGTAAATAATTTTGTCTTGTGAATTATTTATTTAACATCTAATAGCTATCGCGATATATAAATTTCAGAAATACTAAAAATAATGCCTTTCTGTGTCATTTTCTCCTTTGCATAGCGTTAAAAAATAAAATAAAAATTTACGTAAAATTGCGTCAGAATTTCATACAGTTTCTTAATTTTAATTTCTTAACATAGTTTGTTTAAAGTAAAAAATATGCACTTGGACCATTGTGCTTTTTAAACTTACATTCATCTTCATATTAGCCAACTTGGTGTTACCATGTAAAACCTTTTAAAATATCGCAGCGCCTTCGTTTTTTGTCTACTATTAAATGTCAGACAGTAGAATCTAAATCATAGTCCAAGATAGGTAATATCATATTCCAACCTTTTTAGATATACCTAGTAGGGTGCATTACTCTATAAGCAAAGGTGGGCTGTGTGTGATTTTATGAAGGATTTTTCTATTCTAACTGACACAATTTTTCAAACTTATATCTGCTTACAATATGCATTTCAATTATATGACAATATATACGTAATTAAAACCCTACGGCGTACTCTAGGTAGTATATAGTGGAGAATATTTAGAAAATACAATCAATTGATAAGACGATAGAAAAGGGAATAATTTAATAACACTTGTCATCAGCAAGAATCTTCTCCAGTCAAAGATTTGTAAATTTTTTTTTACTCTACAAATGCGGCACCGCAGTAAAACATTTTTTCATGTTAGCTTTTAACCTAGCGGTAGCGTTGGAATTAAAAAAAAAAACTGAGAATTTATAAAAAGTTACATTTTTAGTGAAGGGATAACATTATGTTAGTTTGATGAAGTCAAATGCCAAATAAGGCATAATAAAAGAATAAATTTCACAAATAGAAATTATTTATCATTGTTGAACTTTGGTGACATAAAAAAAGGTTTTATGTTTCGTTTTCATAGGTAGGCACAGCTTTTCAGCCTTTATGGACTGCACGCCACTGGATGTACCTATATATAAAAAAAAACAATTTATCAGATTATATGTCAAAAAAAAAACTGTGTGGAAGAAACGCGTACTTTGTTATTATTTATTGAGTTTTTCCTTTCTTCCAAGTTCGGGAGTGAGGCAAAACTCACATCCGAATGTACTATAATTATTCCACAATCGTTGTTACTCTACGTTAGTAAAGAAAAAAAATCCTCTTTTTTAAATTTCTACATGTTATTGTCAAACCGTACTTATTTGTACGCAAATCTGAACCTTCGATTAGGTTCCTGGAAATATACATAATGACATATGTAAAACAACAAATTTATTTAAGCATTGATTATTACCT
This sequence comes from Halesus radiatus, assembly GCA_022606495.2. Lineage (NCBI taxonomy): Eukaryota > Metazoa > Arthropoda > Insecta > Trichoptera > Limnephilidae > Halesus > Halesus radiatus. The sequence continues at coordinate 311,056 of JAHDVE020011177.1, forward strand.
ACGTATCACGTAAACTTTTTTTCTACAATTATTTGTTAATACATAATAATATATCTAAACGGATTTGACTGAAGTAAACCTCCGTAAAGATTAATTTATTGTACCTTGATAGGTATTACAGCAAATCGATACGTTGATGTACGCACAACCACAAATTATGTATAAATTCACATAATACGATAGTCATATAATTATTTTATGTATTGTTCATGCACGCAGACATCTCACACAAGTAAACCTACATAGATATCAAATTATGATATATAAATATGTTATTGAGTTTTAAAAGAAACCGGTTTCAGCACAATCATGCTTTATATAGGGAAAGTTATCGTTTTTATATTAATTTATAGGTACTAATAATTTTCCAGTTGCGCCCAACGGATATATATATATTTTTTTTTATATGAATACTGTACAAGAGTCCCAACTGCTCACAACCGTCTGGAGCCAGTGAGACTATGGCATCCCCAATCGGGGAATGTTGTGAGGCTGAAGGTTTTGGGGAGGGGAAGGAGAAGGGGAAGAGGAAGGTGGGGAAATACCTGGCTATTCAGATCTGGTCACCAAACACGGCTAAAAGCCATTTCAAGCAACGTTTCAATTCTGAATGGTGGTCTTTCACCAGGGCGATACTGAGAGTATCTTCCACTCTGGAATTGCGCAAATATACTATATATTATTTTTAAATGAATTAATTGTGAAACACCACAAATTAATCAAATACTTGCGCACGCCGGGATTTGAACCCGCGACCTTCGGATTCGTAGTCGAGAGCCTTACCCCTCGACCATGGAGGCCGTCAAAATAAAATAAAACATGATTCAATTTTATTATTATTCCTCAATTCCAATTCCAATTCCAATTCCAATTCCAATTCCAATTCATGCTTCTTCAGTAAATATAAAATCACTTTGAGGTGTAATTTAAAAAAAAATGAATATGAAATATTTTGTTTAAACCACTATTTAATATATAAATATTAATTACCTACTTTCATCCCTTATTATTAATTTTTAGTTATGTATGTAATTTGTCTATTATTACATTATTATTTTATTCTATGTTTTTTATTTGTCTATTCTTGCAATTATTTCTCAGTATACTGTGTATTCTGATGAGGGAAGCTTCGCTTCTGAAACATGTTGATATTTATATATTAAACAGCATTGTAAACATTTTTTTTTAATAATGGCGCCACAAAATAATGATACGTTTTTTAAATTTTTTCCTATTCATTTTACAAATTCACGATTTTACGCCACTGATAATACCTGGCTACCTAACAATCGTTTTTTGTTTCTTTTGTCGTTTTGCGCGTCAAAACAAAAAAAATATTTATGTCAATCGTGAAATCTTAAAGAATGTGACAGTGTGTAAAAACGCAATAATCTGAAAATCGTTTAATCGTTTCGCTAAGCCAGTTCAAAATATTCACCTGTGGGGTACATCATTTTAATTTATTACCTTCGAAATGTTCATAATTATTCAGTAAATATTATTCAATATGTTCTTTTTTATTATTTGATTGCAGCAGAATACAGATAAAAATAAATTAATTATGTCTGTACATTGTGTCATTCATCATCAGGTACGTATATGATGATTCGTTCATTCATCATGAAGGATTTTTTGTTTTAATAATAAAAGCTGGATATTAGCTCTCAAAGACTTATGATAATTTTTGTAGTCGAACCAGTATATTGTAATTCATCGCTAAAATGGACATTTTTATGCATACTTCCTGACTTTATCGGTTTGAGTGCTGCTGAGCGAAATAATTACTTACCATCGATTTCGTGTAGGTATTCCGTAAGTATAGAGAAAGCATTTTATTGTTTGAGTCATGTCATAACTATCAATGACCAATTTGGTTCCACGTTGTTATAAAATTATTTACGAATCAATCGATTTTTAGTGTATAACATTAAATCAATACGTTTTCATACGAAGCGGTAACTTTGAGATGTGACATTATAATTTTAAAATTAAACAATAACTTCATTTTTTATATATTATACTTCTTGCCGACAGAGTTTCGCTAAAACCTTAGCTTCCTCGGGGTAGTAATACAGTGATGAAAACAAAGTTACTGTATTATTTTACGATCAAATCAATGCGTTCAAAATTTGTAAATCAACACCCACAATAAATCTATACACAAATTATTATTTCATTTTTTATGACTCGTTTATTTTATTTATATTAAAAATATGATTTATTTAAATTTTTTATTTCAAAGATATATTTTTTAAATTTATTTACGTATTCTTTTTCAATTATTTTAACATTTTTAATTAATTACTCACTTTCATACTTATATTCATAACTTATTTTTTTGTTTTGTAAATTGTCAATGCTGACGTTATAATTTTTCTATGTGTATTATTTGTCTATTCTTATCATTATTTCTCAGTATGATTTGTATGCTGATGAGGGAAGCTTCACTTCTGAAACATATTGATATTTATATATTAAACAGTGGTATAAACAAAGTATTTCTTATTAATTTTATTAATTAATTATTACGCGACAAAGTAATTTTACTTTTTGAAGAATTTTTTTTATAAACATAGGTGATCTAATTGAAAATAATTCAAAAGCGTGTGTTTTTGGTTTGAAAATTTAATTGCCTAGAAATATCATTAATTAAATACTGAAAGGAGAACACGCCTTGGCCTTTCGTTTAAAAGGGCTTTTTGGTGAGTCTTTTTATAAGCCTAGAAAAAAATAAAGCATCGGACATAAAAACAAAATTGTTAAAATAAAGTGCAAAATCTCCTACTTACAAACCCCTTTTACGATATTGTCGTATATGACCGAAAAACATTTTGATTTTTATCCCTTAGCTTTCTAAAATAAAACAAAATACGCATTTTGTTTATATTTCGGTGTTAAGCGGGAATTTAAATCTTTTCGCCACCTGCATACTGAGTGCCTGGTATCGTTCGAATTTTAGGAAGCGGATCCCCTTAACCAGTTCCTGTCGTATTCCCAGAAGTAAAACTCGTTACAAGTTTATGGGCCAGATCATACTTTTACTTCGATACTAACTATTAAGTTGTTCATTTTGTTTGATGGAGATAGATAGAAAATTCTCGGACAGTAGTGAGAAAAATAATATTAACGGAAACGGACGGGAGTCACGCGAAATATTGGAATTTACTTAATGAAACTCACCCCTCTCAAAGGAAGAAAACTCGCCGAGTAAACAAGATTAAATAAGTAGATTTAAGAGATAAGTTTACGATATTGATGAAAGAGAGACTGGATTATGAGTAACTACTTCAACTAGGGACAGGCCCACTTATATTAAAATATACAAGATGACACTGTTGTCGCTTAGATAATCTCTTTTAGAACATATTTTCGTATTATATATTATGTGACAAATTTACGTATATACTTCAAACACTATATTAAATGTTATCAATGTGACTGACGACAGCTGTGTAGCAAGTTTCGTGAGGTTCGTCAAAGTTAAAATCAACATCACAATCGTAATCGTACTGTAATACTACGTTCGGACAAAGAAGCTCTGAATTTTTAGCTGTAAAATTATACAACTCCCACATAATATCAAACAAAGTAATTCAATCAATAATTGTATTAAGTCCACCAAAACTTGGCTTAAGGAATTAACAGAAGACGAACTAACTAGTATTCTTAAAACAACGTCATAGAAATTACTGGAATTACAGTACCCAAACCTTGAAGTTGAAATATAGAAGTCGCTGAAACCCCTTTATTCAAAATCTAGATCGCCACAGCACAGGGTCTCCTAGTGAGGAGGACTAAAAAAATTCTGTAATATATTTGTATTTTTTTAATATTTATACCTTACCTTAAAATGGCAAAAAATTGCGTACAGTCCATAAAGCCGGAAAAGCTGTGCCTGTCCTAATAAAAGCGAACCCTAAAAATATGACAAAATTCTGTTCAAAATGTATTTTTTCAATAAATTTGGTAATGAACTTGTACGCTCATTTATAAAGTTGAACAAAAAAATCAGCGGAAGACGAAAATAAACTGACCGTTTTCAAATATTCAGTTCACAATTCATACCTGAATTTGTAAAACTACGCACAGCTTATATTTGGCCATTGAGCAATGCACGCCACTTGTAAAGGGTACGAACTCTCTCCCTTTTGAGATCAAGTAATTCTTAGTACTTAAAATCTTACTATTAACAGCTAATCTTTATATGTAAAAATGAATGTTTGTCTGTCTGTCTGTCCTCGATTTTCTCGAAAATTATTGGTACCGGACTGAAAATAGCACAGTTTGTTTTTATTTGTTCCGGAAAGGTTTAGAGAGTAGTTTGAATCAGATCCAATATGTAAAACTGTTGCTATAAGGTTTTAAAATTAGTATGAAAAACATTGAACCCGCCATGTTGTATTGAGGTTAGCCCGTAGATATACCACTCTGGTTAGCCACAGATTACATATTCAAAAGAAGAAGGTTTGCTTGGGTAGAATATTTTTAAAATGGTAACCTACTTAAGAACTTTATTTCTTAGATATATTTTGAAAAATAAATGTTTGGAAAGAAATAATATTTCCAAATGAATGTCTTTATTTCTTTGTTTAGAGATAGCTGCTTTCGATGTCAAATCAATTATGGCACCCAAATGACTAGCAGTAGTTCACAACATTACAAATTTATTCCAAAAAAAATCCCGAGCAAGGCCGGGTACGCATCAGCTAGTTTTAAATAAGAATTACAATTCAGAGGTCACACTTAGATATTATATAAAGTCGTAATAATCTAAGTGTGGTTATAGAGTTTTGAATCATTGTTTGTGACATTTAACTTATCATACTCACTTTCCCTTGTAAAACGGCAAACTAAAAATATCTTTACTTATGTTCATTTCTCTCCGGGAATTTCACTCGATTCAATGATTATTTATAAATGCCTTCATAGAAAACTAGCAACCTCATACGCCAAGTCAGGCGAACAATCAAATTACTGACCCAACTTCCCGTTTCCCCGATTCCAGCTGGCGCTAGCAGGAGTTACCCACATTAATAATAATCTAATAATATTTGTATAGCGCCGTTTTTTTGTGCGAAAATTCACCTACTGTGTGCTGTGTAGACACTTCTCTTTGACGTTGAAAGATTCTTCAGAAGGATAATATCACACAAACTTCCAGCTTATTAACCTTTGACATTCTGTCAAGCAAGCAATATATCCATTTGCAAAAGTTTTATCATTACAGCATCCGGAGCCAAATTAGGTTTTTTGGATCAAGACGATTATGTATTTCTCTTTTCTTCGGTAAATACGGTATGCATAGTATTATTGAAATACTGGTAATTTTAAAGCACGTTCTTTTATTCAGTTTTGTATTCCGATTGATTCAATGCGATAACTCTACCCTAAAAATACACAATGATAGACTAAACCGCTTTTTTATTTTTTTATTTATACAGACATTTTTTAATGTTTTACACTGTTCTTCGCGAGAAATGTCATTTTCACATCTATGTACGAGTATATCCAATTTTACAAAATATTCATCTCTATAATATGAAAATATTGACAATCGATACGATTATATTCCGTTTACCAATTTTATATGGAATTTTATACATATTTTTTTTAAATTTATACTTCACATCATCACATCACTACATGGTGGGATTTGAGTTCCTCCACAAATTTTCTCCACCAGTTACTGTCTTTAAACTTCAACATCATCACAGCGTCACGTTGTGGGGTTTGGGCTCCTACATAAATGTTCTCCATCAGTTACTGTCCCTAGCAAGTCATCTCTAATCCTCAGACCTTCCCATCTTGATCATCTTCTACTTCCTTTTCTACTTAGTTAACAAAAATCGTGAAGACGATCATAAACCCAATTCGTATCTCGTTGAATACGAACTGTGATTTTTTTTTTGATCCTGACTTTTGATAGTTGTTTCCGGTTGAAGTGTCGATTCCCGTTCAATTCTAAAATAACGTGCATGTTTTTATAATTTAGTTTTACAACATAAGTAATTATAGTTGTCGTAAACAAAATTTATAATATGGGCACAATCAAGCGCTCGAGAGCGGTGTTTTCTCAGGAAAATGTGAACGAAACAACTCATTTCGCTTACAGTAAAGCAATCCCCTCGCGAAATCGTGGCGGGAATTTTTGCTAAGCGTGTTGCGCTACATAGTAATTGCACTAACTTAAGTTACTCCACGAAGCCATGATCTGTGGATATTTAATACTCGATGCACTAGAATGGTGAATGATTTTTTGTTTATCGAATTTAATTATTGCTTTACTATGGCCACATATGCAGCTTAATAAAATGAAGCAATACAAATCAGGCAGAAAACTATGTAGTAATATTTTTTTCTTAATATATATGATAATATCATATCTGGAACGTTATGCGTCCATGACGTATTATTATAAACTGCGAAAGACATGTTATTGGTAAAATTGGTTTAATTTTGGTATTATTGTTTACGTAACTTTTTACATTAACTGAACCTAATAATTATTGTGGGTTACAAAAAAGTTAATTTCATGGGCTGAAAGTAAAATTACGAAGATAGTTGAAACCGCAAATGTTTTCTCGGAACCATCTTATCTTCAATCAGAGCACTTAGACTTTCGCTCCACAAACAAGGTCAAATGCCTCCAGTGTTTATACGCGTCAATCCTTTAGATACCTCCGTTTCGTCAGCAATTAAGAAAATGATTAGTATTTGATTATCTAATTATGATGAATACATAATAGAGGCTGATCGTTATTGGAATTCCGAAACTAGAAGTTGATTATCCTGAAGCAATTCAACGTTGAAGTAATATTATGTAGGTATGTGTGTTATTAACCTTCTCGCTTATCCTCGCGTGTGTGGTTTGTTAAAAGTGTTTTTGTTATTTTGCGTATTGACCGTGTCCGTACTTGGCACCGCGTCGGGAAAGTGAGTATCGGTACAAGAATGGGTGGCATGTCAGGGAGCTACGATTGGATCAGGAGACAGAAACACGTGTGAGGGATGTTTGTTTGCAACACGAACCTGTTCCTAGCCGAGCCGCCCCTCGGGGGGGCGAGCGGGGTTGTGGAGTTGCGGGGCGCGGGGCGGACCAGCTGCGAGGCTGAGGTGCGGGGCAAGCGCCCCCCGCCGCCAGCGCCAGCGCCCCCGCTCGCCGCGCGCCCGTCGCCCGCCACCAGGGCCAGCACCGACAGCCACACTGCCACCCTCATCGTCACGTCGGATTCTTCTGTTGAAGCACTGATCCCTCTAGCATGGACGTCCCCGGCACCGGTCACCAGTCTCTAAAGCTCGCAACGGAAACTGTTCGATTCTTGAACGGGAGATATCATTGCCGAAAGGGTTCCAAAAAGCGCGCTCGTAAGTCAGTTTGAAGGAATCGGTAGCAGACAAGGCGGACACTAGTTCACTGGTGGTGATGGGACCGTGGCACGAGCAAGACTGAGCCGGCCAGAGCCGCGGCGCGTCACTTTCACCGGCCGCTCGCTGGTGGGGTGTCTGCCACCGCCGCACCGTCACTCGTCACTCCGCCCGCCCGGAGTTCACCGGTGAGCCAGTCGCCATCGCCAGCACTCGCCACTCGCCACTCGCCACTTGGCCAGCGCCAGCCTAGCAGGCAGGAGAGATGCAGCCATCGCACATCGCACCAACCAGTCTTGATTGCATGCTTTATCACCGGTATTGCCTACAAATACCCGCAAACCCACACAATGTAGCATAGTTTTAGCAGAAAGAATCTCTAAATCCGAATACTGAAGACCTTAATCTGGCATTCTTCGAACGTTTATTGAGCATTCGTTTTACAGTTTTATCTAGTTAATATGGAGCTTTAACTAACTAGACATCATCGGGCGATTTCCTCCTGGGGATAGAAGAAAGAATAGAAGGCCAGGCAAAGCATGCCGTCACGGCGGAGACTACTCGCCCCATCCACATTCATACATACATATTTTTCTGTTATGACCATCTTGATATTCCTCATACTTCTTTCTCCGTCCATCCGCTATACATGCCCAAACCATTAAAGCGTCCCAACCTTAGCTTTTCCGTACGTTTGCATCGAGTATCAGCTTTCAAATGATAAAATCCACTGATAATCGACATCAAAATCTCGCTACATAAAGCAGAAAATCTGTTTGAGTGTCTCAGCAAACTCTCATACTATGAGCTCTGCAATCTTGAAATTTAGAAAAAAAAATCATGCATGTGAGTAATTTCCAGATCAACAGAAGTGTTTTTTATGGTAATTTCCATAAAAGCCATGGAACGTTAAAATATTCATTTGACTGAGAAAATAAGACAAGACCCCAAATTGTTAGTTTACATCTAACGTTACGACATTACAAAATATTAATTTTCTTGGTGTTTAGTTTGAAGATAATAATATTTTTCTAGCCGAAAACGGTTTATTTTTTTAAAATCGCTTAAAACAGCAAATTTACGCAATTTTCGAACACAGCTAACTGACCATCACGCCGTTTCTCCGCAGAGGTAGGCAGAGAGGACGAACCGCCAAACAATTCTATCTTGGCACGCACTCCTCGTTTCATTCACATTATTCTGTTATTCTGACTCTTGACATGGCCCCACTCAAGTAGTTCTTTCCCTCGGTCGTGCCGTGTCTTCCTCGAGCGTCCCCGGCTTCTTCCATTCACATTCGCGTCATATATTATCCTTACACTCCTTTCTTCATTCATTCGCTCTATATTCTCAAACCATCTAAGCGTCCTAATGTTGCTCATTACGCTCATGTCAGCGTTTGCATTCTTTGCGAATCCTTAACATGTTTCACCGGATTTTCAAACTTTGCATGCTCAAAATCCCAAACCGCCACTGCATATTATTTCTCCGACCGTGAACTAAGGATTTTTTATTTGTTTTTATTTTCCAAAGTAGGTCGATAGGGTTGACGGCCACCCTTTGTGTTCCGTTTTGCATCCGTCCCTATCCGGGATTCCCCCGAACCCCCAGGCCCACCGAACAATTAGTTCGAAACGTGGAACTGCCGCCGGCGGACGTTCGCTCACTAATCCCGCCGTACGGAATCGACTTGCAATAATTCCTGTTTATCCGGATAAAGGTCAGGGACACATCAATTTTTAAATATTATGATAACAGTGCATTTTATTTACTTATGTTTTGATATACATAACTTTGGGTGCCGCTAAGTTAGATTTTCGAGAAAAATATCAATGTATTAAAAAAAAAAAAAAACAGTTCTTCATTTAGTTCCTCCTGCAAAGTTAAGTGTGCCAAGCTGTTAACCTTTTTGCATGGAACCATTATAAAATTGTAAAACAGTGTAAAATACTCACAGTATCTCCCCATTCTGAATCGAAGCGTTATTTGAAGTAGCTTTAGCTATGTTTAGTGACCACATCTGAATAGCCAGATACTTCTCAGCCATTATCTTTTCCTTCTCATATTCCTTTACCACTTTCATCAGTCTCACAATGTTTTCATTTTTATCCAAAAGTGGCACTATGGTAACCCCAATTTGGAGTACATTATGAAGGGGAGGTGTGTCAGGTAACCGACTATTCAGATCTGATTAGTATACACGGCTAAAGAGATTTTAATCGTTACGTACAAAATTACGTACGATCCGAAGGGGGGTCACTAGGGTCCCCCATAAAATCGAAAAGTGACCGTGGCTCTTAATATTCCTTTCAACCTTTCCAGTGACTCAGATATCATTTATTACCTTCCGTTTAATTGGACATTGCCCATCTTCTCCAAGAAGTCATTCAACAAGTAGTGCAAATCGGTAAAAGAAATCGAATGTGACTCTAACATTATATTATTGTATTCCTTTTCAGTAAATTCTTGTGTGCGGCGAGGAATTTATTTGTTAATAGTAGAGGTGTTTCGGGGGAAATAATTTCGCCGGAATTTGATAGCTAAAAAAATAATAACGGGATAATTTATTTTTAAATGCTGTTCAATTTATTTTATTTATTTGTTAATTATTTTTTTGATACATACATTTACACAAACAAGGTACAAAGGTTATAAACATTTTTTTAAAAATATTAACTTATATATACATCTCATCACATGTACATAAACCTACGTGTAATGTATATAAAACAAAAAATCCCACATGGGCAAGGCCAATGCATGGGTATACCTGGTATCAGTTAGTGGCAGTATATTAGTATATTTGTATTAATCCATGGATGTTGAAGATAAGTTAAATAAAAATTATAAGTTAAATACGAAAAAGAAAAAAAAAGGTTGATATCTTTAGTTTTAATCCAGCTTTTTATAATATTTTTGTATCACCGAATAGGTTTTTTAGGATTAGCTAAATTATGTTACGTAAAAAACAACTTTTATATCACGCAAAACCCTTGTTTGGGGTAAGTGTACTACCCCCCTTCGGAACGGAAATGTTAATCAAAATTTAGATTCTGATTGGTGGTCTCTCACCAGGGTGGTACTGACAGTATCTATCGCTCTGAGTACCATAGTTCCATTGTCCTGGGCTGTTGGAAGGATTGTACATAAAAACAGTAATGTTTTAACTTATACATGCCTACTTTTTTTTATTAACTGTTTTGTTATGGCGATCGGCGCGCGATGTGGCAGAGGGGAAAGAACTTTGACTCTCAACCGGTATCTTCAGGTTCGAATTCAGTCAAAGTAATTTACATTTTACCAGTAAGTGGTTGAGTTGGCATCACGTTGGGTTCCCACCGAGGCGTCGTGAGTTCAATTCCCCTACTGAATAAGTCCTCCACCACGACACAAGCAACATTTTCCGCTTAGTGTGATGGCAGTAGGAGATTTAAAATGTTGTCATGTTATTCGTACACCGGGAACGTTTAACTTTCTTTTAAAAATAAACAAACGAAAAAAGAAAGTCGGAATGTTTGTAAATAAGGGTAATCGGATATAGAATATTCTTCTATCGGAGATTGGCTAAATCATCAAGGTAAATTTCGCTCTGAAAGCTACAACCTGGAATTAGGATAACAAAAAAAAATCATTTTTTTAAATATTTTTCAAACGCCCAGAATGGTTCTACGTAATGAACAAATTTTTTTGAAAAATTTAAACGTTTTAAATAAGGAAAATATATTTTTTTTAAATTACAGATAACAAAACGCAGGAAACAAAATATTAATAATGAAACTAGGTATTCTGCCAATATCTACCAAATTAACGTTTATTTTAATAAAAATGAAACTTTTTTTTATTAACAATAATTTATACACCATTCAGAAATTGCTTGTTCATGCGGCATTTAAAGTTTGTCAAGTTTAATTTTCTTTGTCAAATACATCCATATTGTTTAAATGTTTGTTACCAAATCAGTGTAAACGTTGTATTGGGGAATGTAAACCATAGTTGGAATGAGATATACATATGTAAAATGTTAATGTTTGTCTAGTCCAGAGGTTCCCAAACTTTTTTGTTTCGTAGACCCCTTGCCATGTTTTTCGGTTTTTGGTAGACCCCCTACTTACCTGATATTGATTTTTCATAAATTTCTAAATTTCTATAAAACTGTAGTGAAGTTTAGTGTTAAAAACTAAAAGTTAAAACAAATATTAAGTTTTATACATTTATTAATTGAATTTAAATTACAACTATTCAAAATAAAATTTTGTATCTGTTATGTAAAATAAACGTAACATAAAATAAACTAAGAAATAAGTAAATGTTTTGAGTGGGAAGGATGAACCTGATGCTTTAATAATAAATTATCAACATTTGGCGTCAATTTTGTCAGGTTTAATCTTAGTCTGTTTCTTTTTTTCGTTAGGAGATTGGTAACAGCGATGAACCCCTTTTCCACTAGGTATGACGATGGAAAGTAAATTAAAACATGTATGTTAACAATTAAATACATACGTAATATGTACGTACAGTTGTCTTTTTTTAGATTTTTCCGAAAACATTCCATAATCCGATCTTTTCGGTAATCCGAACATCGAACAATACGGAGATTACACTGTAATTATAATACAGATTGCTAAAACTTTAAAAAAGAAACTATTGAAACTCGTATAATTTTACATGATTTGAATATTAAACTGCAAATAACTGAAGTCATGATTGGCGTAATTTATCTATCGTTGCTAAGTACGCGTACAACACTAAAATTTAATAAAAAATAATATACTTACTTTTCTCCGGCACTCTCAAACAAAATAACTCTGATTCACTATAATTTGTGTGATAAACTACCAGTTTATATTTTTAAAAATATTTAATATTTTCTTAGCACTTTCCTTTTCAAGATTCAGGAAACGAATAAACGTATTTGTCTCACATTCGTATTTATAGAATGACGAATTGAACAAGTCAGTGCAAGTTCGAGAAACTCTGAAACAAAAATTGACAAGATTTTTACTGCGCGTATGCTTGTAACAAGATGATACTGGTATGTCATTATGTGCAGGTTTTTACAAGTTAAAAATGTATTGCGATCAAAAAAGCGAATGACTACATCCTACAAGTTACACAATTTTATAAACAAATATAATAATTTTTTTACTTCATAGGTACTTTTATAAATAATGTACATGTCTTTATATTATAAGATAGTATAATGTAAGTAAATAGGTACTATCAGTGTATGTTGAGATCCACTATCGTGGACCCCCATTTTTATTTCATGGACCCCCAAATTTTTTTTTCGCTGACTTAGACCCCTTGCAGGTTGTCATAGACCCCTGGGGGTCGATATAGACCACTTTGGGAATCACTGGTCTAGTCGTTCGATTAGGTATGTGTAGATTGATTAAGAGGAACGGCTGCGCAGCCTGTTTCATACAAAAGTTAATTTTGGATTTGAGGCCAAAATACTCAACTAAACCTAATGATCTTTTTTTATTAAAAAAGTATAGTAAATACCTAGTACGGGTGAAAAGTAATTTATTTATTTTCGTTTTACATTATGAAATATAGGCCTTAAAGGAATTGATTTTTTGCGATTCTAGAGGCACCCTTAACAATTATTTGGGGGCTAACAGTGATTTAAAAAAAAGTTTTACCCCGTCTGCTTTGAAAATATAATGAAACATAAAATAAATTAAAAAAAAATTAAACAATGTATTAAAATATGCATTATGGTGGACTTTAAATTAAATTAATATCGATCAATTTACGTTGGAACACAAATTTGCCGTACATAATTTAAAAACCTTTTTTTTATGTTTGTTTTTATATTTTTATTTATGTAATCATATTTACATAGCAAATACGATAATAAAAAAAAAATGAAAAAAAATTGTCTAAGTTGCCTCTAAAATTATGAAAATTGATATTTTTAATGGCATATACTTCATAATTTCAAACAAAAATAAATAAAATACTTCTCATCCGTACTAGATATTTACTAAACCTTTCATGTAAAAAATATATATCATTCAGTTTGGATGGTTATTTTGGCCACAAATCCAAAATTAAGTTATGTATGAAACGGGCAGCGCAGCCGTTCCTCTTAATTGCGAGAGTTCAGAATAATCAAATTTAGAGATTAATAATTTCGCTAAAAGGGTGAGGTCGTTTATTATTCATCTATTTTCTAATGGTGGAATATTTGAAATATTCATTAATGATGAGCAATAATAAGTTGTTGCGATTGCCGCTGCCAAGTAAAATAAATTAAATGCTGAATTACTACGAGGGCGGGAGAAGCACTGGGTCGAGTATAAATCGTGTACATTTGTATCAAATACGTACGTTACCAATAATTGAAGTGATTCGTCGAGTGGGCCACGTGTATGATGATTTCACTTTATCCGTTCGGGATGATTTCCAAAGCATTCATTTTTTTAACCATTTTTATCGTATTTTTGTCGTTTGAACAGCCATACGGAATTTAAATGAAATTCGATCAGCTCATTATCCGTCAAAAACGAAATTAATATCGAGTTACACTCTGACATTTAAAAGTGAACAAAAATTGCGGGGTTGCAATCGTTTAAAAAGTTTTAAATGGCAACACAAAGATGGCTCATAGAAAAATCAAAGTCAGTTCAAAACAATGGTGTTTTAAACTGAAATTAGTGGTAGGTACTTTCCGAAAGGAGATGACTCTACATCATAAGGAGGGTGGTTCGTCTGATTAATGCACGTACGCAATTATGTTAAGTCTCTTGTACAGGTATTTCAATGGAGCCTGCTCGAAGGAGCTAGCAGCGTTGATCCCCTCCGCGGCGGTGCACGTGCGGGAAACTCGACGGACACGAGCGGAACATCCGTTCACGGTTGATATCGGCTTCATGAGAACAGGTCGTTTCGCCGACTCGTTTTTGTGTATATCGACTCGCATGTGAAACGAGCTACCGGTGTCTGTCTTTCCTCCAACATTTATTCCGGCCCTCTTCAAAGCCCGCATTAACAAATCCCTTCCTACAGCCCTCTCCTTAACCCGCCTCACAACGATGCTCAACCGGGTATTTATGTAGTTACCATGTACGTGCTCTCTACATACAGGGACGCATATATATAAAATAAAGAAAAAATTCGCGAATCAAAATTATAAATAAAAAAAACGTAATTTATGATATTTTGCATTGTTTCTTTAAAACGAACTGCCAAACGCGAATAATGTAAAAACATTTGAATGTGAAGAAACAGAAGAACACATTTCAAAGACGAAGTGAGTAACTTGGTGTTGCCATGGTAATGACATTTTGTAGTTCCAAAATAAGAAATATATACAATTAAATACCACGCTATATATATAATTTAAATTATATATGGATTTCAAAAACTATCATGGCGTTCATGATCGTAAAAATAAATCGCAAAACCAAGGATTACTTTAAAATGTTAATAAAACGTTAATAAAAAGCTAAATATTCTCTGCATAAAAAATATCATGTTCTCAAGAGTTTTTTCTAAACCAATTTCAATTTATTAATGCAAGTGGTTTATTGAAGTGAATTAAATCACCCGGAAATTGATGAAATTGCATAATCTACCTTACTGGTAATAAAATACCCCCTCAGTTAAGCAGAAACTGTTCATTATTCAATATGGAACGACAAATATGCCAACTGTTAGTTTGTCATTTGTTGTGTGATTCCGCACGAGAGTTGCATTTTCCCGGAGCCAGTGGAACTATGGCACACCTACTTGGTGAATGTTGCGAGACTAAATAGAGCGGCGGAGGGGAGGGAGAAATTTGGGAAGTTTGCATAATATTCGTATCGATATAAGGCAGATGTCTTTATTACTGTTTGTAATGTCATTTAGGCCTAACACATTTTTGAAATAGTGAAAAAAAATTATTACGCACGGAGACATTTATTTATTTTTAAGAAACCAACAGTTTTTAATACATATACGAGTATATATATACAAAGGAAGTTTAACAAAAGGTAAGCCAGCAAAGTTTCTTGTGCTAACAGTGGTTAAATACAGATGATTTATTTATGAAGCTAACGAGATAAAGAAAACACAAAATAAGAAGGAAGGGGAGAGAGGAAGAGGAAGGTAGGACAGGAGATGCTCTCGATACATTTTATAATCGTACATCAATTTGTGGTCGTACATATTACTTCGGTTCGATATTTTGAAAGGGTATTGTGAAGAATGTCGATATTGTGAAATCGTGCGTTATATCGCAAACAAATACGGGGAATTGGAAAATTTACCCTAAGATTGGTATATAGGACATAGCGTGGTAGTATGTATAGATTTCGTTTTGTATGTCCTCCCACTTTCATTAATTTCAAAATAGATATAATCTTCTTAAACATATTTATTTTCTATATGTCTTATTTGTCCAAAGTTACATCAATATTTTCCCATATTGTCCTCTTCATTATTCGATGACTCTTAAAACACAGATGTTTCTATCTCCACTTTTTTGACCAAAATGTAGTACGAACTAGACTCTATTAAGAAAAACCAATATTTTTATATTTTAAAATATGGCACCTCTTATACCATCACTCTATCATTCCAAACCAAATATATATAATTTTCTAAGGAATTCAACCATTAAACTTTAGTTGTCTAAAAATAATGGTTTAAGGAAATACAACATCTGTGCTTCAAGCCTATATTCATGGGTAGTTTTTTCGACAATATCACGATATAACCCTGAACTTCGGTTATTCTTATCTAACCTCTACCCCATAAACTCTAAATGTAATTTATATTCATACTGATATGAAAAGTTATTAGTGGCGTGTTGTGTGCCGAGTCCCTAGTCCCAGAAACCTTTTATTTGGAATATTCAATTAGTAAACAAATCACTTCGTTTGTAAACTATTATTAAATAATATTTTATTGTTTATTATTTCGAAGAATTTATTGGTCCATCAACTTCGCGAGAGAAAGGTCACATCAAAGACTCGAGCGTATGTGTAAAGACAATACTCTAACGGGCTCAAAATTACACTGCCTTCGCTTATTTCTCTATAGGTTTTCTTTCCTCCAACTTATTTACTTTCAAATACGATTGAAAAAATATATTTGCACCTATTTTTATAATCGCTTTTGGGATATCTTTAAAAACCAGATTAATAATTTCTAAGTCGATGACTCTGGGATTTAAAAAAAAACAACTTAATTGTGTTTACTTTGTATCCTGATGATGGAAACAAGTTGATATTTATATAGTACTAGAATAGTGTATAGTACTTTTCACAAAATATTTCTTATTAATTTGGTTAAAATAGATGTTTGTCCGAAGTGTTAGCGGAAGTTACGGAAGATGCAGATGCAATATCTTTTGCGCATTGATTCGAGGGTTGTTAGATTGTCAAGGCCGTGACTTGGCAAAAAGGTGGCACCTCAAACAAAGCGCACGGAACACGGAGCGATGCTAGGTCTACACGAGATTCACCCCCTCCTCGCTGACTCGGTTGCCCGAAGGAAGCGAGCAGCGAGTGGCGGCCGCTCGGGACAGGGCCGCTACCCCATACCGCCTTGCTGCCCACTTATCCGCTACACGAAATGTTGTAAGGGTGTAAAGACTGCGAAGTTTGCGGGTAGGAACTCGTGTGCTGTTATCTTCATTTCAGTCGATTACGGAGATTTGTCAAGTGGTGCCGTTAATAAGACAATGCTATGTCTATCAATAGAGTCTTCTCAAACACAATATAGGCGTTTTCACACAGTTTTAATGCGTTTTTAAAATATTTTTTGACGTTTCACGACATGGTTGGCGGCTATATCCCCTTTGAGTATCGATTGAACTACGCTCTCTAGGCCAAACGTTGGAACTGTATGCACTTTAATTTCGCTTCAGGCCGACACAAGTGGATTTTATTTCCGTTGGGCTATTAATAACGTAATGAGAATGCCGATGGGAGGCGAAGAAGATTGTTGACATGTTAAAGTGGGAGTCACTCGCGTGAAATCTATGTGAAAATTATGATATTGGAATTTCAGCTAGAGGACTTTTGACATAAGCACGATGACAACAGCGATGGACGAGAACCTCGGGGACAACAACTGGGACCCAGGTGAGGCTAATTATCTCATTGTTTCCCACGACACGACGTGAGATGCAGATTGTGCATTATGCATGCGAACCTTGTCCATTACTGTTTATAACCTATCGGGTTCGGAACACGGGGGCCTATCTCTTCCTGTATTGCATATTAGATAAACCCCTGTTATAATAACCCTAAGCTCATTCGTAAGCGTTGATTTGCGGAATATACACAATTTTTTTTAAGAAAAAAAATCGCTTTGTTTTCACAAATATAATTTTAAATAAGTTTGACATGAATTAAAAATACGAGTTTGCATAACACTACTTGCAATTTTTTTTTTTTTGCCCTATGTATAATAATTATTCTGTTTGTTTTTTTTTACAACCATGTTTATTAATCATGTCACAATTGTAGTCTTACAAAAATAAATTGTACAATTTTATTAAATTATCAATTCTCGGCATATTATTTCAAAGCAAATCTCAAAATCAAATATTTTATTTAGATTTAATTCCATCACCAGGGATAGATATACCATAGTATTTATATTAATTTTTATTGTGTTTGCTTGGTAGAACTCCATTTAATTTTTTTATAAATAAAATTCGAAATAAATCATATTTAATAATGTTATTATTAAGTTCTGCAAGTATTTTAGTTTTTATTGTTATAGCTGATTCGACGAAATAAATAAAAATAAAAATAAATAAAAATAAATTTTAAAAAAGTTCTTGTACAAAATAATATATATTTTTTAAATATCGTCTTTCTTTAAATCCAAATATATTTAATCAATTTTATCCAAATACCATAATTTTTTTTTCCAAATAAGAAAATGTGAAAATCTCTCGCTCCTAATTTAATAACAATTCTTTAACCACTCGAGGTTAGACAGTATAGTTATCTTGCACTTTGACTTTTTTAGTATATTCCTCACCAATACTAATCACTCCTTACCATCTTACCAACACTGTAATAGTAATATCGACCTACATACATATATTATGTATATATTTATTAGAAGTTATTATTAGTATAATATTCTAAAATTTAATAAAAGAAATATTTTTCTGTTCCAAAAAAGAGAACTGATTGAAGTAAAACTTAATGTAAAAATATTTTTAAAAATTTTAAGTGAGGTACAATATATCCCAAGAAAAAATGCTATCCTCACCTAACTTTGTAATTCCAGCTCTCTCCCGGTTGCTGTCTTCTCTGAAGGACGTGCAAGGCGGCGAGGACTTGACCTTCCTCAGCGAGTTGCTCCAGTCGAAGCAGCTGCACGCGTTGGTGCACGTGCACAACAAGATAGTGGCTAAGGGCAAGGATGAACGCTTCTTTCCGCTGCTGTCCAACTCCATGGAGGTCGCTCTGGAGGTTCTGGAGTTGCTGTCAGCGAATAAAAAGCAAGCAACCCCCATGCAAGAGGAGCTGTTCAAGTTGTTGCAGACACCACATGTTCAAGTAAATATACATATAAGCATTTTTTTTTATGAGCGCCACCTAGAGTCGCAACTGTTTGACAATGCCATCCCCAATTGGGGTATGTAATGAGGCTGAAGGTAGGGGAGAGGGAAAGGAGATGGTGGGAGGAAGGTTGAGAAGTATGTGGCTATTCAAATCTGGTCACCAAATACGGCTAAAGTCATTTCAAGCGACGTTTCGATTCTGACTGGTGGTCTTTCACCAGGGCGATACTGAAAATATTTTCCACTCTGGAATGTGATGAGAAATATACTATATATTATTTTTAATAAATAAATTGTGAAATGACACAAATTAATAAAATTAAATTTACTTGCGCTAATTTGTGATTTGAACCCGTGACCTCCGGATTCACTCAACTGCGGAAGCCGTCGAGTGAGTCCTTACTTGACCGTCAGGGACAGGGCTATATGACGTCTATAGTATTATCAATAATAACAATGCGGAAAAAGTACCGCACATGCCATAGAGGTTAGCAATAAAAAGTAGATATTTCATAAGTGGAATTAAAAAATTCATTACTATGATAAGACCAAGCTACTCACCTTAGCTTTGATACATGTTCTTTATATTCAAATTTTTTCACATTCGAGTTTGACAGTTCGTTTTAAAGAAATAAGGCTAAACAACATAACTCAATCATATTTACGTTCTTTAAATTTATAATATTAATCTGTAAATTAGAAGTTGTTTTATTTCGATTTCACGTCTAATAAATGGGAGTTTTGATACATACACTTCTGATATACAAAAAAAAATCAGGCTTCCATGTAATTATCTTCCTTGCAAAGCGTTAAATAATAAAAAGGTTTAAATGTAAAATTGTCTCACAATATTATGTGGAATCATCTCCTTTCGGAATATATCACTAATTTTTGAAGACCGTTTGGTTAAAGCCGAGAATGTGCACTTGGACCATTATGCTTTTTAAACTAACTTTCATTTTCCTATAAGCCATCGTGGTGTGGTCATTTAAAACCTTTTAAAGGATCACAGCGCCCCCAATTTGTAAACTGCACATTCTGTTTTACATAGCAGAGCTTGTATTTAGTAGTCTTAATTTTTCTGAAAAATTAGTCTCATAGTAGTATGTATTAACGATGATTCACTTTGTTCCAGGGAATCTTATGTGCTCACGATGCCATTGCTCAAAAAGACTATTATCCACATTTACCCGAAGTGCCTCTAGACGGAGACGATAATGAAGAGACCGTTAAGATTGTGCAGCTCGTAAAAAGTGATGAGCCATTGGTAACTACGTTATTCATAGCCTTAACACACTGACGTCTCCTTTTCTTTCTTAGAGACAAAACTCAATTATTATAATGTCAACGGCTAGATTGCAAATCTATAGCCAAGTTATTTGTACTAATTTTTATTTCCTTTGAAGTATTTAGTTCTGTCACAGACTAACTAAATTTGTAATATGCCATAATTATTAACAAGACCTAAATATTACACATTTAATATATTGACCACTACTGCCTATTATTTTTATTAAACCGTCACAATATAATAAAATTGCAATTATTGCAATCATCAAATCAAAGTTATTTTGGATTTTTGTAAAACGAAACTACAGCTACCAATGTCTTTATTTCTATAAAAAGAACTATGATTGCCGTAAAACAAACTTTCACATGTTTAATTTACCCAGATTCTGCTACATTTCCTCGCATCAAAGCATCTATCACCTAATAAACGAACTATATATATTATTTCACTTTTGTGTATGTATTCCTTTTGGATTGTAATATATATAAGTGTTTAAATTATATTGTAATTTTTTATGTAAAAAGTCACATGATTAATCTAATATAAACACAATGTGCTTATAAACATCTTTGTGGTGTTTTTTACATCAAAAGAAGTAAATTGTGTCTTTCTACCTGAATCTCATCCCCACCAAAAATCTTGGAATGATGAAAAACACCTCAATATTTAATAATCAATTAAATGAAAGTTTTTTTTTGTTTGTTTTTGCTTTAAGTCACTTTATTTCATTTATATTTATGCATTATCTACTAATGCATAAATATAAATCAAATAAAGTGGCTTAAAACAAAACACAAAAATTTCTTTCATTTAAATTATAATATCAAGCCACAAAGTGATTGCTTTCGTCAGTAAAATAATTAATTATCTTGCAAGTGCAGCTATTGCTTATGACACACGTATTTGTAGGCTGTATTCAATTAAATAAGGATGAATTTAGTATTTATTTATCAATGTTCGTTATGGCAGTTGTAACACGATTTTTCGAAGGCCCGGAAAACCGAGGCTAACAGAACCTTTGTATGAAAATGAATAAATCATTCCTTCAGCGCTATGTGCCCTTAAATATATGCATTCATATTCATATAAAAAAGGTTTTAGTGTCTCAAAAAGTGCCACACAAACATGTTATGTTGTAGGAACGCAGTTAAAGGGGTTAAGTACAATCATGTTTCAACTGAATAAAAATTTAATCAAACTCAAAGTTAAATGAGTAGACCATTTTCCTGTGAAGGTTTACAAAAACATAAATTTAGGCAAACAACAACATAATTCATACAAATAATGTTTAATAATGCGGCACAAATTACATGTGTGTTATATGTAAATAGTTGCCGCATGTATAATAAACAATTATTACATGAACATAAGCAAATGTTAGAAATATTTTGATTTGTATCTCTGTTGTGAGCGTGCTATAGTAAAATTATGCTACTATTAAAATTCTTTAATGAATCCTTTTAAGTTTATTGACTAAACCTCCATTTTTATTTGCTGGTAGTGAAAGAGAATCTATTTATTTGATTAAAAACAAGAATGATACAATAATACACATGGCTTTGGACACACATATAATATTTTCCCACCCTTGAGAACTGTGTCACGCACATGACATCCTATACTAATATGTTTATGGTCAAAAGGGTGGTGCCCAGAGTGCAGAGCCCATTGTGGTAAGTTTACAAACAGTTTTAGAGTTTCAATAGTTTTTTCCGCTTCAAATATTTGCTCACTCTGCTTGTGTTGTAATCGTTTTCACAAATCTCCAAGATAACTGTTGTCACCCATCTGTTAATGTTGTGCCATCTCCGCTTTCAACGCATGTTTCATTCAACAATATACGTACACTCTATAATAATAATAATCACCTCATCCATCCTACATATTTAATTTGAATATGAATAATATTATTGTATGTATAGAAATGTAATATATATGGATTTAAGTGACTATAATATCAGCCAATGACTATCAAAAATGTTCAATCACAAAGTATTTTAGGGTTAACGGGGCATTTCTCTACAATCTCGTTGGTGGTATTGTTCCCACCCAAAAAAAATTTTACAGTTGATTGTCAAATAATAGTATCAGCGGTAACTTCCTTTGCATCCATCACAGACATGTCTACTAAAGTTATACATTATTACAGCCCTTTCATATTTAATCTGTAAAATTACACTGTATATTACAAACTTTTTAACGTGACACTGTTTTCTTGATGTTAATTGTAAAAAAATTCTTATTCAACTTGTCAATGAAAACTATAACGGCATGGGCCTAATCATCGGGTTAAAAAATATTTTACACCTTTAGCGCAGATATATTTTTTCCATTACGCATATTTTTTTTCATACATACCACTCTTCAGACAATGCTACTTGTTAATAATTATTTTCATTGCACGATTCACAAATCCTGTCTCTGCATTATCGTCGCCGTACTGCAAAAACTGAATAACTCCAAAAATTTATTTTTATTTTTTATAATTGAGTTCCAAATGACGTTTCACATGTCTGCTATAAATGGTTAATCATCTGACTAAAGTTAAATATTTTGGTTTTTACCTTATTTTTCTTTTTCAAAAATACATATTGTTTTTAACAGACCATAGTGATTTTTATTATGACAAATATGATCAATTTTATGAAAACAAAAAAAAAGAATTTTTGCTGTAATACTTACTTACCTATATTCCTAAGGAGATTCAAAAGATCAAAATATTTAAATTGTTCTCCTTATAATTTATCAGTTATTCAGTTTTTGAAGTATAGCCATGATGTGTTAAGTGTTATTTATTCTATTTGCTATGCTAAGTGTGATCAGTCGTATTAGGTCTTCCTCATTTTTCTTCAGACAATTTTATAACCTCTGACCATCATCACTGTCTAGATATTTAAAGATTTTGTCATTTTTAGCAATTAAACTTGTCCTCAAAAGTGTGGCTTCTATTATACTTTCATTGCAATACCATTTTATAATAATATTCTATTATTCTTATAATTTTTATTTTGCTTTCACCAGCACATTCACCTGCCCTGGTTGTATCCTGGCCACCGAGAGTTCGCAGGTGGTGAAATTAGGAACTACATTTTAATTAATACAGAAAAAATATTAATTTAAAAAATAGCAGTGACATCTGTACTTCCTGAATTCAACCTCTCGATCAGTAATTTGTTAAGCTTTTGAATGGGTGTCATTATAAAATTTCAGGTTCCCAAAACTTAAGTAACCATAATCCAAGAGTGTATGGACATTATACAGTACCTACATAAATGCTCAATACACCTTGTGACAAATCAAACATGCCTTTTGAATAAAATAGGGCTCCTTGTCATGAGATCATCTCACAAATGGAGAAAAAATATCGTCCATCTAAGTAATGAATAATTGAATACAGAAAAACCCGCACAAAAGAACTTCTCTTTTCGGTTTTATTTTTCTGTTTCCTTAGAAAACCTCATAAGAGGGTTTCATTGTAATATTATATTATGTTCATAAGTAATTTTTTCCTAATGATGATAAAAATATGGATGATTCTGTTGGAAAAATATGATTTTCAATATGTAATAGAGAAATAATCACAAATTGAACATTGGTCCCATGATGTAATTGTAAACATGCCAGTCCGGTGTGTGGGAGATCCGGGTTCATATCCCTATGATACCGATATCTTTTTTCTTTTCCTTGTGTTTCCTATTTCATTGTTTGAATGTTATTATTATTTTATTAATTAATATAAAAATTTGTACTCTGAATACTTAAGCTAAGATTTTTCTAACAGTCTGAAATGTCAATTGTGTATTTAAATTGATCGTGTGTGAACTGGACTGAATGTATCACTACTAACCAAGACCCACATCCTTCAATCACTTGCCTCATAAACGTATTTAGTAATTTATTAATGTACACACGGTATATAATTGAATGTGTATTTCTCCAAAGGGTGCCACGATCAAGACAGACGAGGATACGGGGAAGATAGTGATAGCGCGGGTGATGCACGGGGGGGCAGCGGACAGGTCGGGGCTGATTCACGCCGGAGACGAAGTCATAGAAGTCAATGGCATCAATGTGGAGTTTAAGACTCCGGCAGACGTGCTGGCTATTCTTGTAAGTATTAAATTACATTGTTATTGTGCTGTGTAATAATATTTTAATAAATTAAAATGTATGTTAATACAATTTCAATTGCTGTGATATTATTTTATGAAAACTGGTTTAGATTTCTCAGCTTTTTTGTGATTAGGTTTCAAACCTGATAAATTATTATCTACTTATTATTACTTACTTACTACTATTTACTTCTTATTACTTTCTGATTACTACATATTACTATTTACTTATAATTATATTTTTTTACCTACATTTTATTATTTACTTAATACTATTTACATAATTTTATTTTTTCTACTTATTATTATTTTTTATCTACTTATTATTATTTACCTATTTTTATTTTTAAAATATTATTTACCTATTTTTATCATTATTATGTACTTATTATTATATACCTATTAATATTTACATAATATTTAATGTGTATTATTATATGCTTATTAATATTTACTTATTATTAACCTATTATTATTATTTAACAATTATAATCTACATTTTAATTTTTATTCTATATCTACTACTAATATTTACTTATTAATATTTACTATTATTTACTTATTAATATTTACTATCATTTACTTATTAATATTTACTACTCTTTATTCATGTATTATTATTTACTTATTAGTATTTACTGATCATTATTAAATTGTAAAGCCGCTCATCTCAACACAGGCCTGTCCTAGGGAGATGAGTGTCTAATGTTTTTGTTGTCATATTTAAATTTGATGAAATTAAATAAATAAATAAAAATAAATAGAATTTTTCTGGAAAAATCCAGTTTTGTAATAAAAATCTGCCCTATACATAACAAGAACTTATTCTGAAGGCATTTTATCATTTGAATGATGTTTGCTATTATATAATATTATTGTGTCAATTTTCTACTGACGCAGACGATAGTTTGCTACGAAAGGAAGTGTTAAAAGTATTATAGTCATAGGTAGTATTCGTGGTAGACCAGTCTTTTACACCCAAACATTTTTCATGATGATTAAAATCACTGGAAATCGCAGATGAATTTATAAATACATATTTTATGTAGTCAAAAGCCCATATTAACATTTTAATATTTTTCAGCAAAACTCGGAAGGGACTATCACCTTCAAACTCGTTCCATCGTACGGCAAACTGGGACTGCGTGAGAGCAAAGTGCGGGTTCGCGCCCACTTTGACTACTCCTCTTCATCTGACCCATATATACCCTGCAAGGAGGCGGGGCTGGACTTCAAAAAAGGAGATGTCCTGCACATTGTGTCTCAAGATGATGCGTATTGGTATGATTATTTATAATTTTTTTTCAATCTAACCATCGCAACACTCCATCGTTACATGTAATGTCAAACTTCTCTGACCTGGCACACGTTCCTTGTTACATCAGCGATTCATGCTTACTCGCCAATTTTTAGGGGCGTTCTGTAAACTTCTGAGCTTCACATTGAGCCTTTGACTTCTGCATACCTTGCACTTCCTGGCTTTAATGTCGTAATAACTCACCTATCTTAGTATATATATTTTACATTGTATTTTTTTGTGAGGCTGAATAAGTCTCTTTTCTAAATAAAAAATAAAATCGTACGAGGTTTTTAAATAATTCAGTGATGTAACTTTGAAAATCGAAAAAAAAAATGCTACGGAGCGTATCAATTTCAAATATTTATTATCTGACTGTGCCAAACATCAAGCTATATAAAATTCCTCTGCTGATTGGTTATTTTGTTGAAAGGCGATTATGGTTAATTTAAATATGTTCTAGCTATCCTTAGCAAATCTGCTGGGATATGTTGATCTGCCATTCCACAAGTTTCCGGCACGATGGCATTCTACAAGTTTTCACCCCTTGTCTATTTCAATTTTGGGCATTAAATTCATGGTTTCAACTTTTAAATATGTTCAAAAGATTGGTATTCACATTGTGGCGTCATTATTAATAAATGAATTCAAAATTACTCTGTATTCACCACTTAATTAATAAATACATATCAATATGTTTGGAAAGAGAAGCTTTCCTCATCAGGAATATATTGAATACTAAAAAATAATAACGTCAAGTATAAACAAATGATAAACATAGAAAACAATAATGAAAGAATAGACAAATTATAAATATAAACAAAAATTGATTAAATTAGGTAAGTAAAAATTATTATGAAACATTGAATGACAAATTAATATTAGAAATTAAAAAAGAAATTACTTTTATTATTAATATTAATATGAAAATAAATTCAAGAGGTAGCTATTTTTAAAAAAATGTTGTATTATTAAATATATTTAATTGACTATTAACACTTTTTCTAATTTCTAAAATTTCAAATTTGTCTAATCGTAAACCGGTGTTATTTGTATGTAAAAATTTTAAGCCTTTGTTTATGTCAAAAGAATGATTTGTTTCCTAAATATGGTTTGCAAAATCAGAATAATTACACCTTGGGTGTTCCTTAACAGTCTTTCCTATGTAAAAAAGTTGCAATCTTTACAAATTAATTTATGTAACCCCGATTTATTTAAAATATCACTTTTGTCCTTTTTATTTAAAATATCACTTTTGTCCTTTTTATTTAAAATATCACTTTTGTCCTTTTTATTTAAAATAGTTTTATTTTATTTTATGATTGTGTGATTAAGTATAGAAAACATATTTTTAAAACTGAATAAATAAATTTATTATCTTAATCATAATCTCAACACATTAAATAATAATAAACAATTGGAGTGTTTAGATGTGAATGTAGACAAGCAGTACTTTCAATGCTTATATGGCCGTCCCAGTTTATTATTTAGATTTTTGTCAAAACCCGACACCGCGATTCCCTTCATCGTACAATGTCTTCTCTTCCATGACTCCTTTCGACTTGTACTTGATATTTTTCTTTTGCTCTTTTATTTCTTCATCCTGTGTCTTCTTCAGCTGTGTCCTACCCATTGAAATGTTTATTTATTATTTTATGTGTGCTATAGACCAGAACTAATGTTTCTATTGTTTCTAAAAATGACAGAAAAAAAAAGATTTCACTCACATTTGGGACTCGAACTCAGTTAGCTAATGAGACAAGTTCAATTTGTGTCATTTTCATTGATATCGTATCTCAAATTCAAGATTTCTCAAATTTTTAATCTCATATTATTGGCAGCTATCTTTATAACGATTACAATTTCTTAACGAACACAATTGCAAACTAGACAGTGTCTCGTATTAATATATGATTTTTTTTATTTATATGAGACATCTATTGACTTTTTATAAAAGTCTAAAGAACCATATTTTTTATTGCTAAATTGCGCTCTTTCACCAGTGCAATCCTGAATTGGCAATAATTACTGATAACATAAACTTTGTGAAGGGTTACTATTAATACAAAATAATGTATAATATCTTTCATTAAAATTAATAGAACTTATATAGAACTACGGGTTCTAGTCAGCAGGACACTTGTGTAATTCAAAAAAATGATACCAAATTTTCATTTCGTTTAGAAAACGTTATCAAATACTTTTCAATAGGTACCAATCTCATTAATCCTATTTTTCAAAACTATGAATGTTAAATTTCGTTTTGCATTGTAAAATCGATATTTGCAGTTAAAGTACCCTATATTGGCAGTCGCAAACGCAGTCAGATTGGCCGAGTGGTCTAAGGCGCCAGATTTAAGTTCTGGTTCTCGAAAGGGAGCGTGGGTTCGAACCCCACATCTGACAGATCTTTTTTTTTTTTTTCGAGAGTAGAACATCTTTTTTTATTAGAATATTCATTCAAAAAATAGTTTTCATTCCATTTTTGGTACTTACCTTATAAATCAATAAAATAGTACATTACTTTCGGAAGCAAGCACTTGTACTTACACCGCATCTGACAAATCTTTTTTTTCGAGAGTGAAACATCGTTTATTGTTAGAATATTTATTAAAAAATAGTTTTCATCCCATTTTTGGTACTTACCTTTAATATAAATCAATAAAATAGTACATTACTTTCGGAAGCAAGCACTTGTACTTACTATATACCCATCTGTCATTAGTTTTCCGAAGTTGTTTTCTTCTCTGCTCTGAAAACTGGTTTGTGATTATACTGATTATAGAATCATTATCCAGATCTGGTAAGCAACCCTTATTTGTGAAAGCTTATAAAGAGCCTATCCTGCAAGAAGGCATATTAGAAAGTTATGTGGTCTTATTTTCACCGTGCAAAAGGAATAGTAAAAGGTTGTAGCATTTCGCAATTTCGATAAATAATATCATGATGGCCCCTCAGCAAAAGGAAAATTATTGACTTTTCATTATAGGTACCTACCTACTAAATTCAATATTCATTATAATAATTATTTGTTTTAACGGAATATTTGTTATTGACAGCTTATAAGCATACTAAACAGCATATCATCATCATCAGCCACTTTCAGTCTACTGCTGTATGAAGGCAGCATCAAGTTTATGTGACCTCGCTTGGGGTGGGTTATTATAATAAAATATCCAAGCCATTTTTTTTTTAATATGGCTTTCACAATACCAAAACTGAAGTGCTTTCTTATAATCATTATCAACCACTTTCTGTATTCTGCTGGATGAATGTGACCCCAATCAATTAATCTCAGAAATTTGGATGCAATTCTAGGATCAGGATTGAAATATTTTGGCATTGACCAGGTGTCCAGGCGGAAATTTTAGGTGAAGATCATAAAGATAAATAGAATTAATAAAATACTGGCGATGATAATGAAAATTTCCATAATGATTACAATAATGGTGACAACAATAATAATTATTGACCATAACGGTGTCAACTGGAAAATACCTCCCATGTGTCAAAGATCTTAATTGTTCGGAAGGAACTAAAATCTGATTTTTGAGAGTTACAGATTGTTTTTTAAAACAAAACAAAAATACAAATATGATTTGAAATTTTCACTGCCAAAGGTATTATTGTGATTCATTTTTGGTTTTTTTATTTTTTTATGTGATACCACACAAGAGTTCCAGCTGCTCCCAACCGTCTGGAGTCAGTCAGACTATGGCATCCCCAATCGGGGTATGTTGTGAGGAATAAATTTGTGTACAAATAACATTTTGTGTGATTTTATAATACTTAACCAATTTTCGTAAAGTCAACAACATGGGAGGTATTTTCCCGTTGACGATGATAAATATTGCAATGATCGTGACAACGATAATGAAGATTACTATGAAAATATATTATGACCATGATAGTGACCATATAATCATTGTAATAAAAATTACTATGATAAAAATATTTTGGGGATGATTATCATTACGTGGATTATGAATAAATTTGACAATAATTATGACCATTATGGGGAAGATGATTATAATAACAATAACAATGATGATGCCAATGTCAATGATGATGACAATCAAGATGACCACTATGGTAATGATGACAATGAATATGACAATGATGATTACCATTATGGTGACGGAGGATTTAGACGATGATGATGATGACAATGATGTGAGGATTATGGAAATGATGATTTGAAGGAATTGTTTGTTTTGGTATTCCCAGGTGGCAGGCGAGAAGGGAGGGAGAGAAGGTGATGCGTGCCGGGCTCATTCCATCACGCGCCCTGCAGGAGGGACGCATCATCCACGAGCGACAGACGCATGCACGCACTCTCGATGGTATTCGCCACTCATCAATCTTAACCCTTATCTCCTTCCAGTGTTAACCCTCTTTTTGCACAACATAAAACACCAAAATATAATCATTTTACTTTTATAATTACGTATTAATAAATCGTTTTTAATGTATTTGGCTTTCACCCTTTAAGGGTGTTTTTCGCCATTGATTAAAAGTGCTAACATAACATTTATTACTTAAAATAACCTTATTCAACCCCTTTACTTTTTTCCACTGATAAGTAGAAGTTTTATTTAGGTTAATATGTGTTCAAAGTAATTATATATATATGCGTCTTATTACAGTATACATATTAGTATTGTTCTTCAATGTGCGATCATTATTTACCTGTGTGACTTTTACTGTTAAAACTCTTAAAACAATCAACGTTTCTTCTTTGAATTTTGTAGCGAATGTGCGTTTTTTTTTTTATGTGCATTACCCTAATCGTATATTAAATATTAATCAGTGTGCGAATATATATTTTTATTCATACCTTTTATGATTAGGTATATAAAAACAATTACATATTAAAATATATATTCTCACCTTATTCGAGTGAAGAGAAATTTATTGATGCGTTTGAAGTATACAATGGTTGTGTTTGTAATTTAGGAAGCATATGGTCGGCTCCTTCGTCTCCGGTTCTGTGCAACCCTGCTGCAGCAGTACAGTGTTCTCGGACCCTCGCCTCGGAAGCCCAGCAGCATGAAGAAAACGATGCAAAGGAAACCACAGATTGTTCCGATGTCGCCATTGACCCCACCTCTCTTCTGCCATGCAAACCTCCCGTCAAAATCAAAAAGATGATGTATGACCTGACAGAGAATGATGATTATGACCGGGAGAACATTCCGACATATGAAGAAGTAGGGCGCTTGTACCCACGTCCAGGCCTTATCAGACCTCTGATTCTTATTGGGGCCCCTGGAGTTGGACGAAATGAGCTAAAGCGTCGCCTGGTAGCTACTGATCCTGATAAATACAAGAGCCCTGTACCATGTTAGTCATATTAGATTGTTTAATTGTCAATAATTACAAATGCATTAAAATATTATATTCAATTTATTGGAATAACTTATTGAAGCTTATTAGACCCATCATTGTAATATTTATTCATTGAGGAAGATAATATTAATTCTATACTTACAGAAAAGTCAATAGATGTCTCATATAAATAAAAATCGGTAGATCCGAGACACTATCTAAGTTAAAAATATATTCAGGTAGAACTTTGCAGTCATACAAAAAGTTACATATGTAATTCTAAAATTGAAATATGAGATCAATAAAAATGACAGAAAATAATTAGATCTCAAAAGCTCAGTTGGAGAGTGTTGTCCCGGTAAAACAAAGGATCTGGGTTCGAGTTGCAACCGTTACTTTTTATTTTATGGTTTTTTGTTTGTTACATATTTCATTGTGATTTGTTAATATTATCTTCTTCAATGATTAAAATATTATATATTGTCTATCTGCAATTATGTAGGTACATTTTAAATATATGTTGTCATTTTTTTCTAGTCACCTCTCGCCCACAGAGGGCAGGAGAACAAAATGGAAAGGAGTACATATTTGTTAGTCGTGAAAGAATGGAACAAGATATAGCGGCTGGAAAGTTGATTGAATTTGGAGAATATAAAGGGAATTTGTATGGAACGTCTTCGGAAAGTGTGGAATCTATCATAAGTGCAGGTAACTACCATTCCTATAATAATAATTTGACTATGACACCATTTTGTAAAGGTATTGAAGTCTCTTTCCTACCATCTTTACAAATGAACTGATTTTTATATTTAGAAGGAATGCAATCAACCCATAGGTTCTTGATAAATCAGAGAGTAGAAATAATAAGAGTGTTTGTTTCAGGGTATGTTTGTGTCCTGTGCCCGCACCAACAAGCTTTGAAAGCTCTTCGCACCCCTCGTGTTCGGCCCTATGTGATCTTTGTCAAACCACCGGTTCTGGAAGAGTTAAGAGACACGAGAATGGCTTCACGTGCTCGCTCAACTTTTGATGAATCAAACTCTAGAGGATTTACAGTAATAACCTTTGTATTTAAGCAAATACTCCTTATACAGCTGTTGACATTTGATAGTAACAATGCCACTAGCGCCCTCTAGCTGCCCGAGTTGTACGAATTGGTTTTTTCCATACATTTTAATAGATTAATATATTTCACAGAAAATCAATACCTACAGCTCTTGGCATTTACTATACAATGAGATGGCAACATGCACACTAGCGCCCTCTAGCTGCTCGAGTTGTACGAATTGGTTTTTTCCATACATTTTAATAGATTAATATATTCACAGAAAATCTATTAAAATTTATGGAAAAATCAATGTGTACAGCTCAGGCAGCTAGAGGGCGCTAGTGTGCATGTTGCCATCTCATTGTATAGTAAATGCCAAGAGCTGTAGGTATTGTCATACTTAGTATTTGATTTAAGTGAAATATTTTTGGTAAAAGTTATGTTAAACCTAAACTTTGTTCAGTAGCGAATGAGTAAAGTAATTAAGAAAGTTAAATAAAATATATGAATTTGCAGGATGAAGAACTGAATGAAATTCTAAAAGCATCTCGCCGCATCGAGTACCTCTACGGCCACTTGTGCGATGAAGAAATAGTGAACGGAGATTTAGCAACGTCGCTCGCTTCGCTTCTTAAGGCCGCCTGGAGGGTGCAGACTGAACCGCTGTGGGTTCCGGCCACTTGGGTTCAATAAATATACTTTTGTTAGCCAAATTGTAGTCCACATAGAGTTGAGCTTTTACATCCAAAGGATAAAATATATCCACTATTATGATCCTATTTCTGTTCGTCGTACCCATGTTATTGTTTTTTGGGGTTGCATTATTTTGCTCAAATTATTAAACACCTGTTTTACAAGGGCACTTGGATCGATTTCTCAAACAAGGTAAGCATCGTTACACCAAATATTGTAGTCATTAAATAATGTATTTGATCGTTACCTGATTTATTATATTTTATTAAAATATACTCATTATTGTAACAGTGCCTCTCAATGAAGATATTTATTTTATTGAACACTTCCCGATTCTTATAATCTTAAAAGCAATATGAAAGAAAAAAAAAATATGTATATAGGGTGTATTAGCACGACCCGACAAACTTTAACTATCGATTCCTGGGCTTATTGGGAGTAAAAAATGTGGATATGGCATTTTGGTCTCTAGTGAAATTTTATCGTTGTTATTTTTTAAAATTCAATCAACAAAAAATTCTTTCACATGTCGTCATTGGTCAATCAGCTGAGTAACCTCCTAACTCCCCACTCCGTCTCTAATTGTCCAATTCCTACTGATTTTGGAAGTTTTCAGGTGAAACAAAAACATTTTAAAGAACAAAAATGTTAACGGAGATCAAAACACTATCTACATTTTTTACTATAAATAAGCTAATATAGAATATAAGAAATGCTGATTAAAGTCGGTCGGGTACGTGCTGATGGTACCAACGTAAGGTGTCGCATTTGCAAAATTTGGAGTTTCATTTTATTGTCTTAAACTATCCCAGTGTTTCCCAAACTATGGGTCGCGACCGGTACCGGGCTACGAAAGAAAAGTGACATAAAAAGCGAAAACCTGGGCATTTTCACTTTTCTCGAAAATCAACAATACCACATAACTTGAATCAATTAATCGAGACAAACCCATTTTCTATGTTTTTGTTAATGTGAGACTTATAATAGGTACCTACCACTTTAATAGAATGATTACTTTGCATTTAAGAGCAAATTTTTCTTTATTGTAGTAGGCATATTTACAGAAACTGTATTGATATATAAATCTGTTTTATTTAGCCACTGAAGAAAAAAATCGATAGGATATTGTAAAGGGTGTGTCTGTGTGCCCCAAGTAAGATAAATTTTCATTATTTCTAGTGAAATTGAAATATTTTCAAATATAGTAATTCTTTCTTAAACAGATTTCAATTGCAATGGCCTACCTGCGACCAAGAGGTTGGAAAGTCTTATGTAAATTGACGGTATCAGTTTTCTTTTTTATCGGTATAGATCACACTTCTTGGGATTATTTATTCAGTGGTTAATAGATTTAAATCAAATTTCTGGGTGCTATGATCAAAATACTTTGTTTCCGTTCTGTTTTACAAAATACAAAAGGGTTTTGTGACATACTTCCCTCCGTCTTTAATATTTTGAATCAGCCTCTCAAAATTTCTTAGGTATTCTTTCAAATATCAGAATGGTAGAAAAAACGGTATTTTGTAGATTGATCTCAAAAATTGTATTTTTTCACCTGTTGTGCACCGATATTCCTCCAATATATATTGGAACGATAAAATCGTTAGCATTCTGTAGATTGATCTTAAATAGCAAATTTTCATACGGCCCATATATTTTAGAATGATAAAAGTGACAGCATTTTGTAGTTTGACCTAAATGAGGGTTTATTTTCACTTGTGTGTGCGATAACAAAGTTTGTTAGTCACGAAAGAGAAGTATAAGAATAGCCGGGTCACGGAAATTAAAGTTTGGGAAACACTGAACTATCCAATCATAGTACATATATATATATCTTCAGATGATGCCAAAAAAAAATTAATTTTGCTCTAAATTTTCTTTTTTTTTTAAGAAAATGATTGAAACTGCATGATACATCCGGTTTAGAAAGTCAAATCTAATTTTGTTTTCACTCTCCTATAAACCTCGCAAAATGTAGATTCGACACCTTATGTTGTTACCGTCTACATACATATATACATATCGTCACCTTAATTAGTAATTTGAGTCCATTTATTAACAAATTGAGATTTTAATGCCACCTTTTAGCATTTTTTAAATTCATCAAAAATTCAGATCTGTATGATAGTTAAAAGTTAATAACAAAAAAAATCGTATTAAGTAAGAGAAATAGTAAAAACTAAAAATAAAAAAATTTAATAAACGTTAAATAATTTTTGTTTTAATAAATAGTTTGAAAAAAATATTAATGTTATGGTTGAATAGCTGAATTTTCGATTTATTTGTGATTCATAACATAGATCTACGATTGAATCATAGAATTCTTAATACTTTAAACAAAAGCAATTTTTTTTCTATTTCATATTCTGTGTATACCCTCCAATAAACAATTCATCCCAATATTTAAAAGCATTGAGCGCTAAGTGTTTTTTTCGAAAATAGATTAATTATCACCCTCTGTGAGAGCGTATTACGTTTCGTTTAGCCTTTAGCGTATAAAGTAGATCCAAAGCGTATCTTCAAATTTTTAAAATTCATACTAATTTTAAAAATAAACAGTTTTTTGTTTCTCCCTTAAAGTTGACAAAATTGGACTTAAGTAATTTACTAATTAAGGTATAAATATGTATTATGTATGAAAATATTTAACGTTTATTGTCAAAGTTTTAAAGCATCTCTAAAGTTTATCTTGTATTCAAATAACATAATGATAATAATATTTAAATATTAGTAAAAATGGAACGAAAGTGATAAAAATAAAAGTTCATAGAAAAATTATTGTACAAAAAGCTGCAGTGATAAGAGTCGTCGGTTTGCATAACCTCACTTTTCAGATTCTAAAAGTATTGTGAACAGTCAAACTTGGTTATAACGAGCATTACTCATTATATTAGGAATAGGTTTCTTGTTAAACGTACATACCAACTTGCTATAAATATATTCGCCGATTATGACAAATGAAGTAGCTGCACCTCAATGGCTTCGAAACTTGTGCAGTTCTACGAGTTTTTAGATAATATTATGTTTTTTAATTTATTTTTTTTTAAATAGTAGAACCTGCATACAAGCTGCATATGGCAGCTTTGCATGACTGCTCTTTTTTTGTTATTGTAAAAATGATTGTAATATCCATGTTTTATAATAAAAATAATAAATAAATAATAAAATGTACAATATCTCTTAAAAATAAAACTTACTAAAAAAAAATAGTATGTTAATATGAATCCACAATTATGACTAAACGATTTAATTAATAATTATGTACACCTATAAAAAATAAACATCACTTTGATGAAAGTTAAAGTCAATGATTGTTTTAAATGTCACTTTCACATTTCACAATATCCCCCGCAAAACACTCGATGCATTATAACTCTCATCATCTGGTTCGGGGCTTCCATTAAAATGTCGGTTGGTTTCAGTAGTAAAACTTCATTTGTCATAAACCAGTGATGAACAATCCGCGACCAATTTCATACGGCCCACTTGACTATATAAAAAATCGAAAAATTTGCGATTATTCTTGAAAACCCTGACTGAGAAAAATATTTTTTTTATAGTTTTTTGTTAATACTTACTGCATGTCCTAAATGGAATAAAGTTTGAGGAACCGGTTTACGACATGAAAATCTAAAAATCTAATTTTGCTAACAACCCCCCTCCCCGAGAAAATAAACTATGTGGGCTGTGTTGTACATCACTGGCATAAACTTACCCCATTTTATTGGTTTATCAAACAAAATTGACAATCGGTAGTAGTTATACAAAAGAAATTACAAAATTACAAAGTCTTATTTTCGTACGACTTAGATTTTACATAGTCCTCAATAATACTGGCTAGGAATATTTCAACAGACAACTCAGGTAATGTTATAAAAATATGAATCCGTCCCTGACAGGATTTAAGTAAATTTCTGGCCGCGCACCGGCACCTTTGCATTTATTGCTTATACTTCGAGATTTGGGTTTTTTCTCAGACCTAACGATCTACGTACGCATTTAAACATTGTGTTGACAATATTATTTATACGTTATATCGATGAAGCAACCTCATTATAATAGCAAACGATTGTATGAAGATAAGCCTGAACTAAAATATGATTGGGTAATTGCTCATTATAGCCGTGAACTCGCTACTGACATGATCGTTATAACCAAGTTCGACTGTATTAATGTTCAAAAATAATTAGTAGATAATAATTTGTTGATTCGGTCCTACAGTAGTTTTAAGCTTTATCTGATTGTTCAAAGTACTCAGTATGTTGTGGTACGATACCTTCGACCTAGTAGTGGGCACTATCCAGGTAAAATGTCCAATAATGCAATGGGTTTAAAACTGTTTTGAAGAATTTTATTAGGCATGTGTCGGTCTAGCTACCTGCCAAAGAACACTGTTGTAAGGCTACACTCACACAAATGTTTCATTGGTCACAAAAAATAAGTCACTTGTGGACGGCTGTACATGTTTGTAGTGCAACTCACACGAGACAGCTGTCGCCGCCACTAGTGGTGGCCGGCGCCCTGCAGCCCATAGCTGGCTCACATTTCCCGCACACCTCCCAGCCCTCCACGGTTATGCTCGCATTTCTAGTGACGAACTGCCGCCAGCTGCGTCAGCTGCAACCAGCTACAAGCTGCGTCAGCCTGTGGCTGCTTGTTGTCTATCTCCCATACTGACCACAAAATAAACAGCGCCAAAAAGTCTGTCTGAGTGTATCCTAGGTCTCATTTAGAATAAACATCACTTTCTAAAGTAGTGGTAAGCATATATTATAATATGTTTTTTGGTAGGTGGATGGATCAAACTACCCCGCCTAAACGAAAGTATTACAGAAATACAGTTTTATTTTTATTTTTAAAGGACTTTAACCCTTCCCTTACGGTTCTAGAAAACCTACTGATCTCCGGTGCTGTACACTTAGTGTACCGGGTAAACATTTTTTTCTGTTGCGTTCGATAAGTACTAATATATTTTATTCAATACATACAGTATTGCTGAGAAACTCCTAAAATATGAACTTAGTGCTTGGTATATTTAGAGAGATATTGAAATAATTAGAGACATGCCAAATCAGTTGACAACACCGGCAAGGAAGAGTTAAAGTACCTACTTAAGTTGCATAGGCTAACGTAAATACTGTGTGTAGAGCCATGGAAGGTAAAGCGAATAAGGTCCAAATACAGTTGCACGGAAAATAATCAATAATTTTTATAGATAAATTTATTATTAAGAAGTTACTGGAGCATTTCTAAAATACACCATTCCATTTGTCATTGTGAAATAATAATTAAAAATCCCTAAATATTCGCGAACATCTCATTTATTTTTTTAATGTAGGTTTACTTGTAGGAAGATTGCATTTTAATCATGAATCTAATAGAGATATATTCCTCGCTGTAAATTGTTTGAAACTTCATAGAAAATATAACATTTTGTTTCCTGATTTATCGTAATAATATTGGCATTGTGACTGAACCGTAATATAATAATTTGTGCCGGAAAACTGATCAATGTTTAAATTAAAAAAAAACTAAATAAATATTACTTGTGATTTTATACATAATATTTTGGATAAAGCCATTAATAAAACATACACAATTTGTAAAAAACGGGTAAGAACCTCTTTTTAAACTTTGATCGGCTATCCAATAGTGTACTATTGGCGGTTCAGTCAATAATTAACATTTCCAAAATGGATAGTATAAGTATCAATATATCTTTGTATTAGCTATCTACCTTGTCAATACCGGCATTTGAAAAAACTTCCTAAATTGTGAATACTCGAAAAATACTTAACTATCAAAAAAATATTGTTGATATCATCACCTGAATTTTAGTAAAATCCGTAAGTCCAATTTTCCACAAATTGAGATTTGAATGCCACCATTTAGAATTTTTTTTCAATTTTATGTGTTACGCTGAAAACCTCACATCTGTATGATAATTATAAAAAAAATAAGCAAAAAATCGTCTCAAGTGAAAAAATTAAATTAATAAATAAGAAATTTTAAAATGTTATTAGTTCGGAAACATATTTATGTGATAGTATAGCTACACTTCCAGTTAATAAATTTTATCTTCAACATAGAATTCTTCATACATTAAATAAAACAGTCATTATGTGATTACTTTTTACTTTATAACAAAATAAAAAATGTATTGCATACTTTTATTATACATGTAAAGCACTTCTTTTAAATTCTAGTTTAAAAACAATTAGTTTTTTGTTCCAACTGTAAAGTTGATAAAAAGGACTTGCAGATTTTACTAATTAAGGTGGTGATATACTTCACTAACTCATGAACTTCTAAGGTAATCGTATAATTTCCTGATCAAACTAGTTCTGTATTTTTTGGGATCCGAAGAGCCGTTAAAAAATATGGTATTGATTATTTCCATGAATGTACTTTCTGAAATGCTCACAAAGTTTTTGATAATTATATAGCTGAATTAATATCAAATTTTCTAAAAGTTATGTATACAACATTGTATTTTCAGATAGTAAAATAATATAAAACTCTTAAATACTTAATATAAAATGCATGAAAACTATTTAATTTGTTATTTTTTTATTAAGTATGTTGTAAAGATCTAAATTATGTGTAATTAAAAGAGAAGATTAGTTTAATTTGTGTTTCAATATTCCCAACCTTTTACCTTACCCATATTATTCCAATTTAATATAGTTATAATAATATTTCTATTTTAGAAACTTACTTCCACTTTTATTTTATTTCACCGTAACCGGTTTCAGCTTGTTAAAGCCATCTTCACACTGGTAAAAATTAATCTTAATCTACGGTTTATATACACAACATATGGGGGAGGAGGGGTGGGGAGAGACTGCAAGGGATTTATTCTATTACATGGGTTTTATTTATATCTGTTACTAAGTCGTCTTTGACTGCCGACTTTCTAATTATGTTGGTTATTCGAATATTATTAGATAATTATTATAATTATTAATTAGCTCAAGTTTACATGATTTCATTATCTACTACATATTAAGGCCTTTCATACACAAGGCAATGCAAATATCCGATACTTGAGGATTTGAGTATCTTGGCGACTACCGCGATACACATGCATACATTGCCGACATTTTATTTTCTCGTCAACGACGCCAGTCTCCGGTGACCACTTTCCCGAGATATCCATCACTCAAGTCGCCGAGATTTTATATAAGTTCGTTCCAAAATATGACATTACTTAGGTTGGGGAACATTTTAAGTAATTAAATAATGAAAAATTAAAAATTACTAAATTAAATTATTCGTTTAGAACTTTGTAATAAGATAGCTGCCAATAAAATGGGATTAAAAATAGAGAATAATATTGACAAATCTTGAATTTGAGATATGATATCGATGAAGATGACACAAATTGAACTGGTCTCATTAGCTAAGTTGGTTAAGCGGTTGCCCCGGATAGGCAGAGGTCCTGGGTTCGAATCCCAGATGCGACTAAAATCTTTTCATTTTGTGGTTTTTTTCCGTTTTCATGTTTCATTTAGGTTATGTTAATATTATTTTCTACAATGATAAAAATTATTTTATTCAAACAACTGTTTTAATAAATAAATATCTACATGTTTCAAAACCAATGAATTCTTTTATTTATTTATTAAAATGATTTTTTTTATTATTTATAAATAGCATGCACTTGACAATTTCAACAATAATATGTAGGAAGATAGACGTACTCGTATTTGCAGGTCTACAGCAAATATTTAGCAAAATTTATGAGAATTACAAAACTGGAACAACGAATTCTAAATGCATTTTTTTCACGTTAGTTAGAATATTCAATCTTCCCAACAGGCCTTCCACCGATATGCTTGGTGTAACCCTAAGTGACCAGCTTAGGTATGGGGGCTCCACTGAATCCAGAGTAAAGTTAGCCTCTCAGATGCTGAGCGTACTGTACAGAGCCCGCAGATACTTTAATAGTACACGACTGCTGACCCTGTACATATCGCAAGTGTGCCCCATTGTAGAATGTAGCAGCCACCTCTGGTCGGGACCCACAAATATCTAAAAAAAATCCCTCGGCTCTGTGCAGAAACGGGCGGCCCGTTTGATAGATTCGCCTACCTTAACAGATTGCAATCTTTGGAGCACAAACATCAGGTGGGAATGCTGTCCTTGTTCTACCGACATTTCAATGGAAAATGCTCTGAGGAACTAACATCATTGATCCCTTCCAGTGCACAGTCGGGAAACACGCTAAACGCGGGCCCAACATTTGTACACAGTAGTTTGTCACATGAGAATGCATGGCTTCTACGACTCGTTCTTGCGTTCAACAGCTCGGCTGTGGAGTGATTTGCCGGCATCTGTGTTTCCTCCCTCCTACAAGATGGGTCTCTTCAAGATTCAGGTTCACTCCTTCTTATCCTCTTAAAGACCCTCCACACAGCATCCCCAAAGATGACATAGGCCTTGAGGGAAATTATTTCCCTCAGGCCTTCCTTTGTATTACTGTAAAAAAATATATATAGCAGCCTGGCACTATTGACATGGCTCAGACAACATTACAGTTCTCCATGCCAACTCAGTCACCGACGAAGGCTTACAGGGAGTGACCGCGCTCTACTGGGGTAGGTGCCGCCGTTTTCTATCTACGACACCTTTGTTAGTCCGGTCTGCAGAGAACACAAGGTATATAAATGTGTCAATTGTACCAAAGATTCATAATTTTTATGTTTTATTAATGAACCTTTTTAAGTTAATTTATAGAGAACGAGAGATAAAAACACTTTTATTTTTGTTAATTTTCTTGAGATTTATGTTGCTGCTTATTTTGATCTCAAAAAGTTGTAGACTTTTTTAATAAACACTATAAATTACAAACAAATAAAAAATAAAAGA
Source organism: Halesus radiatus (assembly GCA_022606495.2). Lineage (NCBI taxonomy): Eukaryota > Metazoa > Arthropoda > Insecta > Trichoptera > Limnephilidae > Halesus > Halesus radiatus. The sequence goes on from JAHDVE020011177.1 coordinate 352,582, forward strand.
ATAACATACACAATTGGCACCTTCGTAAACATTAAAAAAAAAAAAAACATTTTGTGAGGGTTGGTAGTAGAGTTAGTCAAATTGACAAATGATTAGTCTTTCCTACAAAAAGATCAGTGGCGATTTCCCTCCTAAAAATCGATTAAACTATTACAAATAATATTTCTGAGATATATAACCTTTTGATTCTGACATTGTATCAGGATGAGCTAACCCTACTTTATAATATTTAATATATAAAAAAACCCAAACTAATAACCTAAAACCTATTTTATATATAATACAATATATTAATTACACATAAAATAGGTTTTTAGGTACTTAGTTTGGGTTTTTTTTCGTAAATATAAAAAAAAACCAACTTAAAATCCATACAAAAACATGAAACTTTACCAAGCTATAAATTAATTAAAATGCGTGATTTTGCTTCTCCGGTGACTGAAATAGTAATAAAAAGGTTTTTTCACTAATTTTGTGCGTATTAAGAAATGTGTGCTTTTATATGCATATTTAATATAGTTTGAACAGGCAAATCACTTTAAAAAGATTCTTGCCTGTGTAGTGGTGCACACTGATAGTGGTTCAAATTGGTTCAAAATAATTTGGAACACCCGCCCACAGTCCCCCCTTACCTCGAAGAAGTCCTGCGATACACCACTCACAAGCAAGAATCTCTTCAAAATGTTTCTACTGTACCAAGATATAATAAATATTTAATTCATAGCATTGACCACCTTGTTATCTGATATGAATGCTAGCTAAATAGTGAAAAATCATAATAAATAATTTCATTTTGCATTGTCAGTTTGACAGGTAAATCGTTTTTTTTTTTTAATAAATAAATCATGAAAAGGCTGCAAAGTAAACTTATCACTAGTCATAGAAGTAAGTATTGGTACCTACATTCCTAATAAGCAGGTATCGGGAAGAAGAGTCACTAAAGTTACTTATACATTTTGAAGGTCAACAATGTCACGGTTTGGTAGATTGAGCAGGAATTTTATAGCAAATATTAATGGGATTAGTTTCTCACATTTTCAGCATAATTTATAGACATGCTTGTCAAAAATAAAGATTAGCAAATTTCCATATAGAACAAAGATTGTGGGGTGGTTTATATTCATATCTGGCAAAATGGTATTGTTCAGTAGCCAATATCGCCAAAAAAGCTGCAAAAATTGCCACTACCACCACACATGTCGTCTGTTAAGAGCGAAAAGTGGATGACTACATTTTTATCTTTTCGAAATGTATAGCAATGAATAAATAGACAAGAAATAAGAAGGTACAAAGGAGAATAAAGAACATGAAGCATTCCTGTAATTTTTCATTACCTTCGTAACTGATTTATTTTCATTATATTATTCATAAAGCGATATAATTGGTTATCTCGGAATGAAATTGCACAGTCACTTTTCGCTTTTAACCGTCAATATATCAAACGCTTTTATTATGTAGTGTGAAATGGGTTTAGAGTGCTTATGAAATCGCATATCTAAGTTTATGATTCGTGACGGCCTAAGTCTAGACCCCTTTCAGCCTCCATTCTGTCATTTGAAGGGCTGATGATTTTCTCCCATTTATAGCCAATGACTTTTAATTATTTCTAATTTTGAAACTGTCAATTCGTGGTGGAATTCCAATTTAATATGATTTATTTTTATTTTATTAAAAAAACCTTCGACTTTTTTCCACTTATTTATTTTCAACCAGACCGGTTTCACCCTATCACAGGCATCGTCGGACTGGCACAATTAGAACTAAATCTATGGTATACGAGTATATAGCATCGTTGTCAGGGGTGAGTCTTATTGCTTTCTAATATTGTTTTTATTTATGACTTGAAATTTGTTTTATTGCTGACGGTACTGCCTTACTATTATGTTTTAAAAAAAGTCCGATCAAAAATAAGTGGAAAAAAGTTACAAAGGTTTTTTAATCAAAAAAATTCATATTACAATGACTTTTGGATAAAGCAGGGCTATGCCAAGACCATTAAAATCGGGAATCTTCAATTGTGCGGAGAAAGACGGGATGTAAATGGTTCGGGAAAGGGCACAAACTGGTGTCAACAGTATAGACGTATTATAATCCGTTGTTAAGGGTGGCATCGGGAACAAGAAATGATATTATGTTGCATATATTAAAATACAGACAGCCATAGATTCGTAAATGCAAGGCTGATGTAAGAGTAATGAGTAAGATTAAGAAAGGGACGCTTCGATGGTTTGGGCATGTAGAGCGAATGAACGAAGAAAGGAGTGTAAGGAGAATATATGACGCGAATGTGAATGGAAGAAGCCGGGGACGCCCGAGGAGGACATGGTACGATCAAGTGAATCAAATACTTGAATCGGGCGATGTCAGAAGTCAGAAAAACAGAAGAGAATTTATGAGGCGATGTATGAATGTGAATGAAGTAGAAAGTGTATGCCAAGATCAAGGTATTTGGCAGTTAGTCATCTTTGCCTACCCCTGCGGAGAAACAGCGTGATAGTTGGTTAATTAGTTAGTCGGACAATATTTTAATTTTTTAAAAAAAGATAATTCGGAAAATTAAATCTTTGTAATAAATTATTATTAGTGATCAATCTGCTCTATTATTTTATGAGTGATTAAAAAATGTTTTCTAAGTATATTATTTGTCTGTTAAAACTAGAAAATACATTTTTGTATTGGATTAAACCAGTGATGCACAACCTTGTTAGTCAGAGGGCCATATTAGCCATTGTCAATTTATTCACGGTGCGTAGGGGGTAAGATTCATACTCGTACATGGTTAACTTTGCATTCAGCGGTGACGCTAACCTGCTAAAAGGTAACTTTTTAATATATTTATTAAAGAACGCACAAAGTGCAACAGATTTTTCTATCTCCAAGGCCAAATCAATAATGCTGTTGGTTTTTATTATTCTGGTGTATTAAAAAACATGGCGAAAAAATGCTTATAATTATGGGCGGCTCTTTTAAAATAGACAGATAAAATTTTATCACGATACCTTTCGTATTTTGTATATTAAATGTTAATATTTGATCATAATTGGCAAATCCGAAACACCGAACAGTTGCTTTAAATAAGAAATATCATAATCTCTTCTGTTACATATATGTTTTCAGAAACAACACTTGTAAGGTTACCCTTATAAAACGGAACCCATTAAAAATATTATACATAGAGCTCGCAAAAAAGCGGCATTTGCAAAATTTTTGCCGTGTTCAAGGTCAAACCAATAAATTATGTTGATTTTTATCATTTAGAATGCCAGATTCCAAACAAACTTTAGTCAAGAAATCTTCAAGGATGTTTATAAAACGAAATCCTTTGCATACATCAAACATAATCCCAGCAAAAAGTCTCTAAAAAAAATCAGCAATTATGGTTCAAACCACAAAATTCTATTGTTATAGAACATGTATAAAAGCTTGTTATTTTAAGCAACTGATTCAATTTTTTAATCTCAAACTTTTTGCCTCTAAACCCCTTTGCATAACAGAACAGAAACCATTTGATATTTTTTAATCTCAAACTTTTTAATATTTTATTTGGCCAAGTGGACCTTACGAAAAGGCTTGCAGGCCACAAAAAAATGGACTAACGGGCCGCATGCAGCCAACAGGTTGTGCATCAATGATTTAAATCAATACGCCCTAAGAGGAAAAAAAAATGTTAGAAAATCTGTTGTTTTACAGGGAGAAAATTAGAAGTCTTTTATTTCAACAGATCAACAAAACTGCTCACTCACCGGGAGTATTCTTCAAGCAGCAGCTTGCAGAAGTAATCGAAACGTTTTGTCCATAGAGATCACAAAAATTAAAAATATTTTTAAAAAATCTGTACTTTTAAGTTTTATTTATATTGCGATTTTAAATAGTTGTTTATTAAGGATAGCACGCCCCTGGTACATAGTTAAAATAAAACACCGCTGAAGGATGCATAAAACGTCCATGCAAGTTAAAGGAATAAAACCTTTGTGGGTGCAAAATGAGAGCATTGCACTCTCATTTGACAACCCAAGAAATTTTATCTCCTTTATTTACTAGCTTTAAACAATCTTATGCAAAAATGAAAATTAACATTTGATATTTTCCCACGCATATTTATTACATAATATGAAATATTACATCTGGTTCAAAATAAGTAGGTATACATTATGTAAATACTGAAAATGACATGCAAAAAAATTACATATAAGTGTAAAATTTTGTAGCAACTATTTTAGATTAATAAAATTACACTTGGCAAGCGGTATTTAGAGAGCGAAATGATGAAAGCAATCACTTGATAAAAAGGATTTAGATGCAGAACAGATTTATACATTTATGTTATAGTTGATCTCGCAAGTAAGTGGGTTCCTTTCGATAAAATGATAACATTTTCCATTCCACAATCGAAGAGTGTAAATTGCAAGTTAAGATTTTTATATCTAATTTTATGCTATGTTAACATCATATTCTCTTACTTTAAACTGTTATGTTAATTATATAGTCTAATTTAAAACAAAGTGGTGTAGCATGTTTAGTCCTCAATGCACTTTATACAAGTGGTGATTCTTTTCCACTTTCATCAATTACTTATCCCAACTACACCCCTGTTATCGATCTATTTCTGAAAATAACAAAGAGCGGTAATAAAACATCATTCTGATATTTCCCATAAAATAATATGTATTCTCCATGCTTAGCTATGTGCATGTCGTTAACGCGCAGGTAATATCTGTTAAGTGACTCATTCTTAAGCCTCTGTCCAGTTCTATTTACACACATCAGAAATTACTTTCCCACTCGCATCACAGACATTGAATTCTGTTTTGTCATTCAAATACCGTCGCTTCTATCACATTGCAGAAATTACCGGACAATGGTGCTAATTTATCAAAAATTTATTATCAGATAAAGAAGCATAGAGACAGCAGCCTAAAAATATACATAAACCAGATATCGTCGTGATTTATTGATCCCTTTTCACTTTATATCATAAATACACATCCTTTAAAAAGGATCTATAAAAAATATTGAAGATAAAAAAAACTTCTAAAATCTTTAAATACATTTTAAACCTGTACTAATTTTTTTATATTCTAAATTTGATATAAATCCTTTTTGAAGAATGTTTCTTTAAAATATTATGTGAAAAGGTACCAATAAATAACAATGACATCTGATATTTTAAGGTTGAACACATTTCTATGCACATTCTGTATAATAAAAATCACTTCACTAAACAGATACTACTGGGCGTGCGCACCAACAATATTGAAAAAAATTGCTTTTTTAATACACAGGGACATTCATTAATGTTACTATAAAAAACTAATATAAAGTATGTACTACTTTTTAAATTTATATAGACCTACTAAGATTATGCTGTTATTCATAAAATAATTGAAAAAATTCAAATTCTTTTGAATTGTGTTTCTTCATAGAATGGCATTTTGAACCTGAATATATATTTGATTACTTTGAAAATTAATATGAAACCAGAAAAAAAAATCTAATGATTTTATTTCTTATTCATTTTAGTGATCTTTACTCGGATCACTAAGAATATCTTCCACAGATCTTCAAACGTATGTAAAATATTATATTGTATCGCAAGTATATATTACATTTTAATATTCCAAGGTATATACCGTATTATAATAACATATTGATATAAATATATAGAATATATACATACATCTTACCCAAAATGTCTTTATATTGCTTGTAAAAAAGGGTATAAAACATACGCAGTGCACATACAATGAAATAATACAGTCGCAAAAAGATCAATAAAAACAACCTGCAAAACTAAATATTTTTTTCATTGGAGTTTATTTTAGGGATACGGTGAAAAAGATTGAAGCAGATTCACTAATGCAAGGGTCCCCAACTGGTCGATCTCAATAAATTAAGATTGTGGATTTTGAAAATAATAATGATTTCCATTTTTTAAATTACAACCATGGATGAAAATCCTGGTCGCAGGACGAATGGTTTCGGTGGATTTACGCTTATCTGATATGAAGTGGTTTTTATTTTTCAATATACTCGAGACTGTTATGAATCGAATTGGGTTGTCAGGTTTCCTCTCCTATTGCAACCTGACGAATGTAAATATCTTTTAAGTCGAGCTTAAAAGGCAACTGAAATACTGGCTTCGAGGGAACCTTTTTGCCGGTCTCCTAAGGGACCGAAAAACAACAAAAATTCCAATAAGATTCGTATTGGAAGTCAATCACCTTGAAAATTAAGATAAAAAGTAGCTCTCGAGCTCAAAATGGTTGAGAATCCTCGACTTAAGCGAATAAAAGTTTAGTAAAGAAAAATGCTGGAATATTCACCAGCTAGGTAATAAGAGGCAATAAGTATTTCAAAATAGAAAAGACATAAGATTGAACCAGGTGAAGATGCTTTAATGCTATCTTCAAATGAAGTAGTGGGGAAGCACGTAGGAATACAAGATAATGAATGGGAATTAAAAACAGACTAATTAAATAGCAAAAATGAAAACAAGCTGAGACATTATCTCAGAGGGGTCAATAATTATCATATTGTATTCTCATATCCAAAATGTTTGCTGTCTGCAAATGGACACAATAAACGGCATTCGGAGATAGCGCATAACATTATAAATCACATTGAAGCGGGCTGCCGGTGATATAGTGAAAATAATGTTCGCAACATAAATAGGTTAAAGAATGAAGTACACACCCGGTGGATAGGATACAATACATAGCAAATCGCAAGGTTCAAAAAATAAATTATTAAAATTACCTATTCATGAATGCTAAATAAACATGTTAAACGGTAAATTAAATAAAGAAACATGGGTTTTATATACATTTAAGAATGCAACTTGATAAGTATGAGAAATACATCGCACATTGAAATCATAAAGCGCTGGGTACAAAATATTATATAATCACAATTAAATACACAATGTTTACTGTTTTCAGTTAACTTTATCTACATTCGGAATCACTTTTTTGAATGCCCTTTTATGTCATAAACATGTTGCAAAGACCTGTGGTTGCGGTTGCTGACAACGGCAATGATGAATGTAACTAACAGGTGGTATGATTTCCAACGTTTAACAGAAATAAAAACATGCTTTTATATTAAAAATCTTTTCCAAATTGCTTTAATTTTGATTATAATGTACAGCAGAATCACTTATCACTATAAGGTATACATAATAAAATAACACAGACAAATGAATACATAAAAAATTATGTTGGATTACTCTAGTTTAATGGCATAGTACACCTTCGTAGCTTTTCCCAACAAGTGTCAATATTTTATTATCAAATATCAATAATACCCTTGTTATTTTAGTGGAAATGGGAGATTTATGTAAATAAAGTGTTGTGAACTGTTATCATTATATTTGAGTAAGTTAACTTCAAACATACAAATAAATAGTAGAGGACACATTTTCCCCAATCAGACAAGCAACCCAACCTTAAAAACACAATTTTGAACTATTGCAGGTTAAAGATTAGGAGATAAAACTTTAAAACACAAAAAACTTATTTTTCTGCATATCTAAACTTCCAAATTGCAATACACAAAAATGTGTTTCTGTAGTTGGTGACTTTTTCCATAACATTGATATTGTGGAAGAAATAATAATAAAAAATTACTGAAGTAATTTGATAGGCTTATATAATAAATAGAAGACCTGTATATTTAAAAATCAAGGAGGATGGAGATTAATACTTAAGAAAATGAGTTTTCATAAATAAAAACTGAAAAGCAGCATTATCTATAAGTAGTTACTAAAGAAAAACTATACACTTATACATTTGACAGACACATACAAAAAATGGGGAATGTTTGTTGCGTATATTATTTTACATTAGAATATCTTCACTTTACTTTTACATTTATTATTTCACTAAGAAAAGACAATAATTGGTGTTCAATACATTATTTCTCAAGTTTAATGACATTTTAAATTTATGTGGTTACCTGTGTTATTTATTGGTAGGTGACACTATGTCATTATAAAAAAAATAGGAATTGAAAGGTGTATAATTATTACCTAGATAATTTTGAATATAATATTATGTTAGCAGACGCTGATGCCCGTAGTTACTGAAAATAAAGGCTTTTAATATTAAGTGGTTTTACTTAGTTATTGTTGAAGAATATTATTAAGTACAAAATAAGTTCAAAGAATTACGCCTTTTTAAACAACTAATAAATTAATACATCTTATGTACCTAAATTCAAGCATGTATTGTGTTCACTGAGATTATATACAATTTAGGTTAAATGATTATTGGCTTTACACTATGCCACAGAATTCGTAATATTTACAAGGAATTTATGCATTTGGCACAAAAAAAAATATTAAAAAGATTATTACATTTTTTATCAATTAGATTGCTTAGATAAAAAAATAAAAAAAATTATACAAATAAGAAGCACAAATATATTATCATCTAATTACAATTTCATCTTCTAATTAAAATCATTTTACATTCATAATAATTTTGCTATCCAATATATGAACAATTATTATTATAGATTTCCAAATAAACAGAAATATGTTTTAATACTAAGATGGGTACTTCAGTGGATTATACTCGAGACAGAAATATGTATTTTGATCGGGTGTTTACTTTACTTTACTAATTACCAGATTAGTAACCACAAGGCCGTATACTTTTTACCTAAGAATGAACACAGGCACAAAAAATAGAATATAATCTTCATACTAGCTGCTCACCCAATATCACAATTCAAAAAATTAAAAATAAATAATACAGTATAAAAGAAAATCCTTTAGCATAGCTCCGAAACATCAACCAAACACGGCCAAACATTGTGGAATTTCAACAATACGTTGAGAATAATTATAAAAAAGGGGTCTGTGTATCTGAGTAAATAATCAAAGCACTACTGGAAATAATACATAAATTCCGTACGCCAAATACACATTTCAAGTAGAAAAAACATAATGAGCTTAAATATACAATTAAACAGTCTACTTATTCAAATCTTATTCAACGTATCATACAAAATCTAACTTTGAGATCAATTAAAATCTAGTATTATTTTTTAATAACCATAGTTAAGGTATGGACCAAGTGTTGAACTACTGAGGAGAGAAGGCCAGAAAGTTGAGACGATTTTGGCAATGGAGAAGTTGACATTATTCTACCTTCGGGACTTCAAGATAACATGCCAAGTAACTCGGTGGCCAAATGGGAAGCCTTTTCACAAGGAAGCAAATTGTTTGGTGCTGAGGCAGCTGCCTGTAACTAGTTCAGCATCCATAACTTATAGTTACCATAACCACTGGGCTATGACTACATTGTGTGCTGTCAGAGGTCGTTTGTGAATGAGATTAAGAATCAAATATTGCAAAAAATTCCACTTACAAAAGAATTTTAACCAAATATAGTTATCAGGGATAAAACTAATTGTTTATTTAATGCAAATCTGTTAGGCTAAACTTCATTATGGAGTTGGAAAGCAAAAACTTTTTTTTTATATAGATGAGCCGTACATATAGAATTCTGTGGATCGTAAACGACGGAAATTATAAAGAACAAAACTTACAAACAAATAAATGCAAGAAAATTTCTAAAAAAATATACTAAATATATTAATAAATAAATGATTGCATGACACGTTTTTACTTTTACTGAAGTCATATTGAATTGATTCGATGGATCGTAAACGATGGAGATTGAAGAAGTGATAAAATATAATAAATGCACAAAAATACATTAAAAATTCACAAAATAAATGCTTTGCATGACACCTTTTTACATATATTGTAATCATTCGATTATCCACAAAAAAAATCTAAAAAATAAAATGCTAAATATAATTGCTTGAATAACACGTTCATATTTTTACTGAAGTCATATTGAATTGATTCGATGGATCGTAAACGATGGAGATTGCAGAAGTCATAAAATATAATAAATGCACAAAAATACATTAAAAATTCACTAAATAAATGCTTTGCATGATACCTTTTTAAGTATATTGTATTCATTTGATGGATCGTAACGATTGAGATTACAAAATTGTACAGACAAATAAATGCACAAAAAAATCTAAAAATAATATACTAAATATAATTGCTCGAATGACACGTTTTTACTTTTATTAGTCATTACGAAGAAATTATTATTATCCTAAAAAGATATTTTAACTTGTTCATTAAACTCGACAAAATGATAACTGAAGAATAGATAAGTTTTATAGTGTATTTTTATGAATCTTTCGATGTCAAAACTGGACATAGTGTTAAAAAATCAATACCATAGTTTATTGTATTTGTTTTAAAAATGTTAATTTAATCAAGATACACAATAATGTTATTCAAAGTAAAATAATAATCATGATCATATTATTGATTATATTATGTATTTTATACATTGCATTAGCTACACAGTCTTCTCAGATACAAAAGCAATGATTAAACATCACATACTATTATTTAAAAAAAAAAACGTAAATAATGTCATCCTAATCAACTTAATAAGTAAGGCTAGCTGAAATGGATTACACAAGTACACATTATAATACAACTGTGCTACTTTTGGGTAAAGTTAAAACATGCTTAAATAAGTAACTTGAGTGCGAATAAGTTTGTTCTAAGCTGCGGCTGTAATTATTTTGGAATAGATGATTTTTATGAACTCATTATTTCACTTTGATATCACGTAAAAAAATTAAAACGCCTTACAGACTATCAATTTATAAACACGTTCAGTGTACTGCCAATTTATATTCACTTAAATTAAGAATGTTGTGGCAAAAATGGTCACAACACAGAGAGCTGTGGAAAGACCTATCATAGGTATCTTACGAGATAGAAAGACAAAGGTTGCCAATATTAGCATCACACTCTGCAAGCTCAAGTGAAACCATGCTGAGCACATAGCACAACTGATAGATGACCGTTGTGATTTCAATATAATCGGATGGCATCCTTGGTTGACAAAAAGAAACATGTCGGAAATGAACTGACTCCGATGGAAACACAAACCATACACATTTCCAAAGCTGGGGGCCGGAAGACTTATCAAAAGTCTTGCTCTTTCTTGGGTCATGGTTAAAAGCTGCCGTGTTTATGTAGATTCTACGATAAATCAACACACGTATGAATTAGCACACTTTTTAACAGTGATATAAAAATTCTTTGAAAGTATTACAAAAAAACAAAAAAAAACTAGCCCGACAATGTAACCTAATTATTTTTTTTCTTTATTTAAAATAAAAATAATTTTAAAAATATAAAAATAAACTATTAATCAGGTTAGGTAAGATTAGGTTTTCAGGGTATTTTTTTTTTTTGTCGTACTTTTAATGACTTTATATCACTTTTAAAAAGTGTGCCGATTCATACGTGTCTTGATTTATCCGGTCACCGTTTAAAAAGTCTTAAGTTAAAAAAGTCTGCCTGGCATAAATTTATTTATTGATTGTAAGAGAGAAGTACACAGCTTTCTTTAGGGATAGTCCGATGCTCTGTAAGAAACCTGCTTGCATAGGACGGGTGTAAACTGTATGCACAAAAATACATACACCTACACATACACATAGGAAGTTAAACAAAGGATAAGTCAAAAAAGTAATAATTAAGAAAATAAATAAAGTTAAATAGTTGCATGTATTAAAATAATAATTTTTCAGGTTTATGGCAAGAATGCAAGAAATTATCAATGCAATATTTTATATAAGATTATGTACTTAAATGTTAAAGAAAATGCATCAAAGTGAAATAATCAAATACAACTATATGGAATTAAGAAATTTTGTAGTTAAAATCTGATCTCATTTTTGTAAATTTATATACTCTGTTCTCTCCTTCTAATTAGAATATGCATACTATTCATATTCTTAAATCTATGTACAATAATTATTATAACTAGTGTTCTCACACAATACTCATCACTGGAATTATGAAATGCTTCATAGCTTGTCTTTATAAATAAAACAGTCTCTCTCCATGTAATACCGACACATAACTACACTAAAAAGCCTTCTGTTCCGTTAACCCTAATTTGTGCTCGCATTGTCTGGACACTATTCATTATTTTCTTCTGATGTCCAACTAAGGTAATACCTAGGGAATTCAATTGTAGAACTGTCAGGTTAACAACAGAATCCATATCTGTAAAATTGGCACCTTGGAACTTCTCCACGTAGCGCGCCATCTTGATGGAGTTCAGCCAGTCCTCAACGCAGCTGAAGTGGGTCAAGTCTGGCGTATCCCCGGCAAGTGGGTTCGCTGATCTGTTCTGTGCTATCTTGCGAAGCGTATCGGGACACCTTATCAGTTTGTCTAATGTCTTGACTATACTAATAAAGGCTGGCCTATGTGTTCGTTCCTTCTGCCAACAATCCAGCATGAGTTGATATATGGCTTCGGGACAATCCATCGGCGATGGCAACCTGTACCCTTTCTCAATAGACTTAATCACATCTTGGTTACTCCAGTTCCAGTAAGGACGTTCGCCGAAAGACATGACTTCCCAACAAACTATACCGAGGGACCAAACGTCACTCGCTGAAGTAAACTTCCTGAAAGCAATGGCTTCGGGAGCTGTCCAGCGTACGGGAATCTTTCCTCCACGTGTGGTATAGGCCCCCTCCGTGGTTGATTCGATTTCTCTAGATAACCCAAAATCTGCTATTTTACAGACTAATTGGGAATTTACTAAGACATTTCGAGCTGCCAGGTCTCTGTGGACATAGTTCATTTCAGAAAGGTACTGCATGCCAGCTGCAATTCCTCTCAACATTCCCACAAGTTGCAACACTTGGAACTTGCCATCGTTAGCTCTCAAAAATGTGTCGAGGGAACCATTTTCCATGAACTCCGTGATGATCATGACAGGGTTGCACTTGGTGACAACTCCTTGTAAGAATATAACATTGGGATGTTCAAACTGACCCATAATAGATGCCTCAGTGAGAAAATCACACCTACTTTTATCAGCTGATCCTGGCTTCAAAGTCTTTATAGCAACATCAATTTCTTGAACACAGGATGGGGGCAGTTTCAACTTTCCTCGGCAAACATCTCCGAACTCTCCTCCTCCAATTATAGCTTCAATGGTAATGCAAGACGCATCTATCTCTCGAGCAAATTCCTTCACAGCTTGGTTCGGATCTTCATAAGTGTGAGGGTCAATGTATGTACGTGAGGACGTACCAGCTGCAGTGAATAAAGGTGTGGTTACGTTTGAATTGGTTTTAACTGGCATGTTTTCAAGTCCAGTGTAAACTTCTCCATTACGGTAGTCAAGGGTATTGCAGTCGCTGGGTTGCTTTTTGTTACATTCGTCATTTGCTCTAGAGCGAAGATACAGGACAGTCATGATAATAATAACCACCAATAGGATCACTACCGCCACCATGGCGCCTGCGATAATTCTGACCTGCATGTTATCTTCATCACCAATGTACGCAGGGCCCAAGACTTGGCCTGTGCGCCCAAACAAGACCGGGCTATATTCACCCCAACCACGCTGGGTTTTGGCTCGAACTTGAATTCCATAATCCGTTTGCTGATGTAGCCCAGCAATAGTTATCTGAAGGTCAGATGAGAGCATTGTTGAAAAATTTGTACCTTTAATATCTTGTTTGGGAAACCATCTCACCTCGTAAGTTTCCACTTCAAATTCAGGTTCCGAAATGTCATTAATCATAGGAGCATCCCACGCAATAGTGAGTTCTGTACTCTTCACCGATGCTACTCTGACTTTGTTAACTGCACTGATCACAGACGCCTCAGTAGTGACAGACAGATCGACAAACTCTGGTTCGTGACCAGATATCTTGGTAACACCATTCTCAGCAAATACTTGGAATCTATAGGTGGTAACTGGATTCAAGCCCGATATAGTGACCCGAGTGTCGTTGAACAGGTCTGCAGATGGCTGCAGCTGCACTGATGCACTGCACGCATCACACCTCACCTTATAGGCCACGTCCAGCCGGCCTCCTAGTCGGTTTGGCGGTCTCCACGAAAGAATAACAGTGGACTGGTCCACGAAAGAAACAGTCAGGTTCTCTGGAGCCGACGGCCACTGTGTGCAAGGCATGCTTTTGGGATCTCTTTCAGCCCTGTAGTACCCAAAGTCACAAGTACACTCACTGACAGCATACTCATTAGACTTGGAGTGATCTGGACACAGGGAACACGAGTCATCACTGATTGTTGCCTTGAAACGACCAGGAGGACACTCGGTACAGATTTGTTTTTCAAAATCTGGTTCATATCCGGCCTTGCACTTGCAACCACCACTGGGGTGGGTCCATTTACCATCTCCCTTGCACAAGTATGTGGGGATATCTACTATCTCTGCATTGACCACACAAGTGCCATTAGCTTGCTCTATGATGGTAATTTCCTTACCAGTTGGTGTGACTGGGAAGTGAGCAAAGTTAATAGTCACTTCTGGGCAGGTGATATAGTAAACCTTAATGGCCAGGATTGAGCAGCAGGCCCCTTGGTCTCGGAAGGCAAAGTAAACCCCTCTCTTGGTGATGGCTATGCTCTTCACCTCCGTATTAATGTTAACCTCAGAGTTAGCATTGAACCTTCCGTCACCGGCTGCAATTCGGCCAATGAGCTTGTAGCTGTCCGGCTCCCACGGGGGCTGCTCATTCATGGCCACATCGAACTCGTAATACAGCAAGCTGAATGTCTCTTTGCAGCTCAGTGCATTGCCCGGGAACAGGGAACAATCTCTTATTGTGAACTTGACTTCGATGTATATTCGGTTGGCTGATCGCCTTTCGATGAACGGCGTCCAGAGCCAGTTATTGACGTGATTGTAGGCGACGTCGCAGACCACATAGGACCGCCAGTTGATCCCCTTCTCAAAGTTGGTGAATGACTCCTCGACCCATCCAGGAGTACTTGCAGATTCTCTGAAGGGATATTTCGTCCATTCTAATTTCTCTTCGACCGAAGTGTCTAGAAGTATAACTTGATCACATAAAATGTTTCGAACCGCAGCAGTCAAAAACATAAAAAATAATATCGGTGCCATCATTGTTGTTTGTGGCCTTTCCTTTAGATCTCGAGTTATCTCATGGATTATTCCGATATCCGACGGGTTTTGTCACACAAACCTACTATTACTTTTCAAAACCATAACACGGCATTGTAAATACATCGACTTGGTCAATTTTAAGAGGAATTCGTCTTTTTTTTAAATGTATGCACGGTAACACGTATCAAAAATTCTTTAGAATCTTGTTGCCAACATAAAAGAACATCCTTCAAAAATAAAAGAATACACTTAACGAAGACATTCCCAGAAATGTTATACCTCACATTGTTATTGTGATATCTTTTGTATTTTCTTGAGAAAATGCACTTTCATTAACAATGATTCAGAAGGAAAGATCTCATCAAGGGGTGGGGGGTACTGCCATTATGAAAATTGTTATTTTTATGTACGCGAAATACTCCATTCCTCTGTTAAAAAGTTCACATTTCACACAACTCGCTAATAAGTCTCATTGATTTGAACCGAACATCTAACTCAGGGAACGCGAAATATTCAGAAACTTATTGAAAACCGACAGCGTTGAGACACCCAGCACCCAAAGCACAAATCTCAAGCCACTAACGAAATATGTAGATTCCTACATACCACTGTAGACTGTACCTACCATAAATATACCACTCTAGTACCTACGTTCCTTTCAATAATCTGACTCGTCATAGACACGCATCTCTACATTGCGACTACTACTTTTTCATATACAAACATAAGACCATTTTCTTAAAAAGGATCAAACGAAATGCTCCGTGTTCTTCAACGCTGCTTAATGCTAATACATTGTTTTGTATTGGTTCTAAAAACTGAAATCAAAAGCACAAGAATTCTGGATGATATAAAAAATTCGCATAATGGTCATTTATACAAAGTAAAATATATTTAGTAAGTTAATTTTATATATAGTAATAGTATAGCTTTCGATAAATAAAATCCTTCTACTCTGAGCGGAAAGACACATATTTTAAGATTATTAACTCGGAATTATAAGTTATTACGTTGGTGCATAATTTTTATGCAAAGAATCAAACCGTAAACTATTTATGTCTGGCGCATGATTTTAACAATGAGCATTTCATTTTACCAATTGGTTTAAAGGGGAGATTATACATAAAATAACCTTCTCTTTCTGTATATTATATTAAGCTGTATGCTCTATTTATCTTATTTCTTTTGATTGTTTAGCATCTCTATCAAGTGATAACTGATAACCAACCCAAAATTATGCACCCCCTGAACAATGGATTATTAACACTTACGTACTTCACAGTATTAATTTTATAAATACGATAATGTTAATAATCTGTATATATTCCAAACAATAAATAAACAAATCAAATTCATTTTATAACGCATGCCAAACATATTTTGCATGCAAACATGATATTTACTAGCAAGTTTTCAATATCTGAAAATCGTAATCTATTTAGACTAATTGGGTAATGAAATTAAAAATATATTAACGATGTATTTATATATATTTTTAGCAAATGGAATGAGTGAATAAACAAATTATTACAATAACATAAAATAATGGATTTTTCTGAGACATACATTGCAAAGAGAGATTTTTCAAAACGAACATCAATCAGTTTATTATCGCTGCGGTCTAATAAAAATATTAGTAGTGTATTTGACCAAGCACGAACACCTTGGCAAGGTACCCATTGATTACTTTTATAATAATTGTAATGTTAGTAACACTGAAAGCACGTAGCGACTATAGCGCTTCGTAACTGCTTGGATGAACACTAACAACTCTGAGAAAGAACCAAAGAACTACACTAGCGCCTCCATTGTAAGGAGCCTTCTGAACTGGAACTATCGAATGCAGCAAAATGTACGAGTTTCTTTTTGGTTGGTGATGTTGGTACTTTGTAATAGACAAGAATTTTAATAACAAAGTATCAAGAATCAACAGAATTTAATCGACTCACCTGCGTGAGTGTTCGGTGTACAAAACAAGAACTTTGCTAAAACCAGTTATTCCTCGCTTGTGATCACAACGGCGGTTGATTCCCGTGCGCCTTTCAGGTATCATAGTTTGATTTATAAGTAATGTAGCATGAAATTAATTCGCAATTTAATTACAAGCCCGTATAATCTTTGTGACGCGACATTCCTTTTATATTTCGGTTGATTTGTTGCGTTTCTTGTATCGCCATCAAATACCAAAGTGTGCCACGCCTATTATCGAGTACACCTATATACGATGGGCGTTATTCGTTGTTATTGTTGCGCGCGGCATTATTAAGTTTATTTTCAATGTAACAATGCATTTGCGATGATTTTATATACATTTTCCAGCTAATAAAATCCATAATTCTAACGTAACCAAAATTCTGGGGAAAGTTTTATTCAATTTGATTTGAATATTCACCGGTGATTCATGCTTAGAAGTTTATAAACAAATGTATTAAATACATAGTTAAACCTTATTAAATACGAAAATGTTTGTATTGATAATGATATATTATCAGTTATAAATTCGTTATCATGACACCTGCTGTTGACCTTATACACTATCCTTATTTATTTATTTATGTTCTTTAAAACGACTTTAAAGTCATCAAACATCACAACACCCAGATTGGCAGCGTATAAATACATTGAATGAAAAATTCATCTTAATTTATTTGCACTGCGTGGTATCGAACCTGCAAACTTCTGACTCAAAGCCCAATGCATAGTTCACTACGCTATGGAAATAGAACATCCTTATTTTTTAAATGTTTTCTAGATATCGTACAACCAGGACAAAATTAGTCATATGGGCGAGTCACGAATATATAGTCATACCTCAATGTACTTCCAATAGCTGCAGTACCTACTTAATCATTTTATCTGAGCTTTTATTTTTATATGCCATCTGTGAATCATCCAAGTTGAACTATTTTATAAATTTTATTTATTTATTTATTCTTAAATTTAATTATGAAAACAAAAACATTAGCCACCCTTCTCACTAGGACAATCCTGTGTTGAGATGAGCGGCAACACAATTTAATAATAATCAGTAAATTTCAATAAGCAAACAATAATACATGAATAAAAATTAGTAAATATTAATAAGTAGATAATGGTAAATACATAATAAAGATCAGATAATAATAATAAAATAATAATAGTAAGTAAATAATGATCAGTAAATAGTAATAAGCATATAATAATACACATTAAATATTAAGTAAATATTAATAAGTAAATAAAATTATGTAAATAGTAATAAGTACATAATTATAAAAATAAAAAAAGGTAAATCATAATATGTAAATAAAAACAGGTAAATAATTTTCATTGTCATCACAAAATGTTTCACTTGACGTTTTGTAAATTCAAATGGTGGTGTACTTGTGTACACCCTATATCCAAAACTTTCTAATCTTCCATACTTTCTACTTTTATAATGCTAGTTACCCTACAACAGTGGCTCATAACCCGCAGCCCGCGAGTCGTGCAGACCATTTTGTATCACATTTTTACACCGTACGGCCCGCGAAGGTTTGAAAAATATGTAATACAGGCCACCTGCTAAATAGGTTGTGCATCACTGACTTACAAGCGGAAATAAGTTTGTTATTACAATAGTATTCCATTAATATTGTATTGCATAACCAGCGAAGTTGCAAAAAGTAGACTTTTAGACCGGCAGTAATAGATTATTCGTAGCGCCACGAGGCCCAGATAGATTGCAGATAGTGGTGGTTACAGCAGTATTGCTTTCCTGTGATGAAATGTACCTTTTGCGCTAATAATATTATCATGAATTGCTGTTATGCGAATATTATAAAATTGCCTTTAATGATTTTGCCAAAGAATTTATATCCTTGCATGCGATGTTAGTCATTATATAACAATTTTGTTGTCTGTTTTCCCCAGTTGCTGTTTGCGGAGGAATGCAATAACTGGAAATGTCGATTATTGAAGAAAGAGGCGACTACAAGAAAAATCCTTTCTTCACCAAGCACGAGTACAGTGACTTCTCACCATTCTACATCATCATCGCCATCTGTACTGTGATTGTCTTTGCCCTGTTTGTCCTGAACATTGTCTGCTGCTGCTGCTCCAAGTATAGCGAGTATTGGCAAGATCGTCACACGGGTAACTATTACAATTATGCAACTATATTAGCATACCGCAGATAGCACCATGCTAACCTCTCCCCCTTTCTCATACAAATATGATGTAACAAGAAGAGAGGTTATAAGAGAATCCTTAGCGATGTGATTTCAAAATGTTAAATCAATACATGCTCGACACAAATGTGTTTGGATGTCACTTTGAACCGTAACTTGAACAAAATTTTTGTAATTACCAAGCTATTTGTCACGGTTTTGTCATCTCCGGTCACTGTTTCGAGCAGCAGTCTCTTAAGTGGATATTGCTTTGTTGTTTCCTAGTTGAAGGATCCACTAAAAGAAGATGAAACTATTTCAAACAGAAAATCTATTCAATGGTAAAATTTCCTCTTGAACAACTTATTAGAATTTAAAAACTGATAAGTTTTCATGAAGAGAAAATCTATCAGAGGTACCAGCCTGGCCCTTAACCTTTCACAGCATTCCCGATTTATACAATACAGCATTTATTGTGACAGCCATGATGTGCAATTTGAAACAGGCTTTGCCCTAGACATGTATCATGTTCTTTGGAAGTTGGCTATCGTGGGAGCAAACTTCACCCTGCAGGCCGCAGCCTGGGACATGTATCTTATGATGCTGCAAATAGATTAAAACAGTTTTGAGAACATTCTGGGTATCCTTGTATAAGTGAGCATGAAATCGAATAATGGTGTCTAACTGGTTGTTTTTAATTCCTCAGGTAATCGGTGGTTAGTGTCACTGTGGTCGACCACTCCCCACAAGCAGCCCCCACTGGACTACACCGAACTTGAAAAGGGATACGTGGCTCCCCCAGCGCCATTTGCCAAGACCTCCCAGGAATACCTCGAGCTGCACAAGAGAGAGAGTGATATCTAAAAGACGAATACATTCTAAGCACCGACAATGGCTTTCATTGTGCTGTACCCCGCTGTAGCGGCCCTGGCAATGTTTGTTATTGGAGTGATAGTGGTGATCCTGCGCTTTGGTCCTCGTATGTGCGGTGTTCGTCACACCGCACTCACGAGTCACCACGAGTGGGATGACCAAGTCTACGAGCAAAAGGTTTCATACGCCTGAATCCCCTTAACGATGCGTAGCTATGCGGCACGATTGTCCAATAGCAATCCTTTAACAACAATATTCCAACAAAGTTAACCTTTTTAGCGACTCTAACTTTCATCCGCATCACTTAGCTACGAGGGATATATTATGCTTGATATTGTCATTGATTTTTTTATTATCTTTAGGTTAACCTTATAAGAAGCTATGATGTTTCACCACAAAGGAGTGCCTTAGTTTTTAATAGTAGTAAATACACAGTTCCATTAGTAATGTAATGTTGAGTGGAGTCTAATACTGAAATGACTTGCCCGTACTAAAACTTTCTGTTTTTGTTGTTGTTATATTTTATGCATACAGTACAGAGTACATTTATTTTACAAGAAAGAATATTCTATTTTGTGTTAACTCAAAATTTAAGAAGACCACTGTCCAACAAAAAATGTAATTCATATTGCTCATTATATTTAATAGTTTTCTCATTATTTTTACTATCCTTCATACTGGAAATATTATTTGTAATTAATACTCGTTCATTATGTTAATCTCATTATATAAAGCACACAGCTTATTAGAAAAAAAGTTTTATTTTTATTCAGTAATTAATATTATTTGGTTCATGTAACAAAGAATAAAATAGTACAAATTATTTATATTTAAGTAACCGTCAATCAAGAATCTCACTCTCCATTACAATAATAATATGAGTATATAAAAATTTATAACATGTAATTATTTGATAGTTTTTAATATTGTAACTAATTTGCAACTATAAAATTTTTCAGTTTATAAAACGTCCCGGAGTACTTGAATAGTACGTAACTATGTATAAGACTTTGTAATTTTATTTTAGAATTCTCCGTCCATTTTTGAATTGTTTACAATATTTTGTACTTGTGCTATTTGCATGATTTTTCTATTAAATCTTTTACAGTAAAATGTGTATTTTATTGTATCCTTTGTAAATATGGTCTGTTTATTTCCTCCTATCAAATCCTCTGCAAGTACTTAAATGTTACAATTAAATCTTCTTCCCAAAGGTTGTTGCCACTAGAGAAAGAAGGTGTGGCAAGTCAGAAAAAAGGGCAAATATAGGGAATAAATGTGCGCGAAATGTAAATTAAAAGCGAAAGAGCAAGCTCTCTCTTATAATGGATTCCAGGCATCGATGGAAACAAAATATGAATTTTTTTGGTTGGTAAAGTTATTTATTTTATTCTATCCTATCTGTCATTTATGGTCCATTTGATTCCTCCTATCACATCCTAGGACTTGTTACGGTTAAATCTTGTTGCCAATTGTTTTATGGAGTGAAACCAACAATGACTTCATTCATTTATACCATTTACTTCATTATCCTCCATTGTATTAATTGGTATATGTATAACAATCAAATAATAGTAAGTGCTTGGACATCACTTAATTTAAGGATATCAGGTGGATGGAAAAATTTGTAAGTGAAGATTAGAACAGAACATAGAAACCCACAATACCAAAGAACCTCTCATCAAACATCAACAGATAAAAAAATTGTATTTTAGGATACCGCTGGAAAGTTTTGTGATAGCCTCTTTCTCATAAATTACGCATTTAATAGAAAGGATGACTACAACCGAGCTCTCAGCAACATGACCATGACGTAGACTGGATGTCTGATGTAGTGGAACTCGCTAAAGAAGTTCGCACTTGAGAAGTTTTCATGGTTAAGAAATTTGGTTTTTTCAATCTCTTGAAGACTGAATTTAAAAAAATGGCCTAATTTATCCCACATAAGAAGTTTTATTTTACAGTCCCTTAGAAAACTTAAGAGATTTTCACTGTAATTGAAAATAATAATCAGAATGTTTATTTTTTTTCCGTTTAGAATGGACAAACTCTTTTTCAAACCCACTGAAGAAATCAAAGCGCAATCAACGTGAAACATCGTCATTTGGTTATTAAAATATTCCGGAGTCTAATTTCGTAATTTTGTCCATCATCATTAATACAAGCATTTTTTTTTTTAGTATTTGCCATCTTTGTTTCTATACCCCTCCTATTAAATGCATCTTTTATTTATGTTCTATCGATTATCGGTTCCCTCATGGGCCGGTAAGGAATCGACATAAAGGTGCAGCGAAAATGCAGGTAATGTTGCATAATCTTGCTCCATGGACTCGCACACGGGTCTGCAGATATCAGTATATTTGTAGCCATTAAACTGTTGGTATTGCAGATTTCTGTTTTTCTGTTCTGCATTTAGCATATCGTTGGGTGAGTTAAGTGACGGCGAGGTTGTGGAATTTATTTTCACAATGCTTTTGTAATATTATTAATGTGCCTAATTAATACATTCGTAAGAATATTCTAAAAGCATTTTTTAACTAAAACGTTAATTAAAAGATGGTGAACTTGGTGATGATGCGATAATATCGAGAAGATACTGAAACCGCATACCCATGTGTACTGGAAGTATGCAATACCGCTCCAGCGCCGTGTGTGGGTGTTAATAGAATTATATGGAATGGAGAGCTTTCGGTATCACGCATTCTTACATCACTTGGTTTATGTTGATTCCTTACCGGCC
The DNA here is from genome assembly GCA_022606495.2 of Halesus radiatus. Taxonomy (NCBI): domain Eukaryota; kingdom Metazoa; phylum Arthropoda; class Insecta; order Trichoptera; family Limnephilidae; genus Halesus; species Halesus radiatus. Next base: position 375,339 of record JAHDVE020011177.1, read on the forward strand.
CATTAGGGAGCCACCTTACCTGGAAAAGTAATTAAATTTCTGTTTGTAAGAATGCACATGTCATAGCAGTAGTAACTTTGTATAAAGTAAAATATTTTTCAAACTAGTTGTCTTCTCGTATGGTCTAGCGACTAGCAGGGCCGGGTTTACAATATCTTGTGTCCTGTAGAGCGATCGATTGCTGATTGTGACTCACCCCCCCATTAAAGTTCAGATTAACAACTCTTACCTCCTGAACTATCAAATTCATAACATGTCAAGCCAATTTAATATATTCCACTTGGCCATCAATTTGACATAACATTGCGTACAACGCGAGACCAGTAAAAAATAAGTACCGTACCAGCTAGCTTGGTGATTTTAAAGTCGTTCCATGATATAATGATTCATAGAAACGAAAATGATTCATAGAAAAACAGGCTCTACGCTCGACCAACTATTATGCAATTCATAAAAAAAATCCGTGACAATCTTTTGCCATACATTTTTGACGATTGTTCAATGTACACTTCGGCGCCCTAGAGACGAGTTGTAATGATACTAGCAAAATAGAAGACATAATATTATTCCATGTTATGAGACGTTATAGGTAATTTAAAAATAATTAGGGAATGACTTCGGCGCCCCTTCAGAGATGGCGCCTATGCCTTCTGGAAATATGACTAAAATTAAAATGTATTATGTTTATATCTTATATGCGCCTTATTGTTGCATATCTATTACCATGTACTTGTACTCTTCTATTTTGTAGTAATTATCGTGTACAACAAAACAAACTTTATCTATATTACATTCTTGATGTATTTTATTTTTATACTTAGTTACCATTACTGTCGCTACATGTGGCTTCTCCCCAACTCAAACACGACAAATCTTTCTCTATTGACTTAAGAGGAACGTCTGCGCGGGCTGTTTCATACAAAACTTACCTATGGATTAGAGGCCAAATACCCACCCAAACTTAATGAGATATTTTTTTATCAATAGGAATAGTAAATATCTAGTAAGGATGAAAAGTATTTTTTGTATTTTTGTTTTAATTTAGAAAATATAAACCACAAAAGATGACAATTTATTCATATTTTTAGAAGGAACTTTGGCAAATATTTGTGACTAAATGGATACTGTTTTTGAAAAAATGTCTCTCATGGTACCTCAGGAATATGATCAATTATACAATATAATTATAACAACCGTTAAAATAGTTTAATTTGCATCAAAATTTATCGTTTAGTTAGCGACAAATTCAAGATTAATTTCACCTATTTTTTGTTTCCGTCACTCTCGCACTCTGTCAGCGGGCGGGGGGGAATCGGAAACAGGTACGGGGGACGGGGGACGCGGAGCGTATCTCTATTGCTGCCGCTAACTAATACATATACATACGCTACATAACACACATTAGGTGGGTATCTGTGCTGTGTGACGCGTTTGGTTAGCCCGCGCATTTGAATTCTTGACGAATTTATTACGTATCCAGTATTCAATTCAGAATTGTGAATAAAAAATACTCCTTAAATAATATATAACTGAAACGCCTCAAATAATTTGTTTTATTTAACATGGGTAAGCAATAATTTAAAGCTTTTTAACAATGGTAATTAATAATATTATGAATATTTAATCAATCGTTTAGTTATTATGAAATGTTTATATTCTTCTAGGTCGAAAGTGGACACATGGTAAGCCACCCAGCGCGTACCGAAAGAATCGGATTCTCAATTTCAAAAAATCAAAAGGAACACGGAACAGGTGATGTGAAATTATTTACAAGATTACAAAATAAAATTTGTATTTGAATATATATTTTTTTAACGGTAGAATTAAAATGCCATTTTTGATTTCAGTTCCATTGTAAATGATGTCATAGCTTGCCAGAGTAAAATTTCCAATAAAAATTCATCCGATGCTGTCATCGATCTGACTCCACTTTTATATGACTTCTTTGCCCAAGAGCCATCTGCAACCACCGTCACCAAAGGATACCTACCCTCGTCTACGTCACCATAGCTAGGATAGCCTTTTTTCTTCTTCACCAGCTTTGATCATTTCTTCTATGGCATATTCTTCAATTGTTGGCGTTAAACATTGTTCTATGTTCATGTAAGTTGAACGATGCATATTCGGCATATTTAATACGCCACAAATTTTATTCCACTGTGAATATCCATTTCCTGTACATATTACTCCTTCGACGACATCAGTATTTACAATATATTATAAATTATTTTAGTAAGACCCTATATAGTTGTGTATGTATACAGTTTTCACACCGACATTTATTATAAATTATTTTAGTTAGTTGCGTTTATGAATAGTTTCGTGGGTACTCATCGATATCCTATAAGTGAAATTCGTGACAAAATATTGGAGTGATGCAGCTAACGGAGAAATCGAAAAACCATGCAACCACAAACATCTGACATTTTTATAATTTAATTGCTATTTTTGTATTGAAATCTGTTCTCACTGTAACAAAAGAGTTCGACTATTTTTATATAACAAATACGTTGGTCTATTTTCTCTTTAATTGTGTGATAACTTTTCAACATGCTGCCCGGAAACTCGTGGTACAAGCGGGAAACTGATGAAACTAAATCACACAGAACCCAAAAACCAAAACAAAAATCGATATTTTTATCGAAACGGTATAATAGTATCTAACACATGAATGTAAATTGGAAACACATAACAAAATACCGGGTTAAAATGTAACTTGGAATTTTGTTGCAGACATTCAAGGCAAACTTTGCCCTGATGTGTCCCTATTATAACATAATAACATATTTTGTAGACCCATTAAAATGTACCTGGTTGCCCGTAGTTCATGGAACTACAGGACGAAAACTGCTATAAAATTTATTTTAGCAAAAAAGATGGAAATCACAAGGAAAAAACAAAACCAAAAATAACCATCTGTTCAAATAAAAGCTGACACCAATGACATTATATAATGTTTTAAAAACCCATAGATTCAGTAAACAAACACAATGTAATCCGCCTTCCAGAAAATGATAAACTAACCCGAAAGTAGTTTTAAAAACATAATAGTAAACAGTAATGTCAGCAATAAAACAAATTTCAAGTCATAAATAAAACAATATTAGAAAGCAGGGGAACTCACTCCTGGCATCGATGCTATATATACCATAGATTTAGTTTTAATTGTGCTAGTCTGACGATGCCGGTGATAATATATAATTGAATAATATGTAAATAATGGAAAATAAATAATTGTAAAAAAGTTACAAAGGTTTTTCTTTTAATTTTTACCTCAATAACGTCGTATTTTTCAATCTTAGCACTCTAGCTCACTCAAAAGTCACGAGCCGCCACTGCCTGATAGTAACCCTGTAGTGAAGGCTAAGCGGTACAAATAAATGAAGAAAAAAAACTTTTTCAAAATGCAGTGTTTGTTTGTGTTTATTGGGTGTGGATTGGTTAGTAATTAAAATATTTTGTTTTTGTGAAAGTAGGACTAACAGAGAACAATGCTACAGATGAAGATGAGTGTATACGAGTAAACTAATAACATTTTTTTCAGGTTCAGAGGATCATTTTCCTCGTGAAAAATTCCAATTTTTGCTCTTGTTCATATATTTTTTCTCCAGAACTAGAGAAATCTCCCGATTCATCACATCACTGCTAAAGTCTATGCTAAATGGTTGGGGTCGGGTTGTTTCGTCATAAAGTCAAAATTTCATAATATTATGAAGTCTGTTCTAACATTTTATAAAACTAAGCCTAGGAATATTCCAAACAGTTCAATATATTATATTATTATTGTTTTCAATGATGAAGCGACGTACAAAACATCAAAATATATCTAAATATAAATTACTATATAAAATAATACATTTCGGCAGCAAATTTTGGTACATTTGCATCAGGCTGATACAAATATTTTGACGCGCGAAACTAATATATTTATTTCCTGTTCACGCTCCTTTTAACGCGTGCAGACAGCACAGGAATCAGGATCATACTACCACTAACTCCGATAAATTCTATGAGAGTATAGGTCAGAAGCCCCCCCTCAACCCCCGCACCTTCCCACACCTACCGCCTCGCGCAGACAGTAATGTTAGACAGAGACGCACAATACCAAACGGAATTCTGAAATTGAAGACAGGCGAGCGAATGCGTTCGTCTTAAGTAGTTTTTGTTAAGTAAATTTATGCTTTTTTGTAATTACCTATTAAGATATATCTGTAAAAAAAGTTTTTTTGCATGGTATGAACATATTGCGGATCCGGCGCTGGTGACTAGGATAGCAGGATTTCACCCAGCAGGCTCGGGTTCGATTCCCGGTATGGGAAACACCATAATCGTTTTTATAATGTCTAATTAATTTTATATGGCCAAAATCTTTTCTACCAACAGCACCTCAATTAATTGGTTGAAATAAGGGAATCGTATTTTTTGTTTAGTGAATGAAAATGATAATTAAAAAAAAGGGATATTTTTGGACATATTTATTGAATTATCATATTACTTTCAGTTATAATAAACAATTACAGTTGACAAAAACATAAAAATTGATAACAAATTTTGAAAATTACTCATTTTAAAAATGGATATAAAAAAAATAAACAACACAAATATAGAAATAATATCTCAATAAGTATGAAAACAGAAAATTCTTTTTCGAGTTCTTAACTTGAAACATTGGATCATATTGAAAAATTTACAACAAAAAAGTGAACTAAAAAAATATTTTCACCAATATCTCAAAAAAATGCAACTTTAGTTGCATGTACTTATTATAATAGATAGGTTATAATATATTGTAATAGATAGTTATGGACATTTATGGAAATTTAATCTCATTTCTAACATCGACACAAAAATAAATAAAAAGAAAAGTTCATAAATATTTATAAAACATGATAATTATACAATTTTAGTTACAATAAAAACTGAGATGGATACTCATTTCAAAATTAGCTGGAGCCATTGGAAAGAAACAATTTTTTTTTCTCTCACTGAAAATATTCACCCGTACTTAAATGCACTTAATGCAATATTGATTTATACAACAGTAAAATTGCAAGCACATTCAAGAGAAATTAAATAGAAAACAATAATAAAAATTGATAACAATTCTGATAATTATTTTGAAATGAATAAAAAAAATAAACACAAATATTGAAATAAACAAAACTACATAATATATACGTACAAATATCTGAATACATATGAAAACGGAATACACTTGAGTTACTTTAGAAACTGAAATTTAGGTAATCGTAATAATTATCAAAGATATGAAAAATAAAATAAAATGACGAAATTCAAAACCAATTTTCATCATAATATCTCAATCAAATTCAACTTTGTTGCATGCGCTTATTACAATAGATTGGTTGTATTATAAGACAGTTAAGACATACATAGATGGATATTTAATCTCATTTGTAAAACTGGATAATTATACAACTTTAGTTGCAAATAAAAGCTGAGATGGAACTCATTTCAGAATTAACTCGAGACATTTTAAAAGTGTTGTTGAAAAGCAGCAAAAATATATTTTTTGATTACAAAATCTTACTGAAAATATTCATCCTAAGTTAAATGCACTTATTGTAATACTGATTTATACAACAGTAAGAGTAAACAAGTACACTCTGGAAAAATTAAAGAGAAAAAAATACTCAAAAATAATCAGACTCGGTACAAATAGTCTCAAAGATTTACGCACTAATATAGAATGATTATGTATACCTAGTAGAAATTAATTCAATTCAATCAATCAAGCTCAATCACATACATATTCTTGTAAGTAAGTTATTAATATCGGAGATTATCCTAAGGGTCTTCTACTTTTATTCATATCTAAAATACGACATTCAGTTGGTTTCTTATAAAAGGAAAATAATTGCCAACATGCTGGCAACTGTACTATTTTACACATCAATAAATTGAAAAGGAGAATTGTGTACAAATTAATCAGGTAAATCCAAGTTTACGCCCAACTTTCCTCAATAAGACCCTCTACACAGCATCACCAAAGATGATATAAATATATTTCCCTGAAGGGAACTCCTGTGCAAAGTTATATTTAAAAAAAATGTTGCCAGTCACATGTTGACAACTGTACTAAATTTACACATCAATAAATTGAAAATGAGGAATGTGAACATATTAATCAGGGTCAGCCTCCATTTGCTCATCTTAATGACTACATGGTTAGGTTAGGTTCGGGATTACAGTGTTATTTGAGTAGATTATTACGGGGTATTGATCATTACCTTTGATCAAATAGTCTTATATTCTATTAAAATAAAGATCTCCAACAACCAACCGTTGGATTGTTCGATAAATCTTAAAATTTAGCAAGAAATAAGGTTAAAAACATAATGGGTTTCAGAATGTTGAATTATTGTTAGAACATGTTTTCCGGAAAAATTGGAGTTTCTTTAAAGAGATTAATGATATGTGAAAGTAAATAAAATTTTAGGTCTGAAAAAATATATTCTAGATAGTTATGGTCTAGAATCCATTTCGCGGCATGTTTCTTTTATTGCCGATAGTAGACTGGCCCCTGATAGAGGTACACCGGACCTCAGGAGGTGGCCGCCTGGACTATTTCATCGAAAGCAGTCTCCAGGCAGTGCTTAAGCTCTGCATAGGACACCACTAGTGCGCTCTGCTCATCCCTTGAGGACAGGTGGATCTAAAATAATAATAAGAAAATCATTAGCCCTTGTCAATTTTATTTCGATTATCCGGGAGGAGTTAAACATTGCACCACTGCTACTCTATATAGAAAAGTCGCAACTGAAGTGGTTTCGGCATGTATTAAGAATGCCAGAAGATCGAATACTGCAGAAAATTCTGAGGGAAGACGTCCCGTGTGCGGCCCTAAACACAGGTGGGAGAAGCAACTCCAGAGGCTGTGCGAGGAGAGGCTGGACCTACTATGGAGGGATGCTGTTGACGTAGAGCAGGACAGGGACGCCTGGAGGCGACTTGTCGATGCGATGGGTCCCTGACCTGAGTAGAACAAGGGGACGAAGATGTATGTATGTAATTTATTTTACTCACTGGTTGTGCCGCAGATAGAATAGTGTAATGAAAGAAATACACCATAATTGAGGGTCCATGAAGCGACGAAACAAGTACTTGTATTGTCCCACAAGATATGCACTTGGGAAATACAGGTCGTAAAGATTTCATAAACTCACCATCAGATGTGTCCCGATGTCCAGCTGGTTCAGGCAGTTGACCATGTGGGCTTGGTCCAGCCAAGGCCTGCCGTCTGCCATGACAGGGTGGAAGATGTAGTCACGGAACAGCTTCAACATATACCGATTGCCAGTCTCTGACCAGGAGTTATCCATTTTCAGCCTAAAATAGATAATATACGTGAAAAAATTAAATAAAGGAATTAATTAGAATTCGCAGTTGGACTGAGTCAATAACCTTATTTTTAGTAAACTCGTTGATACACTCCTAATCTGAAAAGAGCAACCATAATTGACACAGGTTTAGTCGTAATATTCAATAGAATTATAGAAACAAGATAATGTTTTCTGGAGGCTAAAAAATTCATTTGGTTTTAAGGAATTGAATTGAATTAAGATAGATCACAATATCCTGGAAAGAAACATAGCACAAACCTGTTCCAAAATTGTGTTTGCTAGACCTATGGATGAAGGAGTGTTAGATTATACAAGGTGTGATAAAAAAATACGGTGAATAATTTATTTTCTAAGTATTCTTCAAAATAATCTTCTTGGCTAGTGAAGCACATATCCCTACGTTGATTCCATGATTGGAAGCATTTCTGGAAGGCTTCTTTCGGTTTCGGAAGGGTCTTCAGCTGCTGCGTCGTGGCAGAGTTTTTATTTTTGGGAAGAGCCAGGAGTCGCATGGTGCTGAATCCGGAGAGTAAGGCGTATGTGGACAGACAGGAATTTATTGGACAAAAACTGGTGAATCAGAAGCGAGGCGTGGTACGGCGCGTTGTCGTGATGAAGGAGGAAGCCATTGGTCCATATTTTCAGTGTCTTTCTCTGTACATTGTCTCGCAAATGTTGCAGTAAGCCCTTGTAATATTCGGAGTTTACAGTTGTTCCCCTTGGAATGAACTGTAAATCACACTATAAAAAAAAAAAACAAAGTGCGACATTCGACTTTGACTGACGTCCCTTCTTAGGGCGAGGAGAGCCACTTATTTTCCATTGGGAACTCTGAATTTTTTTCTCAGGGTCATATCCATACACCCATTTTTCATCTCTAGTTATAATTTTGGCGATGAAGTCCGGATATGCTTTAAGACAAACGATTTTCTTTCTGTTCTGGGAACAAATTTCGCACTGACTTGTCTCATTTGCAAATTATCAGTTAAAATGCTTTGCACGGACCCGTACGAGATGTTCAGTTCTTCTGTAAACTCTCGATTAGTCAATCGCCTGTTTGAATGAACCATTTTTGCCTCTTTGTCGGAACGTCTTTCGTCCTCAAAGGACTCTCCGACCGTTGCTCATCTTCAACCGACTCATTTCCGCTTTTAAATCTCCCACACCACTTGTAAACAGTCTTCAGAGTCACAAAATTATCGCCATACACTGATATTTCATGAGCTTCTTTGGCACTTTTTTGCAATTTAAAACAGAACTTATGTTTGAAATCCATGATGCGCGACAGACATGGTAAACATGACCTCATCCTTCTGGTTCTGGAAGCCGACAGAAAAGTCACAACTTGTTCAAACTTGACACTGACTATCACAATGGATCAGGCTATCGGACTTATTACTTCAAATGGATCTAGCGCCAGCAGTTGCTGCTATAAAAATTATTTCACCATATTTTTTTTATCACACCTCGAACATATAGTGCAATTTCTTTACCTTGTTGGTGACTACTCTTCTATCATACTTTTTTTCTGCATTCTATCCCATATTTAGCAGTAGGCATTCTATACCTACATTTGCATTTAACTGACATAACCTAATCCCACAAATTTTTTGCTGATGTTTTTTTTACGTGTTTATTTTCATCAACGGTGTGGCGTGTCGAAAAAATTAATATCTCAAAAAGGATAATCGCAGTTGCTTCCAAATTGAAAAACTTCAATATATTTTTGGTTCTAATACGAAAAACAGGCGGTTCCAAAAATACACCTAGAGAAGTTCTTAGAAAACACTGAAATCTTCCAAAAACATTAACGAATTATACTACAAAAAAACCTTCTGTTCAAACTTGAAAAAATTATAAGAATGGTATAAATTTTTACCTAAATGGTGGGTTAGTGGTTTGGATATTGTATGTTTCCTCACGGGAACAGAATTGAGCTTGACGTCTCGTGGCGAGATCCAATGGAGTCTTCTTCCTTTCAAGAGTAAGACATTCAAATTGTGAGTCTTGGGATAAAGGTGAATAGGAGGACAGGCAGGAATTTCAACTCTAGTAAAGTAAGTCACCGAAATATTACGTGCAATACTAATTCTGTTAATTGAAAAATGTTTTCATTGTGATATACGAGGTGTGTTCAAAAGAAAAGGTGAATTTTGAATTTTTTCGAAAAGTATTTAATTATTCACCAATATCCATTTTCTCCCCTTTAAAGTAATCCCCCTCAGATATAATGCACTTATGCCAGCGCTTCTTCGAATCCTCAAAGCACTTCTGGAAAGCGCTTTTCGGTATGGCCATCAGCTCGTTCTTCGATTCTGACTTTATCTCATCAATTGTGGCAAAACGCTTTCCTTTCATTGGTCTCTTCAGTTTCGGGAATAGGAAAAAGTCGCAGGGAGCCAAATCTGGTGAATACAGTGGTTGAGGCATGATTACGGTGTTGTTTTTGGCCAAATAATCACAACAAGCATTGATGTGTGAGCTGGTGCATTATCGTGATGCAAAATCCATGATTTGTTTTCCACAATTCCGATCGTTTGAGCCGTATTGCTTCACGCAAACGTTGCATAACTTCCTTGTAGTATTCCTTATTAACCGTACGACCTGTTGGCAAGAACTCATGATGCACCACGCCATTGTAATCGAAGAAAACAGTGAGCAAAACCTTCACATTTGATCGAACTTGGCGTGCTTTTTTCGGTCTTGGCTCTTCTGGCCGCTTCCATTGGGATGATTGGGCCTTGGTTTCGACGTCATAACCATATACCCACGTTTCATCACCAGTTATGACCCTTTTGAACAAATCTGAATCGTCGTTGATGTCATTCAACAACTCCTGAGCGATACTAATGCGACGTTGCTTTTGCTCAAAATTTAGCAATTTCGGAACAAACTTCGCTGCCACACGTTTCATGCCCAAAACATCCGAGAAAATTGCATGGCATGAGCCGATTGATATGCCAACATCCTCTGCAACTTCCCTAATAGTGATTCGACGATTTTCCAAAACTATTTTCTTCACTGTTTCGATGTTTTCTTCGTTTGTTGACGTGGTTGCAACTCCAGGACGCTCATCGTCATTAACATCTTCTCGGCCTTCTGTAAAGCGCTTGTACCACTTATAAACACTTTTTTGAGACAAAGTAGACTCGCCGAATGCCACAGTCAACATTTTAAGTGCATTGGAGCACTTTATTCCATTTTTAACGCAAAATTTAATACATATTCTTTGATCCATTTTTTCAAAAGTAAAAAATCGAAAAACACACAAAAACGTGACTAACCTTTCCAGTTGTCAAAAAAAAACCACTAATCCAAAATGGCTGATAATGCTAACATATAATAAACATATGTGTACCAATATAACAAATAAAAATTCGATAATTGAATGTACACAGCCCGCGAAAATTCAAAATTCACCTTTTCGTTTGAACACACCTCGTATTAAAGATCCGGTTAAAAAAAATTGTAAACTACTTACTCAGGGCGTTCGTTGATTGAGGCTAGTTTGCTCAGAATACGGAAGAGTCTGGCATTGTCCAATTCCATGGCAAGCTGATCTTCCAAGACGTCGGACCTGTATTGATGGGCCTCAATCTGTGTGTAGAATCGGGCTCCAATCATTGGCATGAGGTCAGTGACGCTACGCCTCGAAGAAACTGTCAGCAAGTATCTAAACATGACAAAAATTAATTATTCAATCATGAAAAAATTATCTAAGTAAAAAAAAAAAAATCTTTCAGTGATGTCCTGTGCAAAATATCATCGCACTAGTATGCATACTAAAAGCGAGACACTTTAATGGGTTCTAGCTACAGTCTGACACTTAAAATTGAGGGTGCTGCAATCATTTAAAAGGTTTTAAATAGCAACACAAAGTTGGCTCATAGGAAAATCAAAGTAAGTTTAAAAACAAAATGGTAAAAATGAATGTTTTATTTTAACCAAACAGGGTTAAAAAAATAGCGGTACTTTCCAAAAGGAGATGATTCTACATCATATTCTAAGATAGTTTTATGTAAATTTTTTATTTTATTATTTAACGCTTTGCAGGGAAGATAATTGCTTGGAAAGGCGATTTTTTTTGTTTTTCTGAAGTTTTATCTATCGAAATAACTATGAATTAGATGTCAGATAAATAAAAAATAAAATCAAATACACAGATCAAAAATATAAACAAAAAATAAACATAAAAAAAAATAAATTATGATGTTTTACCTTGTTAAGAACACGTTTTAACCCTTACCACTCCATTATTTTTTAATATTTGTTGTCAGCCAGCTCTAATTTAAATAATGTCAAAATATTAATTTATTGATAGGCAGTTACAAAAAGAGTATTTTATAGTAAAACAAAAACGGAAAACAATCAAAATCTTATTAAAACTTGAATTTAAATGTTTTTTATCGAATAATCACAAGAAACAACGTCACGTGTCAAGTTTTGTGCGCGAAAATACACCGCGTGGGCACGTCTTATCTTGTCGGCCGCCAGCCGACAACTGAGTTGTAGCGTACAAATAGTGATGTCGGCTGGCACCCAACAAAGGAGTGGTAAGGGTTAAAGAAAAAGTTAGTAATAAATGAATTAAAAAATATACTTAGTATTCACCACTTTATAAATATACATTGATATCTACAAGTTTCGAAAGCGATGCTTTCATCGTCAGGAATATATGAATACAAAGTTAGTAGCCTGGTGTTGCCATATTATGACATTTTGTGGTATGAAAATAATAAATATCTACAATTAAATGCCAAGCCATACAAATAATCATCTTTGGGTAGGTTCTTCTATCGGAGGTCAGAAATCTCTGCTGTGGAGACTGGAATGCAACAATTTTGTAGGTTTGTGAGCCATGACATCTATCTTCTTTTTCCTATATTGTTATTAAAACAAGAATAGAAGCTCTCAATAATAAAAATTCTGCCAACCATTGCATACACCAAATTTTCAAGAAGTTTATAACACTGAACATGAAAATATAAGGAAACTCACTGTGTGGGCCAGGAAGGCTTCGATCTGCGCACAAGGTTGTAAATCTTGGATTTGGGATTGAACATATACAGAAAATCTTGACGTGGATGGGCGGTTGTTACCCAAACTAGATAAAATCACTATTGTTGTTAACATTAAGTATATTTCTGGTGAATAATACAAAATGGTATAGCGAGGCTTAGAATCTCTCTACAGTAAGCTAATGAAGCGTGATGTTTACTGAGAATTTCGTGAGAAAAGAAGAATGAATTATGTAGATAATGTTATTTATAACTTTGACATTTTAAACCGTAGAAAGGTACAATGACTTGAATTTGGGAAATTGTCTATTTTTTTCTGCGTTTGCTGCATTGAGTTAAGAACTGATATCTACTATAAGAGTGCAGTCAGATAAATTTAAATGATTGAAACAAACAATAACATGGGATGAAAAATACTAATTAAAATGATAATCTTGCTATAAATACTTAAACACTCACAGTATCAGATTCTTCAGGTCAGGTGAATAAGCCCTGGTGAGGAGTGCCACTTGTGTGTGGGTAACGGCAGGGGACAGGGGGGACCTGCAAGCCAAGGCCAGGACCATTCTCCCGAGGGTGGTGAGGTCATCTTGCTGGGCCTGAGATCATAATTATTACTACATATTAGCTAATTATATTACAATCATGTGGTCATTCAGCATGCCAAAAGGCAAAAGTGACTGAAATTATATTTTAATGAAATTTGATCTGTAATGTGCAACTTCAAAGGTATTTTTTCACCTTTAGAATAACATGGTTCAATGTTATGTGATAATGAAATCTAAAGTTACTTTTCCTACAGCTCATTATCACATGACACAGCAGTGTTAGTTGGAATCTTGTTATTCCGAGGGATCGATAATATGAGTAAAATAAATGTAATGAAGAGAAAAAAGGATGTAGCCAGTAAATGCTTTTGTAAAAAGGTTATTGTTATGGAAAAGTTATGTAAAATTAACAAGCTTAACCCTTTTGCACCGTATGTATATATATGTAAAAACACAGATTTCTGAGTTTTTTCCTCTCTATTTAGACTGAATAAAAATTGGCAGATCTCATTTTATAATTTCTGGCATAACTGGCTTTGCACAATATTTTTTTCGTTGGATTTTAGATACTCGCGAGTATTTAAAAAAAAATTAATACAATATTATGTTTTTCATATCCAGCGTATGATTTGTCATTTTATGTGAAACACTCCCTCTGAGGCCTAATGTTCTTTCAAACGAAAGTAGTAAAACTTCAAAAGTAATGAAAAAGAAACAACAAAATTTATGTATACCAAAAAATTTCAAATAACTCTACCAATTTATTGTTATCAAGAATCAACCATGTTCTACCACTGCCAGTTTTAATTCAGGTGTGAAAGGGTTAAACTTCTGGATGATAGATGAAAATTGAGCATGAAATGTCATTCAAATATAAGGTAGCATTATTGAAAGAGCACCTGGTCGATAGCCTCAGTGGTGGCTTCGGGAGCTCCCCCAACCGCAGCTGCTACCTCCTCGACGCCGCACCAAGAGATACGCACACGATAGCCGTTCACTATCACGCGGTTTGGATCTAGGTTCCTAAAAGGCAATGTTGTGACTACAGAGACATATCGTGGATAACAAGTAAAATGCAATATTACAGTAAGAAATTCACGCAAGAGACAATATGAATGGTGTTATGCAAGACAGTCAATCGACAAGTTGATCAAAGATGCGTTAAAGCTGGCAAAAAATTTTGAGTGCGTACAGTGGAATAGTTGAATACAATGAAGACATAATTAAGAGAGGAAGTGCCCTAATAATACAGAGAGAGGAAACAAGTAAATTACTTATTAGCATCGCATTGAGTTGCATTCTTCTCTTGCCTGTGCGCATCCTTTGTTAGGCAGAGACATGAATAGTTTCACCGCCTACATTATTTACTTTTTTAAATACATCGGTAAATTTACAACCTCTTTCTATTTATTCGTGTGAAGCCATCTTTGTGAACCGATTTCTGTCAGTTAATTATAAAATATTAGCTTGAAAACTATATAAAATTTAATAAATAAACAGTGAAGATGCCGACCAAGTGTTCAGCCTACGAGTATAAAAGCGTTTCAAATAAATAAAAAAAAACATAAGGAATATCATAAAAGCATTATTTGGTGTCTCCTCCAACTGAAATAGAATATTTTCTTTTTTAGGTTGGCAGTACCTATCGGCAAACTTCACATCGAACAACTTTTAACATGGCGTGTTGTGATTCTTTCAATTTTTATGGCTCCACTACAGGTTGGCCGTTGATGGGCCAGCGCTGGCCATTGGTCGGCAAAGTGCGACTCCAGAGCCGCATGTGGCTCTTTGGCCCCTTAAGTGCGGCTCTGGCACAAATATCAAAAAAAAAGTTTGCCGACCACTGAGCTGGGCTGGCTTGGCAATTTCCGGCGAGCCACTACACAATGGCGACGTTCAGTTCTACTTTCAACGTGCTTCCGGATAGACGTGCCGCTGCGGCAATATATTTGGTTAAAAAACGAGATGATTAGTTTTTATTAGTATATTAGGCAATGACATTAAAAACAAATGATATGTAAATGTAATTTTATGATATTATATGCTACCTAATATTATAAAATTAATTTAGGATATTCAGGAAATGTATTATTTTTATTATAATTTGTTGTTATTGTTTTGTTTTTCCTCTCTTCCAATAACTCTACCCCAATAAAAATAGGGTATAAATGCAGACATATTTATTTAAAAATACTTATTTTTAATACAATATTCGGAGAACCACAATTTACAGAAATACCTATTTAGCGTTTATTTTTGTTTTTGGGATTTCATATACATTCATCAAAGGAATGATTCGATGCATTTTATAATTTCATCACATGTTCAAACTACTGCAATTATGTTTAAAAATGTTTCGAAGGAAGCGTAAATATTACTAACTAGGACGTCACCTCCAGAGCACATTCAAGCGGACACTGAACAGTTCGCCGCGTATCGTGTAGTGGGCGCCACCATCACCATCCTTTGATGTGTGTACGAAAAACCGACAACAGGGCCATCCCGCGTCATCACAAGCGCCAGCACAGGCCAGCATACTCCATCATCCGCCAATGGGCCATACGTAGTGGGCATAGTGGCATATGATGGGCCATCATTGGCCATCATCGGCCAACGTGTAGTGGGCCCATTACGCATATTAATTTTTACAAAATAGTAATTTTAAATGCACTGTTTTGTGTCTCCCCCAACAGAAATAGAATATTTTCTTTTTTAGGTTGGCAGTACCTATCGGCAAACTTCACATCGAACAACTTTTAACATGACGTGTTGTGATTCTTTCAATTTTTACGCACATTAATTTTTGCAAAATAGTAATTTTAAATGCACTGTTTTGTGTCTCCCCCAACTGAAATGGGATATTTTCTTTTTTAGGTTGGCAGTACCTATCGGTAAACTTCATATCGATCAACTTTTAACATGGCGTGTTGTGATTCTTTTAATTTTTACGCATGTTAATTTTTGCAAAATAGTAATTTTAAATGCACTATTTTGTGTCTCCCCCAACTGAAATAGCTGTTCTTATTGTAATTAAGTTCAAACAAAACGGTTTTTAAAAATAAAATTTATATTAAGAATGCAATACGTTTGTAAAACTTTACTAATATTCGTATTCACTGAGGAGCTTAATCTTATGTCAATTAACACGGCCAAATTCTATAAATTATCATTTAGTGCGGAGTTTGAGGCTATTTTAACACCATTCAATAATCCAGATAAAATATTCATTGACGTTGTGAAAAATGTCAAGTTTTACAAAAAAAATTATTTGCTTTCGTTTATTACACTTTAAAAATGGAATATTAGGAAAATCACTATCCCAACTGTTGGTGAAAGTTCCTACCCAAGTTGCATTATAATTTATTTTGTTTAGTACATTATTATGGGTCATTGATATACACGACATCCGGGAATAGTGGTACTTTTGGTAATAGTGGTAATAGTGGTACATCCGGTACTTTTGGAATCGATTTTTTGGTATAACATTTATTGATTTGGGTATTTTTTTTAACGTTTTTAATATTTTTAGGTAAATTTGAAAAAAAAACCGTCATTACGGGGTTAATATCAGGTGTTTATTGTCTTTTAAAATGCGCAGAGGCGTAGAACTGGATCAAATATTTTTTTAATCATTTAGTTTTCAAAAAATAAAGAAAAAACTATAAAAAAAGGCAAAATGCGCAGATTGAAGAAATAAAAGTAATTTTTAGTTCTCTATGTGATGTAGATTCACCAGTTCCTGCATGTACCGTTAGTTTCCGGACACCGTGTATAACACATTTGTGATATAAGTGCATTTAGGTTTAGGTTTCCAAGTGGTGCATGTAACAGAGAAAAAAAGAATTGTGGCTGAAGGCTTGTAAAGTGAACAAAGATCTCTTTTCTATCCTCAAAACATTTTGAAGAACGTTTCATCGACAGAACATTGGGTGTAATTCGATTAAAGGATGATGCAGTGCCCACAACATTATATAAGCAAATGTTTGTTAGGTTATGGATTTAAAAAAATAAAAATATTATGAAAAATTACAATTTTTGAAAATTGATAATCCCCACATAATTAAATGCAGTATTTTACAAACAAAAATGCTTTTTATTTATAAAATCAGAAAATAAGAAATAATTATAGTTACCCCATGAAAACGATACGGCGTAGCCGCCACTTGGCAGCCATTTTAGTATTACCGCTTGGACACATTATTTGACACATTCCTGCAATTTTGTATCGATAATATCCAATGTGATCACACTTGCAACCAAAATATGTATAAACCAAGAAAAAATCATGTTTCAGTGTGGAAACCTGTAATCTAACTGAAAGAAATCAACTAAGCTTGCACTTGAAATGGATGCCACATTGAGTTTCTGCGCTGTCTTTTGAATCTTGTTTATGTGATTTGTAAAATTAAATTACTCTTATCGCACCATCTAAATTAATTATACATAAACCCAAGCCAATGATACCTTACACGTTACAAAAATATTAAGTAACTCTTAGTGCATTGCGATTTGGATTCAATTGGTAGTCTCTTTTCCGATAAGTATTCTTATAGTTCATACAGTTCCCACTTAAGAAGTGTGATTTTTTCAGTCCCTTGAAGACTGAATTTGAAAAATGACCCAATTTATCTCACATAAGAAGTTTTTTTCCGGTCTCTTGGAAAAGTTCTTAATAGAGTTAATAAGAAACACTAAATAGGAGCTAATTAATTATGTAGTATCAAAATTACAATACACCAATACAGATACACTTCAATACAAACTATAACAAATGTAAGTTTATGTCAATAGCGTAGTGATGAGTCAATCATGGACGAGTGTTCATTTGTGCCGACTCATTTTGATGAGCCGTGAGCATACGACTCCTGGTAAATTATACCACGGTACTGAACGGGACTATTTTTTTTTTTTAAATGAATATTTAATTTTTTAAAATTCTTGAAATAAAATTTATTGTTTTACATCACAATTATTAACCTAAATATTGAGGTGAAATTTTGTTTCATATGACAACTAATTTATGTACCAACCGGTTTCACTTAGCCAAGGCTACGTCAGGGTAAAATTTAAACTGATAAACAATAATGACGAATTGTCACATAAAAGGTAATTACAAAAATAATAATAATTCATTTATTCCGGAATATGGGGAGGTTAGTGCAATCCCACACATGCCATAAATTAATAATAATGCTGGTTCACTACCCTTGAACCACTTGAGAAAGATTGTTTATTTACCTTAAGAGATAACAGATGTTCGATAGTATTCTCAAGCATTTTTACGATGACGCATCTTTAGATAAGGTTCTTTGTTCTCATTTGTTTATAATCACCATACTCATACGCTTACGCTGGGAGTCGTAGGAGCCACAACATACTGTATCCTGATACTGTATTGGGTGAGCACACTATGCATGGCTCACTGTGCCAGCTTTTAATATGTGCAGCTGTTTAGATTTATCGGAAGAAAATATTGAGCTGATGCCACTAAAATGTGTCATGACCTATTGCTAATGTACTTTTTTTTACAGTAACTCCACACAGGAGACCCCAAGGGAAATAATTTCCCTCGAAGCCTATATCATCTTTGGGGATGCTGTGTGGAGGGTCTTTTAGAGGATAGGAAGGAGTGAACTTGGATCTTGAAGAGACCCATGTTATAGGATGGAGGAAACACAGAGGCCGGCAGATCATTCCACAGCCGAGCTGTTGAACACAAAAACGAGTCGTAGAAGTGACCCGTTTTCATGTGACAAATATCAACCATGTGCAAATGTTAGGCGTGCGTTTGGTGTGTTTCCCGACTATGTACCGGTGCCGAAGAGATCGATGACACTAGTTCCTTGGAGCATCTTCCATTAAAATACCGGTAGAACAAGGATAGCATTCCCACCTGATGTCTGTGCTCCAAAGATTGCAATCCGTTTGTTTAGATAGGTGAATCGATCAAACGGACCACCCATTTCTGTAGTCTAAGGTTTTTTTCAGATATTTTGGGGCTCCCGAGCAGCGGTGGCTGCCAAATTCTACAGAGTCAGTAGTTGTGTACTATTTAAGTATCTGCGGGCTCTGTACAATACGCCCAGAGTCTAAGAGACGAACTTTACTCGATTTCGGGCTTCGATGGAGCCCCCATACCCGAGTTGGTCACTTAAGGTTACACCCAGCATATCAATGGAGGGCTTGTTGGGAAGATTGCTTCCATTAAAGGAGACGAGATAGTCATTTAGATTCCATTTAGACGATCAGAAATGATTGGGTCTTTGAAACATTAAATTCGACAAGGTTATTCTTCCCCCAAGAGGAGACCCTCTCGAGGCAACTGTCCATTCTCTCGTTCAAAGCCCTCCGAGCCGTTGGAGTTTGTGTCCCCTTCGGAGGCTTGTCAAACAAAAAGCTATCATGGACTGTACTGTCGTCCTCGTAACAATGAATTGGTGCACATGTCAAGAGGTCATTCATGTGCAACAAAAACAATGTCGGAGACAGAACCGATCCTTGTGGGAAGCCAGCATTTATTGAATGCAAGGGAGATGAAACCGTCAGCAACCGTCTGAATCGATCTCTCTCTCAAAAAGTCAGCAATCCACGTACACAAGGATACGGGAAGTCCGTAAGAAGGCAGTTTGTTGACAAGTCCTCGGTGTCAAACCCGGTCAAAGGCCTTAGAAATGTCCAGTGAGTCCACCGTAACGTTCCAGGGACCCCCCTCAAACATGCTTCACATACGCGAGAAGATCACCGCACGAGCGGTTCCGCCGGAATCCGTAGTGATGGTCATTAATAATTTTGTTCTTCTCGAGGTATGTGAGCAGTTTGTCGTTGATCACACGTTCCATCACCTCGGACAAAACTGATATGATCGCTAAGGGGCGGTAGTTGGCCAGGTTGGAACTGTCACCTTTCTTAGGTATGGGATGAATGACCGCTTTTTACCAACCACAGGGCACAGAGCCACATTTCAGGGACATTTTAAAGAGCTTTGTTAAAATTGGAGCAATTTCTGTATCACACCTCTGCAATACCAGGGCAGATATTCCATCAGGTCCACTAGCTTTATTAACATTGAGCCCCCGTAAGACGTGGAGTACATCCCGGTGCCGGATCCACAGCTTTTTCATATAGAAACCGCAGTGGGGAACCGACGGCGAGATGGCACCTTGATCATCGAGGGCCGAGTTTTCAGCGAACATTTTCTCTAAAAGGTTGGCCTTTTCGGTGGCGGTGTTCGCTAGTGAACTGTCGGGTCTGGTAAGAGGTGGCAGACTGGATTTGTAGAAATTGCGACCTATGGAGGCCGCTAGTGACCAGAACGCTCTGCTGCCATGCAGCAAGCTTTTTGCTGATCTGTAGTTCATACTCAAATTTTGACCTATTGATGATTCTCTTACTTTCCTTTGCCAATTTATTATATGCTGATCTGTTTTCTGACATTCGTGATGTGTTATAGGTTCGGTAAGCCGCGTTTTTTCATCGAACTGCTTCGGAGCATTGTCGACTGAATCACGGCTTTGAGCCTACACCAGTTTGTTTATCGGTTGATTGAATGAAGCCATCCATCGCAGATGTGATGACTTTACCAACTTCCTGGGCACATTTGGAAGGATCCGAAGTCTGAAAACAGACAGCTGACCATGGAAAAGTATTAAAATGAGCCCGCAGACCGAGCCAATCTGCTGATCTATAGTGCCACATTTTTCTCTTCAGCCTCTCGATTAAGTTATGTTAATAGGGATTGATGTGGTCACCAGGCAATGGTCGGACGATCCTAAAGGAGCTGAGACATCAATCCCATAACCACGTGGCTTGGTAGTTAAAAATAGGACTAACAGATTGGAGCGGTGAGTCTGGGCATTAGGTATCCTCGTAGGCTCCTGAACCAGTTGCTCCAACCCATGGCAAAGAGCAAAGAATTCCGCCTGTCGGCCAGCCGAGTTCGTTGAACATGAGAGAACCTCAACCACGGTTCATTATGAACATTGAAGTCCCAAAACAACAAACTCGGCCAAAGGGTGGCGGGGTAAGAGGTCATCAATAGTTTCACTCAAATGTTTAAATAGCTCGGATGAGTCTGATTCACTGAGGTTTGGTGAGCGGTATAGACATGCATAAAATCTTACCGTACTGGCAAGACTGACGCGCACCCACATTATTTCAAATCTGGAATTTTCCAGACCTAACAGTCACACACAGTTGACGTCAGCTTGGCTATACAAACACCTCCTTTTGGTCTGAACTTAGCTACTATACTGATGATAAGTTTCCTCTTTTTGGTATTAGAGGGCATGATCAATTATTTATCTGCATTCGTTTCCAATGCCATACGCTTACTTTTAATGAAGTTTGGAATGAACATATTTATATAAGAAATGGGTATTAAGTATCGCCAATGTATTTAAGTGAGAGTTCGTCCTTATTGCATAAATATTAGATGTTGCTAACTACAAGAATGAAAACTACAGTAAAATAGTGAGAATTCTTCAGGACTATCGTATATAATCATGGAAATCCATATTATTTTAAGATGGCTTAGGGATGCTTCACATGACACTTATTTCCATAATGATTCCCATATTAGGATCTTTACTTTACACAATCGTTATATTCATACATACAAATTGCTGATATAGTTGCCATTAAAGAAGAAATAATATTTTGGGATAGTAATATTAATCTTAGAAAAATGGCAACACCTTTAACATAACCATAGATCACATGAAATAATCTGTTTTAAAATGTTAAAAAATACATGTGAAATTCTCAATATCTTAACAGTAATCATTCACAAGCACAAGTTAATCATTCACAAGCAGTAATAAACGCAGCCTAGTCTACCTAGTATTTTTAACAATATTTTAAATATATAACAAAATAAACACGCAACATCTCCACATAATATAGGTATGGCAAACAATGACAGTTGTCAAATAATGTCCGCGATTAAATTGAATGAAAATCAGTGTGAAAATAGAGCACGCTCTATTTTTCATACCGAACCCATATGGAAAAACGATCTGTACGAAAAAAGCATCATGTAGAGCGCCCATTAGGCTGGAATGCTTCAAACTCCATCACGTTTGATGACCATCAAATTGACAATCAGCGCCATTTTGAATTCCTGGAGATCCTTATAATATTAGTAACTGCGAAATACATAATGTCGCACAAGGAAAAAGAAACAACTTCGAAAGATCGCTTTAATAATATTAATACTTGAATAATTTTTATAGCGCCAATTTTGTGAAATATCACCTCAAGAGTGCTCTTTCTGATATTTGTTCCTGCTGAGCAAAAATTCATAAAATCATGTTTTGTTCAAAAAAGAGAAATTAATAACTTTACGAATATAATATATGCATTGTTTAAAAATCTTTTCACATTAATTAGGGGTTTGTGATATGTAATTCCGAAACATGGATTTATGATGAATTTTTTATTAACAGCATTTTTATGATTCTTACATAACTAAATCAGTATTACGCACGTTCATGAAGATATCATTCAAAATAACTTTGTATTCACCACTTCATTAAAATATAAATTTCAACATGTTTCGAAAGCGATGATTTCCTCATCAGGAATATATAGAATACATAATAGTATTCTATATATTTTATTATTTATTTGACTTTATCACGAAACGAAATGGACTACTTGCTACAACACGGCCCAAGCTAGCGTTGCAAGTAAGTAACAATAAAAATGTAAAATAGGTAGATAAATAAATGTAAATTAATTAAAAAATTACTTTGTATTCACCACTTTATTAATATACATAGATATCAACATGTTTCGAAAGCGATGCTTTCTTCATCAGGAATATAATACTGTATATTATAAATCATATATTAATACATATCAACATGTTTCAAAAGCGATGCTTTCTTCATCAGGAATATAATATATAGTATTCTATATATTCCTGATGAAGAAAGCATCGCTTTCGAAACATGTTGATATGTATATATTAATAAAGTGGTGAATACAAAGTAATTTTTAATTGATTTATTAATAATGACGGCACAAAGTGAATACCAATCTTTTGAAGAAATTAGAAGATATCATTGTTCATGAAAAAAATTTATGATATAAATTTATGAATTTATGATGTAGGTATTGAAAAATAATTCTTACCAAGAAATAATATATTTTTTAAATGTCTTAAGGTGAAATGAAATAAAAAAATAATACAAGGGCAAGATTTGAGGCCAAGATAAGGAATTTGTAATAATAATGTCGCAAGTATCACCCAGTGGCATGCAGTGACTGATTTCTTTATGAAATCGCAAATATTATCATTAACTTTATACTTGAAAAAATAACTATAAATTCTTATTCATCACTTTATTTCAGGGTATAGCCAACTAGTTTAGAATACAACCATACTGTCTGTCTTCAGGAGAGATAATAATAAAAAAAACCTTTACTATTAGCGAGGTATCATGTGCGCCCTCGAGCAGGATGGGTTGTTTCCTAGTTAACTTTAATCTAAAAGAAAACTGGTACAAATAAAGCCATAGTTATATAACCCAAAGAGGAAGTAAAGAAATTATGAGGAACCCAAAAGAGGATGTAATAATTTATTTTTTTGCACTGGTAGCCCCCCCAACTGAAGAAATAAACTGATAAAAGTGTGTTATGGGCTTGTCTGTGTGTCCGAAGTAAGGTAAATTTTTTAAAGAAATTTCGCAGCCGGCCTTTTAAATTCAGATAAATATGACATATTTCCGTGTAAATTGAATTTTAGCGACTGATTGCCGTCGAGGGCGGCCATTTAAATTCAGATATTCAATGTAAATTCATAAAAATATGACATATTTCCGTGTAAATTGAATTTTAGCGACTGATTGCTGTCGAGGGCGGCCATTTAAATTCAGATATTAAAATAAATTCATAAAAATATGACATATTTCCGTGTAAATTGAATTTTAGCGACTGATTGCCGTCGAGAGCGGCCATTTAAATTCAGATATTCAATGTGAATTCATAAAAATATGACATATTTCCGTGTAAATTGAATTTTAGCGACTGATTGCCGTCGAGGGCGGCCCTTCAAATTCAGATATTCAAAGTAAATCCGTAAACATACTAAACACTTCCGTGTATATTGAAATTCAACAATTCAAATATTTCAAGAAAAATGATGATTTATTCACGTGTAAATCGGAAAATTGTGGCCGATTACTGGCGGTCAGATTCAAATTTACAGAATAAAAATATACGAATTAGGATGATATATAAACGCATAAATCTTAAATTTACCTCATTTTACCGTCAAAGATTTACGAAATTACATGATTAATTTTCACTTAAATAGAATTTTTTCTAACTACTTGGACAAATTTTCATGAGCAAATTAAAATAAATTTTGAACAAAAAAAAACTGTGGGTTTTTTTTTCTTGGGACTTTTTTTGCAAAAATTTCGAATTACGGTTATTTTAAATTTGAGTTTGAATTAACAGGGTTCTCTAGTGTACAGAAATTCTTTCCTATACAAATAATTAATTTCATTGGCCTGTGGGGCCTACGAAAATTGACGAAATCAGTTTTGTTTCTAATCATAATACATAAATCTTATATTGAATTCTGTGCAGTGGGTATATAAACAGGTTAATATAAACGGCGCAGCCCCTGGGCTGCACACATCTGTAATTAATAATAATAATAATTTGAACAGCGCCGTTTTTGTGAAAAATCAGCTTGCTGTACAATTATCATTTATTATTGTTATTATTCCGCAATAAAGTAGTTTTCTAAATATTTATTATTTTTACAAATCAAAAGCTGTTTCTTTTGTAAAAGTAAAAATAATAAAGGTTTAGAGATAATATTTGCAACTAAGACTATAACTGTTGACCATTTTGCTGCTGTTTTGTAATGTTAGATGTTGGCATACCTGCAAGCCAGTCCCTGAATGTGGATAGAGCGCAGGGCGGCAGTCAATTGGACCAACAGGCTCCAGATAGTTGACTCGGGCAACAAGCTTCCGAGACCTCCGGAGTGGGAGTTCCTCAGTGTGATGTTTTTCTGTGGTCAACAATATGAAAAGTTATAAGTACAGTGCATTAAAATGGCTCGTTATAACCAATCAATCGGTAAAAAACCTATAATCTGAAAAATAGTTTGTCGGAATATAAATAACAAATTAAATTATTATAAATTTGATTCTTTTTGATTACAGTACAACTTCGGTTTTATGTCCCCCCTTTTTCATGTTTTCTTGCTTTTCATGTCAAAAACCCGTGGTCCCGTTTTTTCAATACATTGTCATATCTGAGGTGACACCACAATTTACATTAAAAGGAAAATCGCACACATACACATAAACCCACACTAAAATCCATTGAATCAACATCCATCACAATTTTTACCAAAAAATCAGGTTTGTGGGACTCTTGTGTGGTATTCACATAAAAAAATCATATGTCATGTCATATAAATATATTATTCTGTTATTCTTACTCTTGACATGGCCCGAATAGAGTATTTGATTCGCTTGATCGTGTCATGTCTTCCTCGGGCTTCCCCGACTTCTGTCATTCGCTTGGTGTTGTTTTAAATTTAATTTTTACCAGAATTAGGAAATTTTCCCCACACATACATCAGTACCGTTTCTGCCGAGGTCAATGATAAATAGCTTAGGTTGGGTTGTTTCTTTCTATAACCATGATTTGCCTAATTAACATATTCCAAAAACTTCATATTTTTAACCCCGTTCTAACATTTAAAACTAAACATTAAAACACTCCTGACAGTTCGATGTAATTATTTTTAATGACGGAGCAGAGTTATAAACACGAAGATTTTGCTGAAAAGTAGTTTGGGTAAACTTTTGGGTCAGATTGGAACAATCCTACCTTGGTATAACTTGGGCCGCATTGTGCGCTCGTCACGATGGTTACTATTCACGAGTGTCCTACACGTGTCTGGGAATTCTAACAAACTCAACAAAAGGACCTTTCGTAAGCTTTGTGCAAATATTTATGTATAAAACTAAATGCTCTATTTCAGTTACACGCTCCTATTTACCCATTTTTTGACTGGCTTGGGAATGCGAACAATACTAATACTGCTATAATAGTCAGAACACCCCTCCCACTACACCCCGCTAGCTTCAGCACCCTTCAATGTTAGAACGAGATCCAGGACTCTCGAACGTATTTCAGATTTACAGATAAGGCAAGCGCACGCGTTCCTCTTAAGCCTTCATTAATATGATATTACGGAGTAAATTTGATAGCAAAAGATTATTATATTAAGAGAGGTAAAGAGCAAAGTCTTGCCTGGTGCGAGTATGGGCGTGGCACATCCGGATCTGGGAAGGAGTCGTATTGTCCATTGGCATTAATGCCATTCATGTACTTCTCCATTAGAGTCAGACACCCGGGGTGGTACTCGTACACAAAGATAAGAGCTATAACAGACAAAAATAAATAATTTAAAATTAAATTTTCATGTATAGGTACGTATCTAGCATCAATTGAAGACATAAACCAATAAGCGTGTTGTGGGCGTTTCGGTGTGCCTGAAGTAAGGTCAATTTTATCTTACTTGGGGTGATATTTATCACAAACATTTTCAAATATTGAAATTCTTTCTTGAACAGATAATCAATTTCATACTATCAAAAGGTCTTGCAATAAATGGATCACACTTTTAGGGATTTTTTATACAGTCCTCAAAAACAAAAAGAAATGTTTAAAATTTTATATTAATGTGTACCTAGTGTACAGATAACCAAGTATCAGAATTTATATTGGCATTGGTGTCAAGGACAACAGGTTGAATTGAATTGTTGTTATAATTGCTATCTATGTCAATGAGCTGGTTCGTTTTGACTTTTTTCATGAATTTGTACAGAGTGGGCCAATTAGGATAATTTGCTTTTTCAAAATGGTGAATTATTATATTATGTTTAAATAAGAATAATAATTTTAGTGGAAAAAAATACACATTAAATTGCGGGAACGGCTGCAGAGGACTGATTTGTTGTTGATTTTTATAAACAGATAAGACTAAAAAAATCCCTTCGGCACAGGTCCATGGTCAGGAAACACACCAAACGCGTGCCCAAAATTTGTACACAGTTGACATGTCACATGAGAACGGGTAGTTTCTATGACTTGTGTGGAATATAAGTTTTTAGTATTTAAAAGGGCTATCTAGAAAAAAACTATTTAAAAAAAAAGGAACTTAGTTTTGCTAGCTTATTTGGACCACCTATGTACATTATAATAGTAGGTACAAACAGTTATCTCCAAAAGCCTTGGTGGAGAAGACTTGCAGGAGCTTGACGATGTTGGGGTGCTGCAAGTTCTTCCAGTTGTCGATGAGGGTGGGACACTTGGTGGAGGATAGGCGGAAGTCGTGCAGACGGCGCAGAGCAAACAACTGGCCGGTCACGTTGTGCGTCCCGCGGTACGAAGACGTAGTCCCGAAGCAGTCCTCAATCGGCATCAAGTCCACATACTCTTCCACGGCTAGCGGCATTTCTATAAACAAAAAAAATGTTAATTGAAATACGATTGTGATAAATTATTGTAAATATTATTTTCAAATAATGGGAATTTATACCGGCATTTTTTATACAGCTTATCGGCAGGAGTTTAGTTCCAACAATAAACAAAAAAAATCATATAAATAGTGCAATAAAAACATAATTCTTATTTTTCATACAACATTTTAACGTTGAGTGTTTTATTTAGTGAAGAGATAAACTGATAAAAGTGTGTTGCGGGATTGATCAAATGTTTTCAATTTTCTAAAATCATTATTTTAATTTTTTTTTATTTTTAAGTATATCAAATTTAATAATGTCATTATGTATTAAGTTCTGCGAGTATTTTAGCTTTCATTATTGTGTTTGCATTATTGCTGTTTGGGCATACAAAACCATTTTCAAACAGTTTGAAAATGACTTTGAATGAAACCCCGTACCCCTCTCGCTCACTGCCGCACCACCCAGCAATGCACGATGACATATATTGACTATGTATATATTGGCCAATTTTTTCCGGATTCATTGACAAAACATTTTTTTCTGTTGCGTTTGATAAATATGTATGTACTAATTACATCGTCGCTGTTCTGACTCAACCTCATATCCACAAAATCATGTTTTCTCAGGAGACAAAAAAACTGTCTATTTTACATATTTGAAACCAGTTATTTTTTTTTATTTAATGTATTACATTCATCGATATATTAACTACTACATTTGGCATGTTATATAAATAAAGATGATAATTTTGACCCACCGATGAGTAATTTCATAAAACAACTTCTTATTGAATTCCGCTGACTCGCTTCGAAAGACTAGCACGCTACACTCCAAAATAGCATAGAGTGCAAAGTTAATCCCAAATCGCATGATATAATTTAGTCATGCTGATGTTCATTTGGTCCGTCAATAGGAAACCAGAGAGCCACGCGTCACAAGATTGAAGTTCAAATTTAAGATCCCAACCTTATGTAAAACTAACAATCTAACATCGCGCACCGTATGCAAAGCCATTGTTGAGCGTGAACTCTATGATAAAACTACTGCTGTAATATGAATGCATCATACGTCACGAACACACACATCTCCATAGAATACAGGCTTGAAAAAATTGAACACTTCATCAATTGTTGGTTTTTTGAAAATGCTTGGTTGAAACAATCTGTGACGTATATATATTTTTAGTATTCATATAGCTGATTAAATTTTCAATAATAAAGTCCACGATAGTCCTTATCTAAAATATCTCTAACTGTCTCAAATTTGTGTTTGAAAAATGATCTTGAGAAATTTAGCCACTCTGTTGATGCAAACTTGCTGGGAGACAAATTTGCTCGATGTAGACCAACAAAAGGTAACGAGCAATGCTTCTTGGGATCTTTTGACAACAAGATAATGCACTTTCTTTTTGATAAATGTTTTAATGAACCATTTCATTTTGGTTAAGGTGTCGTTTTTAAGATCCACATGCTCTGTCTAGATATTGTTGGTCGGTGATTACATTACATAAAGTATTAATTAAATAAATAAGATTTGCTTTAAAATAATTTAAAATAAGGAAAATAATGAAAAAAGATTTTTGTAGATAAGATATTCTAATTATTTTATCGAATACAAAAATATATTGCCAAGAAACACCTAAAATATGAACTCTGAATAGTATATTTACAGAGATATTAATATAATTATAGATATGTCAAATCAGTTGACAACACCGGCAAAAAGTGATAATAAAATAAATGGTTTTTGTACAATTATTACCCATTACACTCAAGTCATGAGCTGCCACAGTTAGTTTTTTCCAATTTTTAAATTTAATATTTACATTTTTTTCTTTAAAATACAATACTTTGTTATGTATATTATAAAGTTTCCATAAAAACCCATGATAAAAAAAGACCTAATTTAAATCTCATACATAAGGTTCTCCCACACTAGACTTTTTTCCAGTCACTTCATAAACCTTACAAAAGAGTATCACTGCATATAATCAATATCATTGGCCTGTCAAAATATCATAAACCTTACAAAAGAGTATCACTGTATATAATCAATATCATTGCCTAGGAGTTGAAAGGTCTTTTGTTGATTGGCGATATCAGTTTTCTTTCGAATTGGTATAGATCATCCATTCAGTGATTTCATTTACAAATAATGTTTCAAGTTTCAACACAAAGTTACAAATTTCCAAAATGAAAAATAATAATAATAACATTTATTTGAAACGCATGTTATTTTACAAAAATATTTAAGAATGCTTTGATTGTCCAACTAGGAACAAATCCCATTTTTGGACAGTCAAATTGATAAGTTTAGTTCATATTAACACACTTTGAGCGGGAAGGGTATTTTTACCCGCGCGGCCGACTGGTGCTTATCGGCGGGACGGGTAAAATTACCCTTTACGCCGGCTCCACTTTAAAGGCGGGTAAGGTAAAGTTACCCGATTATTTCGCGAGACTATTTAATCTAAACGTTTGAAGACCTTCCAGACTACACACACATATACAAAAAAAATAAGATAAGCCATTGTTTCTTTTAAGTACACACATACTCTTGCGAAGCTCAATGCGCGTAATGATTAATTTGTGCAGAGTCAATTATTCAGTGAATCATATGCTTCATCTTTCCACATTTGATTATTCTTGATGGGTGAGTAGAATGGCAATTTTATCTTGTTAAATTTCATAGATTGTTTGTCGTGGTACTGGGAATAGGAGTACCTATTATATTTTTATGAGATGTTATAAATTCATTGGACCTTTACTCTAATGAGATAATCCCGAGGATGTTATTGCAATAATCATTTCCTGAATGAGAGATAACACAAAAATTCCTTAGCAATTGGATGTATTCCTGGAACCCATATATGGTAAGTGCATACACGAAATTTCATAAAAAAATAGTGGATGGTTTAGAAGAGAGGGCGATTTTTGTAAAATTATTTTTTATTGCTTTTTCGGCTGGTTTTTGCCCGCTGCACGCACCTGTGAAGGGTGTGGCGGCCGCCCGCTCAAAGTGTGTTAATATACATATACATGAAAGAATATAAAAGAATCCATAAAGTAAATTTACAAAAAAAAAAAAAAAGTTAAATCTATCCACAGAAGGAACCAACTTCATGAAAAGGTGCCTAGATAATATTTCAGTACAAGCTCATTACAAAAAATACAGGAACTTATGTAAAAATTTAATTAAATCTACGAAGGAAAAATATTATAAAAAGTTCATTTACGAAAATACATTCTCTCCAAAATGTTTGTGGGAAGCATTTCGTGATATTAGTAAAACAAAAAACAGTAAGTCTTCCGAAATTAAAACATTGAACATCAATAACATACAAGGAGTGTTCAAAAGAAAAGGTGAATTTTGGGCTGTGTACATTCGATTATCGAATTTTTTTTTTGTTATGTTGGTACACATATGTTTATCATATGTTAGCATTATCAGACATTTTGGATTAGTGGTTTGTTTTTGACTCAAAATTTTGCAATTTCGGAACAAACTTCGCTGCCACACGTTTCATGCCCAAAACATCCGAGAAAATTGCATGGCATGAGCCGATTGATATGCCAACATCCTCTGCAACTTCCCTAATAGTGATTTGACGATTTTCCAAAACCATTTTCTTCACTGTTTCGATGTTTTCTTCTTTTGTTGACGTGGTTGCAACTCCAGGACGCTCATCGTCATCTTCTCTTCCTTCTGTAAAGAGCTTGTACCACTTCTCTTTTGAGACAAAGTAGACTCGCCGAATGTCACAGTCAACATTTTAAGTGCGTTGGAGCACTTTATTCCATTTTTAACGCAAAATTTAATACATATTCTTTGATCCATTTTTTTCAAAAATCGAAGAACACACAAAAACGAGACTAACCTTTCTAGTTTTCAAAAACAAATCACTAATCCAAAATGGCTGATAATGCTAACATATGATAAACATATGTGTACCAACAAACAAAAAAAAAAATTCAATTACTGAGCAATGGCTGAGCCGGAATTTTCCCTCAGCACTGTTCAAATGCACAAATTCGCATTTCCCAATGAAATCTCAGTCAAACTTAAGTTATCGAATTCTGTGGATTAGAGTTCTCCTCAGTGAAAGACTAGTTATAAAAAGTGTCAACAGTGTCAAATGACAGCGTAAACGTCAAATGTCATAGATATCTATGGTCTCAAACGTCATTCGTTTCGCGAACTATTTTCTGTATGTTTCCGGTCCTTTTCGACATTAATACACCGGAAGATGTGATCAAATCCACAATCTTCATTTTTTCATTGTGAGTGAAATTCTTCCCACGTTTATGTTTGCTATCCATGTCGATTTCATGTTAAGACTGATTGAAAATTGAAAGAACGCACAGAAGACAAATGTCAACAATGTTTACTTCCGTTTTCGCGGCATCGGTAATAGTCAAGGTAACACTTTATTTTTAACATATGCGTTTTTAAATATAAAATGTTGGTGTTTGTATTACAATATTTAAGACAAATAATATGTATTCATAATAAATAGAAAATTAACTCGTCTATGTTAATTTAACATTGAAAGTATTTACTTTGATGTCATTTTATTGACTATGAACCTGTGGGGGTACAATTATATTTTCCATAGAAGTGGGCGAGTACTTCATAGACAATTTAGGAAGTTCAAAGATGAAAAATGTTTAGAGACAGTCAAATAGCGCGAATACTTAACAAAACACTTGGCCGATCGGCAGCTCAGTTGACCATTCGAAAGGTTGGAGAAAACGGCCGTTACTGTTTTTTGTTTTACTAATATCACGAAATGCTTCCCACAAACATTTTAGAGAGTATGAATTTTCGTAAATTAACTTTTTATAATAATTTTCCTTCATAGATTTAATTAATTTTTTTCATAAGTTCTTGTATTTTTTGTAATGAGCTTGTACTGAAATATTATCTGGACACCTTTTCGCCTTTCCATGAAGTTGGTTCCTTCTGTGGATAGATTTAACAAGGCCAGGAGAGATCTAGGGCGTGAGTTTAAACTGGCTGTTTGATATGAGTTTCTTACTAGTATGTTTATATATATTTGAATGTAGTTTACTAGTGAATTCCTTCATCGCAATGTTTGTGTCAATTTAGTCAAATACGTTTAGCCAGTTTTTTTAATGCAAGTCCTCAAGTAAATTAGTGTAGTTTATTCGAGGGATGTATTTAATTTTAGCAGTTGGGTAGGTTTAACTTTGAGGCAGAGGGCTGTAGTATAGTGATCGATGTGTAAATAACAAATGAGTCAATGAAGTTAATATTTTTTACATTCACATGGTCTAAACAGAATTTAGTCGCACCCAGTTCACGAGTAGCCGTGTTAATTGTCTGAATGAAGCCGTTTTCGGTAAGAAGACATAAATAATCGTTTCATTGTTGGTGATATTGAGGAATAGTATTAATATTGAGATCGCCTATAATGATTTGATGTGCAAATTTTTTAGAACTGTTGATGGTTGATTGAAGTGAATTCAAAAGTGTCGATGTTTTGAAAAGATGGTGATCTATATATGGCGAAAACACATAAATAATTATTCAGTACAATTTTTAGACAGTTTGCTTGAGATAATACAATTTCGTCGACTTGCACTTGAATTCCGTCCCTTATGTAAACGACAATCACGCTAGATTTATTAGAATTTATAGTTGTGTGATATTCTGTGTAAGTGTTTATAATTTTAGAGGTATAATCTTTATGGATCCAACATTCCGATATATGACATCGAAAGTATAAGTAAATTGATCAAGAAATATCAAAAAATCATCAATGTTTGATGAAATATTTTTGATATTTTGATGAATTATTTTTAAATTATAACAATTGCAACAATAAATATTTAAATTTTTAAGATTGTCTATCACATTCATGTTGCAAGTTATACCGGTATCATTATAAATATCACATGGTAATTGGATCATAAAAATATTCAAATGAACGTTGACCCAATAAATGTTGCAGAATTTATGGATTCACTTCCAAAGTATAGTACAGTATACAGCAGTGTATATCAAAACAAATATAATCATAGTAGTCTCACATAAGTGATTGCAAAAATAATAAGTATTGGAGTTGGAATTGCGGAAACGGTAGCATATTATAATAACACATGTAGATGAGCGAGACAAGACATATCTCGAGAGTGTATTTAGTTAGAATAATTCAAACTTATAGCGATGCCAAATTGGATTCATTCGATATAGTAATTGCATTTGTTCCTTCATCCTTCCGAACATATATTTGTCCCGCTTTAATCCAGGTAAATCTGTATTTTTTGTCTTTAGCCACTTGCCGGGTTTTGAAATATAGGTGATTAGTACGAAATGTCAGTTGTTCTGAAACATAGATCGCCAAGCGGGACCCGGCGATACCGATGTTCGACGGGTTGAGTTTGTCTTCTCTATTGGTATTATTTTTGTTGAATGTTTTCACATCAGACAAAAGCTGATTTCTTGCGAGATTAGACTTTAGTTTCATGATAATTGATCTCGGTTACTTCTGGTTATTTTTTTTTGCTGATCGATAAACAGCATCGAGGCCATTTAGTCGATTGGGAGACCCGGTTGTTTGACAAATGTTAAAAATAACATCTTTCAAAATTTCGCCTTCGGTTTCTGGGACACCTCTAATTTCCAAATTATTGGCCTTGAGGGTTCGTTCCTGGAATTCTCTGCCATTTTCGAGCACCATAATCCTGGCTTCCAAAGCAGAGTTCTTTGTTGAAAGCTCATCATTAAGGAGCTCAACCTCGCGGATTCTGGTCAGTAAGTCCTTGTACTGCGCACTCATGAACTGAATACTTTCAAGGATTTTATTATCTTGTTCCATGATGTCATCTTGTTTTTTTTTTCCAAGTTGGTAGTTTTGTTCATGACTAAATCCTGAAGGTATTCTAGATTAGTCGGCATCTGAGCGGCGGACGAAGACGATGATGTTTTGTTGGCCATTTTTTTTTAACAGCTCCAAAGGTGTGTTATCGCTGGATGTTTCCGCCGGGATAGTAGTGCCAATAGCGGTGGATTTCGTGTCCCCTTTACATTGCTTGCACTTCTGTTGGGTTCGACGTTCTTGAGTAAGTCTACGGTAAGTATTCTCCGATATCCCTCCACAGGCTAGATGATAGGTGGCTTTGCATGCCGAGCACACAAATATCGACTCGGAATCAGATAGAATCACTTCAGGGCATAAACGGCAATGCATTATGGATAGTATTTTACTACAGACGTTGGACACACTTTAAAACTTTCAAATTTTATTTTTACTTTTAAACTTTTACTATTAAACTATGTAAGATCACTTTGTTGTGATTTTTAAATATGTTAGGACTTATACCCAAACAGGAAACACCATAGATAGCTTCCCGATTTTTTGTTGAATCACTTTAAATAAACTTTTAGGTGGGGCTAAAATAATATGAACTAGTCAGTGAGTTGTATTGTTATTGATGTGTAATTAAGAAGAAAAAGAAAGAAGGGTAATTCGGATTTTTAAATAGATTGCCTCCGTCCCCTGTTTGCTCCCAATACAAATTTAATGTTGGATGCTTAGCTACGAAGGCGGTACAGCTTTTTCCATCAATTTTAAAGTTTATGTTCAAAAGGAATACAAAAAGTCAATAATGTTTTTATTTCTTAATTACGATAAGTTATTCAATCAATTGCTAACAAAGAATGGTGAAGAGGATGCGGATTAAGGAGGCCTTCGTCCAACAAAGGATAATAAAGTTAATGCAGAAAAATAAAATACAAACTTACCAGGGTACATATTTGGGTCGGGCTGTTGAAGAGCAATCTGGTTGCGCAGCAAAACTTCTGAACGCACCAAATCTGGATTGTGGAATGAAGCAGCTAAACCTGTAATACATACATCATATTATTATATATGTACAAGTGTTGTAGATGTTTTCAAATTTACTTTCTGAGCTCAGACTAAATGGAAGGTCATTCCTAGAGTGTGGACCCAGTATGTTAAAAGCTGTCATGAAATTTCGCAGCATTCGTATGAGAGGGTTCAACCAATCTGTTGATGCATCAGACTTGAAGAGTTCCAAGTCTGATGCATCAACAACCCGTCTTCCATCGGGTTAATCATGTCTGAGAGTATATATAATAGTGCAGTTTTTATGTCATCTTTAGAGTTGTGATGGAAAGGATGCTAGAATGCATGTTGTGTTTCGTCCTCTTTCTTGTGGCAACATTTGGAAAAGTTTCAAATCCTGCAGGTTTGTTTGCAATGCAATGATTAATTACCTGCTTTAATGTTTTGCGGAATGTGGGTTGGTGTCCCTGAATACATTTGGGGGAGGTTAAACTGTGAGCTTGAACCACCCGCAGCCAGTTCTTCCATATTCCCCACATTCTGGTGCTGCGGCTGGTGTTGCTGAATCGGAGCAGATTCTCCATTGGAGGAGTAAAAGTAGATGGTGCCACCGACATTCTCCTGAAAATAAAATACATGCAAATTATTAAAGATTCCAAATGCAATGCTTTCTAATTGATTTATAAATATGGATTTTTGTACGGACAGTTTCAGTGCCTGCTGCGGGATTCAAACTCAATAGAATAAGAAAATATACACTTTTTACATTGACCATCACAAACAAAAATTGCATACAGAAGTGTTAAAAATACACAGCAAAAATCTTAAAATGTTCTCCTGTATAATGTGACATTTTGAGCTAGAGTTTTGGCTGTATGGCGACGATAAATTCGGCTCTGAACCATGTAGATGAAGACCATCCCTATCTACAGTGTTAAAAAGCATAGTTTTACAGAAGGACTTTAATAAAAAATCACTCTACCTGGTGAACTTGATTTGGAATTTGCGCTGGCATCTGCGCGTGTGAGAGTTGTCCATGTGTCATTTGTGGATGAACCATTAGTGGCATATGCGTGGGCGATGGTTCCTTCGGAGGAATCGTCATCTCATCCAAATTTGAATAGAAAGTCCCCGGGATGAACTCTGCATTCTGTAAACCACAATAATGACAATATTATTAAATGTTAGACGGGTTTTATTAAATACCAGCAAGCCTAAACTACTTTATGGGGATATGAAATTGATGAATAAGCTTGACAGACTTACAGGATTCAGTTCTGTCGGAGATGTGCCTATCCTCCCAAGATGTTGCTGACTGTTGGCGCCTGATAGATTCTAAGAAGAGAAAAACTCTACATTAATATATAATGTACTTGTGAAACTAATACAAAATACAGCAAACACCAGCAAATATATGAATGTTTGCTTGAGGAACTACTGAAACTGAGGAGCTCGATTCAATAAATACTTATGATGGAAATTGCAGTTTTGAGTAAAACGCATTCAAAGTTTTGTGAAATGGAAGAATCACTTGTAACTAATGTTCAAACTTTTGCATGTAGCTCCATCAGTGTAAAAAACCTATAGAAGTAATATGTATACAACAGATAAAGAAGGGATTGGAGATATCAAAAAGGCGATGGCAGCAAAAACAGCCTGTGTGCGTTTAAGCAGTTATTTCATCCAGCTCCTCAATCATTTTATATAATATGCAATAATGATAACAGCGACAATTCTAATAGATTGCAGTTATGGGCGGCGTGCGTTCCTTAGTAATGAATTTCTTTGACCAAGAGTAAAATTATTTTCTTAAAAACTGCATTATGTAAATGTATCCAATATGTATATTACATATCGAAAAGCAAACAAGAATAGATCACCACACACCCTTTACATTTACAATGTATCTGAATTATAATTAGAGCATCATTAGTTTTAAAACTGAAAATAGTAAAGATACAGTGACAAAAACTTTAACACAAGTTTGGCTTGCTAGATACGATCAATACATTACTGTTATAACGATTGGCTCAAATGATTGAACTCACCATGTATGTAGCTAGCTTTGATTCTTGTGGGATAGTGTTCAATTCTGGAGTAAAGTTGGCCGATGGAGTAAAGTTGGACGGGGGAGAAAAGTTGGTCGGCGGGGAGAAGTTGGTTGGTGGAGAGAAGTTGGTTGGTGGGGAAAAGTTGGTTGGTGGGGAAAAGTTGGTTGGTGGGGAAAAGTTGGTTGACGGGGGAAAGTTGGTTGACGGGGGAAAGTTGGTTGACGGGGGAAAGTTGGCAGATGGGGGAAAGTTGGTTCCTGGGGGGAAGTTGGCACCAGGAGTAAAGTTGGTACCAGGAGTAAAGTTTGCACCAGGAGTAAAGTTTGCACCAGGAGTAAAGTTTGCACCAGGAGTAAAGTTTGCACCAGGAGTAAAGTTTGCACCAGGAGTAAAGGCGTACACCGATGGGTCCATTATGTAGGCTACAAAACAACAACAAAAAACAAACTTGAATTTGATACAACAATAATGAATTTTGGGAGCAATATAAAGGGTTATTTGAGTGAGCCAGAGTAGTAAGATTGAAAAATACGGCTTGATGTTGTAACTGAAAATGATTTTTTTAAATTTCAATTTTTTGTATGGTGATTTTCAGGATTCTTTCGGTTACGTGGGGTACTGCCCCAGCGATAATCAGAGTATCTACCACTCTGAACTAGCGTAATTAATTCAATAGGAAACATGCTAAGATATTTATCACATGAGAATGCGTTTGTGGAATTATGTGTCAGCCTGTTTCCTCCCTCCTTCAACACGAGTCTCCTCAAGACCTACATACCCAAAGATAAGGGAAGGGCCCTAAGGGAAATTATATCTTTTTGGGCCTCCTGCGAGGAGGTAATACAAAAAATAAGGATAAAATTAACAGAGGCTCTATGAATATTCCAAAAACTAAGGGAGACCTGAAGATAATTTGATGGAAAACTGACTTTGGACAGAAATATAAAAGTCTGAGGGGTGGAATGGCAAACAAGGGAGATCACCAGTGGATTGGACATACCACGCGTACCAACCAATATGGGCAATATTGTTAGAATTCAGGGCTCCTGGGAAATACAGAGAATTCTTATCAAGATAGTGAGCGTCTCTTGATGATGACCATACAGTCATAAGTGATAAGGAAGAAGAATAGTGTTGTCGAATAAAAAAATAAATACTCAAGCATCTGACATATTTTCATCTGGTTTTCAAACTGGCAAAAAATTAATCAAGAAATGAAATTTAGATCGACAGACACTGTAAATGCAACATACGAAACAGACCAAACATATGTCATATCATTAGTTAAATGTATCATATTTCTTTATGTAGGATTTAAAAATATATATTTGTTTAAAAATTACACATGCACAGATCTGACAACACATACATTATAAAATTCGTAAAAATATAGCAAGAGA
This sequence comes from Halesus radiatus, assembly GCA_022606495.2. NCBI lineage: Eukaryota > Metazoa > Arthropoda > Insecta > Trichoptera > Limnephilidae > Halesus > Halesus radiatus. The sequence continues at coordinate 414,052 of JAHDVE020011177.1, forward strand.
TTGAAAATACCTTCGATGGACAGTAGATGGGGATTTAGTTCATTCCTGCTCTTCAGTACTTGGAGAGAGATTATAAGTAAACACTAAACACAGCAGACTTGATACAGGAGTATCTGATATGATTTATTAACTGATTTTAGTCGAGCGCTCAACGGCGTAAACCAACCGGAGTTTGATATCAACAGAGAATTATGTCTTATGTCTTTCGTCTGGCCCAAGAGAGGAAAAGAGCCATAAACACTTTGCATAGACCAAAAATCGTAAAAAAGATGAGGAATGGGGATAAAACCAAGGTTTTTAATCTATGGTTTTATTTTTATTAATGAGGAAAGTGCCTGCCAGACGATCGGGTGGCCCAGTAGTGTGGCCGACGGAAAAAATATATTAACCGAGTTTTTATTTTTTGACTTGGCAATAATGTCAATACTCCTTGTCTCCGCTGAACGAAGCAGTCTTGAAATTTGAAATCTGAAATTTCGCTCTGGAAATCGCGCTTTATTTATCGTTGTAAAAAATTAACAGAGGGTCTATGAATACTCCAAATACTAAGGGAGACCTGATGATAATTTGATGGAATACTGGCTTTGGACCAAAATATAAAAGTCTGAGGGGTGGATGGGAAAACAAGGGAGATCACCATTGGACTGGGCACACCACGCATGCCAACAAATACGGGCAGTATATTATTAGAATTCAGGGCTCCTGGGAAATATAGAGAATTCTTGTCAAGACAGTGAACGTCTCTTGATGATGACCCTTCAGTCATAAGTGATAAGGAATAAGAATAATGTTGTCGAATAAAAAAATAAATACATAAGCATCTGACATATTTTCATCTGGTCTTCGAATTGGCAAAAAATGAAATCAAGAAATGAAATTTAGATCGACCGACACTGTAAATGCAACGTACGAAACAAACTGAAGATATGTCATATCATCAGTTAAATCTATCATATTTCTTTACGTAGGATTTAAAAAAAAATATTTGTTTAAAAATTACACATGCACAGATCTAACAACACATACATTATAAAAATCGTAACAATATAGCAAGACATTGAAAATACCTTCGATGGACAATCGATGGGGATTTAGTTCATTCCCGATCTTCAGTACTTGGAGAGAGATTATAAGTAAACACTAAACACAGCAGATTTGATATAGGAGTATCTGATATGATTTATTAACTGGTTTTAGTCGAGCGCGTAACGGCGTAAACCAAACGCAGTTTAATATCAACAGAGAATTATGTCTATCGTCTGGCCCAAGAGAAGAAAAGAGTCATAAACACTTTGCATAGACCAAAAATCGTAAAAAAGATGAGGAATGGAGATAAAATCCAAGGTTTTTCATCTATGGTTTTATTTATTCAACGAGGATAGGTTCATAATATCTCTATGGATTAACGCAAAAAGGGAGGAACTAAAACTCGGTTTAGGTATTTACTGTAAGTCGTTTATTCTTCTATGCGAGGGGTTAGTCTTAAATTAGAGTTAATCTTAACTAGGTACAGAATATGATTAAAATTAGTCAAGTACTTAATTCTACGTCTTAATTCTTAAAATTAGCGATTCACTTTGCTTAAGTCTACGAAAGAGTTTGATTCTTAAAACTACAGATTCACTTGGCTTACATCTACGGGAAAGTCTATGTTACTCTACGGAAAAGTCTTTATCTTCAGGTGTGATATTAAGTGAAAGTCTGAGTATTCACTGGGTGACAAGGTGGGAGAATTATAACAAGAGTTCAAAGGCACTTCCCTTTTCTGATGACTATCCAGGGTTCAGAGAGCGGTTTGGTATGCAGAGTCCCCGCGTTCGCACTATATATCCAAGTACCTCGGAAGTAGGTACTAACGCGGCGATAATCAGAAGCCTGGGCGGTCTCTAGGGTTTGATCTCCGAAGGGCGAGGATCATTATCTTCCTGGGCGGAAGAGTTGGGTCGACTCGCTGTGCAGAGCCTGGGGGGGCTTCTACGGTAGATCTCCGAAGGGAGAGGATCAGTATCTTCCTTGGCGGAAGCGTGGGGTCGACTCGCGGTGCAGAGCCTGGGCAGCTTCTACAGTAGATCTCCGAAGGGCGACGTGGGGTTGACTAGCGGTGCAGAGCCTGGGCGGCTTCTACGGTAGATCTCCGAACGGAGGAACTCAAACTTCCTCCTGGGGTGGAGACGTAAAGCCAACTGATGTCAGAGGGCCTGGGCGGCCTCTCCGAGAGGCGAGGATGGGTACCTTCCTGGGCGGAAGCGTACAGTCAACTACTCCGTGGCCTGGGCGGCCTCTCCGAATGGCGGATATGGGACAAATCCGATCCGGAGTAGTGAAGTCAACTCTGGCCGTTCACGCGAGGGAAGAACTCGGACTTCCTCCTGCGATGGAGATGGGTACCTTCCTTAACGGAAGCGTATAGTCAACTTGTCCACGTATTCTGCATTCGGAACTCAGCTGGTCCCGCGGCCTGGGTGTCCTCTCCGAAGGGCGGAGATGGAACAACCTCCTAAGCCGGGGCTCTGAACTAAACTGTCTCGACAACCAGCTCCTCTTGTTGCTGGTTGTCTTCTCTTTGTAGGGATATAGTTCTCCCTTTCCCCGTTTGATGGAAACGTTGCCCTGGTTCCCTGGCGCTAGTGTCGATCATTAAGTAATTAAATCGCTAGATGTCGCTGGTAGACCCGTTCTGCAACTTAATCGTCATTATTTCCGAGACATCCTTTATTTATGATAGACATATTCAGCATCGGATTATTTATTACATAGCTTAATCTAAGTGTACAATAATGTTCTTAAATCTAGTTAATTAATTCTAAAGTTAATAATGAAATATTTCCTATCGTTCAATATATTTTTTCAATAGAAAGAGATCCTTGTCCCACGGTTCTTGAAGATTTTCGGCACGGCTGTTTGTGTGGGGCCGGCTAGTTCAGGGTCGGTTTTATAACTTCTATTTTCTAGCGAGCCGCTAAGGTCCTTTTGGGATTATTACGACGCTTGCGTCGAGTGGCCCTGTGTCATTTTCTGCCGACATTCTAAAATAATAGTTAAGGGTACTCTAAGCTTTACGATGGTTTCCGGTCCATCAATGGTGAAAGATGCTAACGTATTGTGCAATTTGTTCAAGGCCTATCTAGTCGGGGGAAAGGAATCAAGATGCACATGTTTCAAAATAAGTAGGTCTGTGAATTCGGCCATATGGGAAGTACCAATGGGTATATCAAAGGCATAGAAATATTTATATTTATTCAAAGCATATATAAATTATACAAAAAATGATAAGAATTTTGATGTGTTAAGCCTAAAGATGTCTAAAAATAAGGAATTAAAGAAAAAATCTCATAATTTATTAAATAAGTACTTTATTCCCTTTCTAAACCACCAGACCGAGCGCGTGCATTAAGCGGCGAAGCTTATAACTGTTAGTATAAACCTAATATAAACTAATGGAAATCTCAGACGTAACAATACAAGGGGGGAAATGTCGAGGAGCTCGTGCATCTACTCACCATCAAGATTGGAGTCAAACATATAGATACTGACATAGATTATATCATTCGCGTAGGACTTCACCGTCCTTCAAATGCTCCAGGAGCCAGACCGGAAGTAAATAGACCACGACCGATTATCGTACACCTGACTCGACGTGTTCTCAAAACACAAATTACTAAAGCAGCACGTGTCCGGCGTAACGTAACATCAGAAGATATCGTCAAAGGGCCAACGAGAGGAGTATACTTTAACGAACGTCTAGGACATAAAAACCGACAGCTATTCCAAGCTATTCTATTAAAGATTGTATTCTAGCAAAAAATGAGGATTTAACTTTGTATGGACTTCTAATGGTCAAATCCTAATAAAGAGACAGAAAAAAAAGTGGCACGCATCGTATTCGATCCAAAAAGGAGTTATTTAGAATTGCCGACCCGCGAGCACACGAGACCGCTATGACATCAGGAGAGACATTTGATAGCGGCAATACAACAGGGACTAAGGACGACACCAACGCCGCAGAGATGGAAACAGAAAAAATGTGTCAACTTAACCCCAATCTTCGTTAACTACATATAATCAAATTCCATACTAACTTTACTTTTATAATTTACTTCACTGTCATACTTATTACTCTAATATACCTGAAGATCTTATGTGATTTCAAGCTCGAGTGTTATAAAATAAATAATAACTTGGTGATCTGACAAATAGAGAAGAATTAGAATCAGATATTGATAATACTTGGAAAACTTTATCTCACGTCATAGAACTGCCAAGTATGTGCAAAAGCGTTTTAAATTTGAATAACCGCTCACTTATAATTCTAAATATTATCATTCGTAGCATTAACTCTTACTTCGACTCGTTCCTGGTAATATTACATGGCCTGGACATCCAATTTGACGCAATCACCTTGACGGAATGTTGGCTAAAGGACCACTATGTAGCTAAGACACTTTAGAATTATAAAACGCTTAACACAACTATACATAATAATCAGAACGATGGGGTGGTTGTCTTTATTTACGACAAATTACCAGTCAATGTATCGGAACCTATTTTCTTAAACGCTGACTGTATTGAGACTAACTTTCGAGACTGATTTAGTGATATTCTGTATCTAAAGGTTCCCGGCCTTTAGAAACAAAGTACCGTTCTTGCAATCATTAAACAATGCTCTCAGAGAAACATCCACTTCTAAAAACGCTGTACTAGCAGGTAGGTGACATCAATATAGACATCAGCCACAACAGTATCCTCAGAAGTGCATCTGAGTACGTCTGTATCACATATGAACATGGTTTAGCTCCAGCGATTCTGCACCCAACTAGGAAAAACTCCTGCTTGGATCACATCATGGTCAAGTGTAGTTAACAAATTATTTCAATAGTGTGTCAATCTGGGCTAACTGACCACTATCCCGTCATGGTTTTTGAGGTGATTTTCTCACGAAAACGGCGCTATAAAAATAATCCATTTATTATTATTATTATGGCCAGTATCCCCGGACATCATAGTAAAAATTGTCTAAAACAAGAGTTATAAATAAAATTGATTATGCTACCACTAAAACACACTCCGTAACGAAACGTGATCAGAGATTTGTGATCAGAGTGATGTTAATAGTGCCAGTGAATCTCTTACAAACAAACTAACCCATATCATGTCCGAGAATATCTCTGAATGTACCGTAAAAACAAAGTGCTTAAAATAATGGGTAACTGAGGAACTATTACGTTCCAAACTGCACATGCGTCTCTCCAAGGAGCCGTACAATCAATCACCAGGGGAATACTATAAGAAACATCGTGAAACACGTAAGGGTGTAATAAAAACTGATATGGTACACTATTATCAGAAACTTACAGAAGAACATAAATCATATCCTCATAAAACATGGAAGATAATTAAAGAAATAGGCCAAATCCAGAAAAACAAAACCAGTGATCACTCTCACTTTCTTAAGAAAAATACTGACGAAGACAACAAAAATCCTCTAAATAAAATTAACGAATTCTTTGGAACAATTTAAATATGCCAGTAAAACATTTCAATAACTAGGTGTACCGAAACATGATCTTGAAAGACTTGTTAAAATGCAAATAAACTTCTTTTCATTTTTTTTGCATCCAGCACAGGAAGAAGAAATCTCAATAAACTCAGGCTTCAGAACAAACTCTACCCCGGGTATAGATACATTTCCTACCAGACTGCTCCAGGAAAGTAAAACTTCTTTGCTAAAGCCCATCACCCACATCTGTACCCTCAGCACATCGACAGGTTTGTTCCCTCAAAAGTTAAAAAAATCAGGGATCACACCGATCTATAAAGAAGGTGATCAAAGCAAGGTTTCGAACTATAGGTCAATATACCTCCTAGCAAGTATCTCAAAGATTTTGGAGAAACTAGTTTAGTATAGACTATAGAGCTATCTACAAACTAAACCCCCAGCCAGCTCGGCTTTAGAAGCGGCAGGTTCACGGGAGACGGAGTTGCCACTCTCACTGAATATATTTCAAAAAGTCTTGATGATAAGAAACGATGTATTGTTGTCTTCCTAGATCTAGCTAAAGAATTCGACTCTGTTTCTACAAAAAATCTACTAAATAAAACAAGAAGGTATTGTTATCAGAGGTCTCCCGCGAGAATGGTTCCAAAGTTATCTATCCAATCGGTCACAAATAATTCGCGTTAACTGTAAATTCAGCGACTCTACTAATGTTGATTATTGCGTTCCCCAGGGCAATATATTAACTCCACACAGGAGACCCTGAGGGAAGTAATTTCCCTTAAGGCCTATATCATCTTTGGGGATGCTGTGTGGAGGGTCTTTCAGAAGATAGGAAGGAGTGAACTTGGGTCTTGAAGAGACCCATATTATGGGATGGAGGAAACACATCATTCCACAGCCGAGCTGTTGAACACAAGAATGAATCGTAGAAGCGACCCGTTCTCATGTGACAAATGTCAACCGTGTGCAAATGTTGGGCGCGCGTTTGGCGTGTTTCCCAACTATGCACCGGTGCCGAAGGGATCAATGACGCTAGTTCCTCGGAGCATCTTCCATTAAAATACCGGTAGAAGAAGCACAAGCAGTAGAATTCCCACCTGACGTCTGTGCTCCAAAGGTTGCAACCCGTTTGTTAAGATAGGCGAATCTATCAAACGGACCGCCCGTTTCTGCACAGCGTCAAGGGTTTTTTTCAGATTTTTTGGGACTCCCGACCAGAGGTGGCTGCCAAAGGTGGCCAAATAGTTACGTTTGATGATGATATAGTTATTATTTTTGTAGCTTCTTCCTGAGAAGAGGCGGGCAAGCTTGAGGAAGTTTCTTACTAAAAATTACTAACGGTAAAAACGTCGGAGTTGTTTTCAAAAAAAAAATTTCAACTATTGCAGCCAGTGTTCAATATTGGCTCTCCTTACCCAACTGACCCCAGTTTTATAAATTGAGTGATCTGTTCGGTCTTTATGCTAATATCATTCTCCGACAAATTAATGTTTATGGTTTTATTGATAAGTGTCATCGGAGTGTCATGCTAAATACGAGTGCAATTTCTAGGTGTTATTGTAGTGGGCTAATTTAGTGACTAATTGCTTGCGCCGTCAGTAATTCCGTTTCAGGACGGCAGCAGCGAATACCTCCGGTGATTCCGAGTACCGTTTCTATTCCAGAGCCATGGAGGGACTACATTCCGACAGGGTTGTCAGCGGTCCCGCTTCGCAACAAGATTTCCACAAATTGTCCCAGACAATCGAAAGCAACATACAGAAGATTTCTCAAAATGGCAAGCTCATATTATAATATTGTCTTTTTAGTTCATTGTTAACTGTCTCCGAAACCAAAAATACTACGTGACATATTGCCCGTATATTGCTTAGCTCTGCATATTTTTGGTTTCTTATCTCTTCGGCAATTAGCTTTTAAACATTTTTTTTTCTATAGGCATTTAAAGATGTTTTATGACATTGCACATTAACGTAGGTTGTGAGAATAATTGGCTTAATTTTGTTGTTGTTTAATAACGTTAACAATATTGCCTAAATGTCAGTATGATGAGAGCATACTATAAAGCTAAATCTATGTTGGCAGCATGGGTTATACTTAGTAGCACGAGAATTTCCTTTTTATTAATCGTTATAATCGACCTTAAGAATCGCCCGTGGCACTTTAGAGTTAGGTATAGGCAATGCCAATCTATAAATTTTCCAATGAATACCTATGTTGAAATTGGCGGCGATCTATATCCAACATTATATTATGAGGTCCGTTGTGGAAGACAATGTTATGTTACTTTCCATCTTTCTGAAGTAACTAATTCATTTTCTTTTTGGTTACATTAACCCTAGATTGCGGCTAAGATTTTGATGATGTCCTCTCCTGACAAGAATTTTTAACATAATTTTATTGTGCTGGTCATCTTGCCATTGACAATTGCCGTGGAAACAATGGCGATTATAGGAAACACTTTTTTGTGGCTAGAATGGTTATTGCCGGGAGCATTTTGACTCTCAAAATAACCGAGGCATAAGGATTATTTTATAACCTCTTTTATTATGCTGCATGATTCCTCCTAATATAACTTCCATCCTTCTAATAAAATCAATGACTTTTAATCATTATTACTTATATTTCTTTTGTCTGCATTCTTTTTCTCCTTTCTCATGCATTTGTACACTTCTACTGATTGTCAGTACCAGCAGAGGTGTTATTTTAGTTGCATTATTTGTCTTCAATCACTACATTGTTTCAGGCGCGACTAGGCATTGTTGCTTAACGAATAAATAAACATATTTATAATGTTGGGTTGGAGTGTATAAAAGTCGAAAATCGGCATTTAACGGGGACCATTCAAGAGCAGTAAATAGAACTGATCATCGATTTGATGGTTATCAAATATAGAGTTTTAAACACCTCAACTTAACATTATAAATAAGAACACTCCAACCTTAGTGTGAGTACATTAACTGTCACCCGTTTTTATTGTTGTGTCTCATTTTTAATAGATTTAAGATAAACAATCAATTAAATCCAAACTTTTATTAAAATAGACAAACATTTATTTCACTATGCAACATGCGTGTCAGATCTCAATGATTTAGAATTTCTCTTTTGATATGAAGTGTGTGACATTTTGAAATACACCTAAACAAAGGATGATTATTTGTGGAAACATAACTAATGACAAAGAAATAGGTTCACTACATCCTAAGGAATATACCAGAGGATGTACCATATATAATATAATACGCACAATATATTTTTTCCCGCTGACACTGATGGTGCAGCTGCGTTTCTCTGATTTTGCTCTTGATATTGGGAGTATGCATTAATTTGTGCGTTTTTTTTTCGAAAATTAAGGCTTTATTGTGAAAAAATGGTTCTACATTCAATGTTCAAAGTATTGTCCATGGGAAGCTACGACATTTGTCCATCTTTCTGGCAGTTTGTGGATTCCATCCCTAAAGAACTGCTCCGGCTTGGCGGCCAAGAACGAATTGAGCCAATTTTTGATAACCTGTTCCGAAGTGAAGCGTATTCCGGTGAGGGCATTCTGCATTGATCTGAACAAGTAGTAATCAGAAGGGGCCATGTCTGGGCTATAAGGCGGGTGAGGTAGAACTTACCACCCACTGTTTTCCAAACAGTTTTTAACCGGTCTTGCAACATGTGGCCGAGCGTTGTCATGATGAAGAATTATGGATTCGTGTCTAGTCGCATATTCTGGTCGTTTTTCCGCGATCGCTCTCTTCAAACGAATCAATTGTGTTCGGTAGAGGTCCCCTTTGATCGTCTGACCCGATTTCAACAGTTAATAATACAACACACCCTTGTGATCCCACCAAATACAGAGTTGGCGCCATGGATATTCGGCTTTGCCGTGGATGTTGATGGTTGGCCGGGCTTCACATACGATTTCTTGCGCTTGGGGTTATCGTAATGAATCCATTTTTCATCACCAGTGACAATCCGATGCAAAACTGATTTCTTTTTATGGCGTTCAAGCAACATTTCTGTCATGCAGAATCGGCGTTCGACGTCTTTTGGCTTCAATTCATACGGCACCCAATTTCCAAGCTTTTGGATGAATCCCAATGCTTTTAAACGTCTGGAAATGGTTGCTTTTCCCAATGATTTTGCAAGTTCTTCTTGCGTTTGGCACGCATCTTCATCGAACAATGCCTCTAATTCTTCATCTTCAAACTTTTTGGCTGTCCGGGTCGTTCTTCATCTACTAAGTCGAAATTGCCACTTTTAAACCGTGCAAACCACTTCTGGCACGTTCGATCAGCTAGAGCATGGTCACCATAAACCTTCACTAAAATACGATGACTTTCGGTAGCACTTTTCTTCATGTTAAAGTAATGAAGAAGAACTCCCCACAAAAACACTTTATCTGGCACAAAGTTTGACATTTTCAAATGAATAGAAAAAATTGTTGTTTACGCTTCAACCAAATGACATATACTGAAAAAGATGCGCAATGACAGTAGCTTTCAAATGAATATAGTCACGGATGAACACGACGCGAAATAGTACTAGTAACGCCCTCTCTTAGAAAACCGCACGAATTAATGCATACTCCCAATAGTTTAGCTTTTATATGCAATCTTACAAGATAGTGATCCTGGGGCTTGATTCGGATTCTTTTTAAGGATAAGACATGTCCTTATCCTTAGGCTTAAAGACTTTTTGCTTAATTGCGGTTCCAGTTCTTTTGGATGATAGTTGTCATTCAGCTACATTCTTTAAAATTATCGATATTTGCAAAAGAAAAACGTTATCGTAAATATTGTCTTTGAACATTATTAGTGAGTCATTTGTTGCATAATAATGCTATTAAATGAACCGAATTAATGAAATAGCCATATATGTAAAGTACCTATGCCAAAAGCCTGAAATATCAGATAAAAGAGATTTAAAATTTATAATAAACTACAAGTGTTAAGTATATGTGATTCACCTATAATTTTTAGTAATACTGTGATAATTAAATCACATCAATGTGTTGTCCATCTAAATAAATAAATTGTCATTGTCTTGTAATCAGAATCACAGTTAAGCAAAATGTCTTTAACCCTAAGGGTAAGGACAATGCCTTATCCTTAAAAAGAACCGGAATTAGGCCCCTGGTATGCGTTGACACCTCTGCACCGCTTTCTATGCCTCATTTATAGGCAGATAGTCCCCGGTTTACAAACCTATCATTTGGTCATTTCCATGTTTCTCTTTGTAAATATGTATGTGGGAGAATTGTTAATCCGATCGCCAGGTTTCATGATGCAGCAATTCTGTCATTATCGTTAGTGATGTTATGTTAGCTATGTTTTCCAATACGGGAAAGGAAAACATTTTCTTTTGCTAATTTATGCATTAAGGTCACTGATAACAATTTTATCACCTCATAATGGTCATGACTTTTTCTACTCATCTCTGGGACATTATTCATATGTTTATGCATATTTTTTCTTTTGTGGGGGCATAACAGTTTGTAATATGACCATAAAAAAATCGTTCTTTTAGGTTGGAAGTTACTGACTATGAAGCCTGCCCCCAATTGGCGTAACTTTTTATTACAGCTATGTACAAGTATAGGAGTCATGGAGTTGCAAAACCCGCAATTGGGGACAGTTTCATAGTTAGTAACATCTAATCTAAAAGAACGATTCTTTAATGATCATGTTATTACAAACCGCCATGACCCTACCGTAGAAAGAATATGCATAAACACATGAAGAATGCCCCAGACATGAGTTGAAAAAGCCATGACCATGAAGATGTAATTATATTGTTCTCTGGTATAGAGAAAAAACATTCCATTTATAGAGCTTAATTTCGTCCGCCTTATTCCTTTTAACCATGCCATTCACCTTCAAACCCACCCGCTGGATCGGTCCGTACGCACTTATATGCCGACCCATCTGCTCGTGTATGGAAGCGGCAGATGCTACGTCCAGTCGAATGAACACCGAACCTCATGCCCGACTCTGACAAAGACCGCCCCGCACAATTGGATTGCCCAGTACTAACTGGGGCCACGGCATCGAAAGACTCAGCCGTCCGACTGTCCTTTCCTTTAGTCAAGCCCATTATCCAATCCCTTCCCACATGTTTTCTTAAAAACTGTAGGCAAGTCGGATGTGTGTGGAGGTCTAATCTGTATTTTGCTTAGTTTATTTTCGTTGAATATACTATTTTTTTATATAACGCTACCTTGAAACTAAAAGGTGAACAAATATTCTCACACTTTTTAAATCATTTAACATTTGAAGCCATGACTCATCTAAAATAATGTAATTTTATAATAAACAATAATATTTGGATAATTCATATAGCGCCGTTTTGTGAAAATCACCTCAATGGTGCTTTACAAATATTTTTTATTTAACTATTTGTTTGTTTATATAAGATCATATTATTCTCACGACCATGAGGTTAATGCATTTGATATGATATCATAATCATTCTATGATCCTTTGTCTAGCATTCCCAAAATAATTGCATCTACTGTATGAGCAACTTTTTCTTTTCTTGATATAGGAGGCATGGTCCGACGCACAGTGTAGTCAGTGAATGACTGAGCACCGATTGAGAGTGCATGGGGATGGTCGGATAGGTCCGTGGTCGGGTAGGGGCTCGAAGTCAGGTCTGGGTATGTATAGTGAATGCCGGCCTTTACAAAGTTGTTTATTTTGCATGCTGGGATCTGAGTCTTCGTTTTCTGCAAGTTTCCCAACAGAAAGTTGTGTTAAGGGGTAGGGTTGTTAGTCTACGTCCAACCTTTCTTCTTCGTTCAGGCTTAAGACCAGCATCAGCACCAATAAAGACATGCCCTAGCCGAGGACGGAGTTAATAATTTATTATTGTTATGTATTATTTTGAATAGTAATAATCATGATTGTTGCAATATAATACAACTATTTTTTTTTTATAGTATCTTCTATGCAGAAAATGGTCAACCAACTCAATTCCTCCCAAGATTCAAATGACATCCGTAATCAATTGTAAGTATTTACCCCATTAACCTGTATAATTTATGTAAATTACCCTTTTCAACTACGTATTATGAAATACGAGTTGTTTCTATGATTCATTAAATTGCTTTATAGCAGTGGCGTGAAGTCCATGAAGGCTGAAAAGCTGTGCCTACCTTAGGAAAATGGCTTGGAAACTTTTTATGATGATATAATGTGTGAGTTTAGAAAAAGAAAGAATTGAATTCGATTATATATCTGTAAGCAACTTTTATTCTCATTTGTCAACCTAGCCACAATCATCAACAGAAAATAATAATAAAAATTACCTTTTTCAAGTCTACCAAAATATTTAATGTTATCCAATTACTATTGAAAAGACTGCAGTCTGCCCTTACACATAGGGTTCAATATGGAGGAAGGAACTGGGGCTGGGGCCTGTTTGGAGGGATCCAAGAGGGAACTCAGTACAGAACCTCCAGGAATACACTGCCCTGAGTTTTCAAGCTGAGATAAAAGCTATCTTAGCCTGCGCACAGGAGAATGTATGTATTGGGTACAGAAATAAGAATATAAGCATATGTTCTGATAGTGAGGCAGCCCTAATGGCACTGGAAAGTAACTGATGCGACTCCAGCGGTGATGGAATGCATGACTATTTTTGAAGAACTGGCTACCATCAATAAAATAATCCTAATCTGGGTACAAAGGCATAATGGTATCAAATGCAACGAGCGGGCTGATGGACTAGCAAGAAAAAGGGGAGAAGCACCGCTCGAGGGATCCAAGCCTGTTGTGGGAGTGGCAGCTTGCTACACCATACATATCGAAAGGTGGGTTAAAATCCAGTACTGGGAGGAATGGGAGAGGGCACCCAGAATGAAACAATTCAAAATACTCATAAAGGGACCTAACCCCAGATGAACCAGGCAACTACTCAATATGGACAGAAACTCACTGAGGGAACTGGTAGGACTATTAACGGGACACTGCCACCTCAGGAGACACATGCAGCCGTTGGGAGTGGAAAAAACCAATAGTAGCAGGAAATGTGAAGAGGATGAAGATACTACAATTAACCTATAATAATAATAATAATTGTATGATTTGTATAGCGCTGTTTTTTGTAAAAAACACCACCTCAAGGGCACTGTAAAATGTTGCCAATGTCCCGCATTGAGGGGAAGAAGGCTCAGCTACCCGGGAAGACGTATTGTGTAACCAAGAGACATAGACGAATATCCAATGACAACCCTGGTGAACTTTATCAAAGGGACCGAGTTACTGTTAAAGGAATAAGGTACAATGGGAGCTACGCAAACTATATCCATATCAATAAATAAATAAATAATAAATAATAGTCATAGAGCAATGCACGCCACTGCTCTACAGCTCAGTTGTGGTGAAATCTCCCAGCTCCTTCTAAGATTCCACATACTGATAAGATAATAGTCCCAGACAAAACACTTCAATTTCAACTGTACAAAGTTAATTAAAATATGTTATGAATTCCTAAATTGATCAATAGATGCCAGAATGATTGATGATTTTGGTTTATCAATATTAAGTCACATTTATACTCCTACTTAGATATGAAAATTCATAAAGAACATGAAAGTTTGAATACATTTTGTGTTCTTCAGTTAATCCATATGAATAGAATTTCTATATGTACTCGCTGTTTTCTATTCTAACACCTTTTGATATGCAAATATAGTCTTTGTGAACAGGGTCTCCGAGGATTTTACCTCAACCTACAATCATACGAACGGACTACTAGTTGAATATAAACAAGTATGTACATACCATGAAATTGTACAGAAGAGACTTGATTTTTAAAACAAAGTTATCGTTTACAGCCAGCAGATACAAAATTACACAGAGCAACTTGCAAGAGACACTTCATCCTTGCTAAAGAGAATAATGACCATGACTCTGCAAGGATCTGATCAGCGTCAACAAAAGCTCACCAGAGAGCGCCTGGGCGAAGAATTCTTCAGTGCATTGCATGTTTTTCAAGTGAGTTTCTTGCTATTCATCACTTTAATTTTCTTGATACATTTATCTGTTAAAATTTTCCTGCGATGATAAAAGATTGGAAACTATAAATTGTCATCTAGCTTAATCTCTCTGAATCACAATCAATTATCTTGTTTCTGACATCTGATCTCCTTTTTAATTGAGCCTAGTTTTTTTTTGTGTTCTACTCCTCTTTTATCAATGTATCCCATCTTAAATCTTCATAGAAGCCAATATTAATGTGGTCACTTTGCTTCTATTCTGTTTGAGATCTTGATGTTTGACACTATCAACATTCCTAATAATAATATAATAAGAGTTAATTTCTATAGCGCAGTTTTGTGAAGGTTCACCTCAAGTGCGCTCCTAGCCTTGCATACATTATTTACCTGCATTTTGAAAATTTCAAGATATATGCGGATTTGTTTTATTGTTTCGTGTTAATTTTACATAAGTTAAGGATTATTTTCATGATTCTAATAATGTAATTATTTTTAACAGGCAACACAGAGAACTGCTGCTCAAAAGACCAACGAGGAGGTTCGACGACACAAGCCACAACAGGCCCAAAGGAATAATAGACAAGCTGATCCATTCAATCTAGGTTTGTATACTCATCCATATGTATTTATTTTCAAACATTTCAGAAGATATTTTTGTTATAGAACCTAAGTATCATAATACAATTTCTTTATTGATATAATGGATACCACAATGAAAGTTAAAATTTAATTACATATTTCTTTTCTGTGCTGTTGTAGTGTTTTAAATTATTATTTTTTTATTGAAGGCAACGCAGCCAGTGAACTCATTGAGCTGGAATCCGCATCTGGAAAACGAAGAGAGCAACTGCAGATGCCGACAGAACAAGAGTTGAAAAATTACGAAGAGCAGGAACAGCATGTGTTAGAACTTGAGGTAAGGAACTTAAGATGTCTCCAGACAAAGGAAATTTATCAAATTTAAAGATATCGTATATGACAAAATTTATGACAGCAAAAAAAACTTCAGAGACTATCGTTTGTCTGAAATTTAAGGGAAAATACTGTCTTAGTCACTTTAAATCCATACCAAATATTATTTGATAAATTTTTAAAGATGTCACTAGAAATATGAACTGGGAACTTTCACAAATTGTTTTTGCCCTGTACCATGTTTGTAGATAATTTAGCAAACACAGAAATGATTTTAGTCAGTCTCCACGTCAGAGGCACGCCCGTTGTATTGACTTTACTCATTTCCTGCAGTCATTCGGCTGTTCTGTGTTAATATACATATTGACCCCTCCTACGTAAAGTATTGTAACTTAAAAATCGGAACTTTACAGGAAAGTGGTTTAAAGAGACAAGCTTGGTGCAGGTTGAGCTTTTGATCATTTTGCACCAAATTTAATACGTAATTAACAATAAAGGTCCCAAATTTTGTGCAAAACATTCAAAAACTCGACTTGCACCTAACTTCTGTCTCTTTAAACCTCTTTCTTGTAAATTTCTGGTTTTGAAATTATGATACTTTATGTAGGAGGGGTCAATATGTATTTGTAATTTTTAAAGAAATCAAGAATTTTCTCTTTTCAGAGGAACATCACCAGTGTGAATGACATCTTCAAGGAGTTGGGCTCCATCATACATGACCAGTCCTCAGTCATTGATTCCATCGAAGCAAACATTGAGAGTTCATCGGGACATGTGGAGACTGGTGTTGAGCAACTTCGGCAAACATCCAATTACCAGGTATGATATTGAAATCCTTGGTGAAACCCTTTAACTAGTGAATTAAAATTTCATTTTTCCATTAAACTTTGTGCATCATCTTCTTCCCCCTTATCACAAGGTGTCTCCAGGCATCTTTGTCCTGGGCTACTTCAGCGGCCTCCGTCCATAGAAAGCCCAGCCTCTCCTCTCACAGCCTCTTAAGTTGCTTTCCCCAAATTTGTCTGGGATGGCCAAATGAATATCTTCCCTCTGGAATTGCTGTCAGTATTTTAAGCAAAGTCAGCCTTCTGGCATTCTTAATATCAGTTTTCAATGAATAGTACAAGCGGTTCGATGCTAAGCACATCTCAATCCCAATTGTGACTCCTGCCACTCTTAAAAATCTCACTTCGGCAGCTTGTACCTTGTGATCCTCTCCTGTTCACCATCCAGATTTGGTGACCATATTTGGGTGTGGTGATACACTGTTTACTTATTTATTTTATGCATCCCAAAAAGGGTTTCATTGAATCTATTTACATCCAGAAAACATCAAAGGACACTGCTCATCAAGACCTCAAATTAGCATCAAGTTACTGGTCTTACTAAAAATGTAATGGGCATGGGAATACATAAAAGATGCTATCATCAGATGACACAGCAGTTAGTTTTTGTGCTGTAAAACTCATTAAAAGAGTCATCATTTTTCTATAAATTTTTCTTCTTACCAGGGAAATCTTATCGCACGGGTAACACGTTAAATGGGAACAAAATGTGTAATTTATATGGAATTTATTTTTAATATCTTTTCTGTCTTCATTTCAGACGAAGCTGAGGAAGAAAAAACTGTATCTGATAGTGATAGTCGTGATAATCTTGGCGATTTTGGCCATTGTTATTTTTTCGCATTGATATTATGAATTTTGAAGAAAATACATTTTACCTTTATTTTTAATGTAAGTATTAAAAAAGAAATTGTTTACATATTATTATAAAACTATTTAATCATAATTATTCAAAACACAATTACGTGTGTCCATCAATGTGTATATTATTTTATTATTATGAATTCAGAAAGAAATATTGTATTCATTTTGGTATAAAAATAGTTATGTAAGAATAAAATAAGCATTGCTTATAATTTGCATTTCAGTTTCCTTTTAATGGTATTTTGGAAAGCTATCTATGCAGTTTATTTAGTTTAAATTCTGTTGTTTATATTCAAAAAGTGTTAGGTTGGCCTTAGTGTTGGTGATTTATTTCCATAAATAACAATAATTATCGATGAATCTTATTAAATATTGTAAAATATTAAAAATATTACAGTTTTCAGGAAACGATATTACCATCTCCAATCGTTATCAATGTTCTACTCTGTCGAAGGACATAGACATACTCGAAAATTTCGTACTCAATATATGCAGAGTGTCCAGTGCATTGACTTCGGGAGGTGATTCTACATGATAGAAGTAAAAAAAAAAAAATTCCAAATACTATACAAAATATTTTTTCGTAGAAGATATTTTTTCCATACCATTTTTTACCTGAAATCTACCTTTAAACGTTAGAATTTCAAAAAACGTTATTTATATTTTTTTACTTGTCATGTAGAATCACCTCCCGAAGTTACTGGTTTTTACCCCCGGACATCTCATATATCATCCCATTAGAGGGAAGAGTCACTATGTGTCATACAGCTAGTATTTTACTTAATGGGTCTCACCTTTACATATTACAGATTGTTGGCTAAAGGAGTAGGAAGCGCAACACGGCATAATATCCCAAAAACTAATCAATAAGATATTATAGATGTTTGCAGTATTACTATAAAACAGATCTGTCCTACCGAGATGTTATACACATACGTATTTGTTTTTTTCACTAACCTCATTCAGGTTGTTGTGTTGAGGCAAAACACTTTTCAAACTTAAATCAGAATCAAATAGATGCTCTCTTCCTTTCCAGTAAAATTGGATGAAGCTTTTATTTTTAAATATTAAAAATGAAAGTCATATAGCATTTGTTTAATGAATTAGTGGTGCATCGTTTTTAAATATTTTAATGATCTATGTAAAATAAAATTTTAGCTTGATGTTAAACTATGCATATTGTAATACATAATATTCCAAGAATAATGAATATGTAATTCTTATTGTAGATACTTTGACTGCGTCTCTTGCAATTGTGAATATATCGCTTGTAACTAACTAGCTGTTCTTTAAAACATGTTTGATGACTTGTCATGATATGAGTATTTGATCCCTTTGTCCCTGTCCCCATTTCTCTTTGCACGCGAGCGATTGCGAGTTGGCGCATGATATATAATTTTTTACAAATATAAACCACTTATATATATAGGTTTTGTTGTAAAAATTTATACTTTATTTTAAAGTACCTGCCTTTTTCAGCAATTGTTATTATTTTAACTTTTTGTATACTATTGTAAAGCGCCATATAGATAAGTAGCGTTAACTTTATATAAAATTTACTGAGTTTTCTTTTAGCTTTAATTTCTCATAAAATAAAACTTGAAAATTATCTTGATTAGCTACAGAAACCATTACTTAACTATACAGCGCTTAAATTAATTATTGCCCGTAGGGGGGACTAAGCGTAGTTTTGAACATTGCAATATGAAATAATAGTTTTTACACTATGTTAATTTGTAGATCTGCCGATGAATTAATATAATATAGTTTGATATTATTATTTTATATAATTCACTTCATTATACGACCAATGAGACTTTGTTAACTTTTCCGGAATAAATTTAAATCATCGATTTAAGAAATTTCTATTAACAATAATATTAACTTTCTACCCTGTTTCAACCTATATGTCATCTATATATATGAAATGTATTGATGAATTATTATTAATAAACTATGAATTTTGATGAAAAGTGTTTTTATTTGAAACAAGTTTTCAATTAAAAAATCAATAAAGAGAAGAATGCTGACTTTATGAATGAATTCTTTTTATTATACGGTATTTCACATCCTCTATAGTGTATTGGTATATGCAATTGATTAATGAGTCGTAACGGCAAGGTTATGCCACAAAAAATATTGTAATAAAAAAAATATGTACTTGTATATGTATTTATTTGATAACAAATAATGTGTTATTTTTGTAAAACCAGCTTTAGAATAATAAGAATTTCTTACCTTCTGTAGAACATTTGTTCCATCCTACTAAATTTATCATCTGATTATAAAATTATTTTTAACCATTCCCTTGCAGTGTTAAAAAACCCGCCAACTTCTGTGCTGTACAGTTTACACATTTAGAATTTTTTTTTAAGTTGCATAAAAATTTAATAGTTTACATACTACGCATGATATGTCTATTACTGCTGGTAGATCGCCGGCTACTACTGACGATCGCACATCGTGGCACAGGGAGTGAAACCCCGCACCCATTTCAGTCACTACTGCACTACTCGGCAAGTTAGCGACGCAGGAAGACTTTATATTGCTAATTTTTTCCCAATTTATCGACAAAATATTTTTTTCTGTTGCGTTTCATAAATATGTACTTATATATTGTTGCTGTTCTAAATCAACTTCGTATCTACAAAATCATGTTTTCTCAGATGATGAAAAAAACTGTCTGTTTTCCCTATTTTAAAGCAGTTATTTTTTATTTAATGAATATATAAATTTTTTTTTGTTAAATTTAGTGCAAATCAAATTTAATAATAACATTATTATATTTGAAAAAAAATATTAATTTTGATTAATAATTTGATTAAAATTATTAAATTTGATTTACATTAAATTAAAAAAATAAATTAAATGGAGTTCTACGAATTAAATTACTATTAATTAAATAAAAAAAGATTTGTAATTTCTTCAAAAGATTGGTATTCACTTTGTGGTGTCATTATTAAAAAATGAATTAAAAATTACTTTGAATATTGTATTCTGTATATTCCTGTTGAGGAAAGCATCGATTTCGAAAGATGTTGCTATGTATATATTAACACGTTCATTGCTGACACCGCGCGTCACGCGTTGACAGTAATTTGACCGGCATGCGCGCAACGCGCCTCGCGCGTTGATCGTTGATCCAAAAGATAAACTTTCATCATATAGATTTTGCTGTAAACCACGCCCATTTTTCCATCACATATACATTTTACACTTTTTCCCTTTTTTGATCCGATTTGAATGAACCAATCAGGGCACTTTATTTTATCAAAGGCGTGCACGTGGTTCTTCTCTGTGCTCATTTAATGATATGATTTAAATGAACCAATCAGAGTGCTTTGCTTATCAACTGGTATATCTGGTTCTTAACAAGTATAGGTACTGCCGCCCTGGAACGATTCATTGGATAAACACTACCTCGATGATTTTTTTGCGAATAACGCACGAGAGTCCCAACTGCTTCTAACTTGGGAGATTCAATTTCGGAGGCAGGTGTAGACACCGCCACCCGGGAACCATTTAATGGATAACACACCTCTGCCATAGGTCACCTCAAGTGGTTCATTACATTTAATGACTTAGCAGGGGTGCCCGGGTTCATGCGGGTGAGGTTTGTTCAGGTCTTAACAGTAGAGTATGTATGAAATGACGTATGCTTTATCTATGTGAATATCGCACAAGAGTCCCAACTGCTTCTAACCAGGGAGATTCAATTTTAGAAGCAGGTGTGGGTGCCGCCACCCGGGAATCATTTAATGGATAACCAACACATCTGCCATAGGTCACCTCAAGTGGTTCGCTATGTTTGGTGACTTAGCAGGGGTGTCCGGGTTCATGGGGGTGAGGTTTGTTCGGGTCTTAACAGTAGAGTATTTATGAAATGATGTATGATTTTTCTATGTGAATACTGCACAAGAGTCCCAATCGCACAAGAGTCCCAACCGTATAAGAGTCCCAACTGCTTTCAACCTGGGAAATTCAATTTGAAAGGCGGGTGTTCTCACCTAATGGTCTGTTTGCGGAAAGTGCTGATTTTAGCTATCTATAGTAATTAATTGTTATTTTTGTTAAAAATCGTTTACTATAAATTTATTGTTTGAGCACTGTACGGTAGATGATTTTTGAAATGGCTTATGCCGTATTTTGTGACCAGATCTGAATAGCCAGGCACTTCCCCACCTTCCTCTAACCCATATCCTTCTCATTCCCTCTGCCATCAGCCTCACAAAATACCCCAATTTGGCATGACATAGTCTCACTTGCTCCAGAAGGTTAGGAGCAGTTGTGCGGACCCTTGTGCGCTGCTCACATGAATGTTAGTCAAGTATCGTTCAACTAACTTTACCTAATTTTTTTTTATCTTGTACACAATTTTGATTGTACGGCTACAGAAAAGTTATAAAAAATATTAATAAAGGGAAACTCCAATGCAGGAATAATCGTAATGATTAGAATTACAAGTTGATTATAGCCTAAAACAACATAATTTAAAGAAAAATACTTTTTTAAAGTACATACTAATAAGATTGTTTTAAGTTTATCTAACTAGCAATCTCGCCGTGTCCCCAAAGGGGTGGGCAGAAAGGACGAACCGCCGAACAACTCGATCTTGGCACACACTTCTTGCTTCATTCATATTAATACATCATCTCATTCATTCTCTTCTGTTATTCAGACTCTTGACATAGCCCGACTCAAGTATTTAGTTCACTCGATCGTGCCATGACTTGGGCATCCTCAACTAATTCTATCATTTAATTTCACGTTATACCTATAACTTACTTAGATACCTATACTTACAATACCTTTTACTTTCATCTACTCTACATACCCAAACCATCTAAGTGTACGCTTTAATCAGCCTTTCAATATTTCCAGATCTCCACATTTTTTAACACAGTCGTATATATTAAGTTAGTATAAGAAACATAATTTACCTATACCTACGTAATTATAATTTTTAGTTTATCGAAGGAAGCAATCACTTTCTGGCTTGACATTATAATTTAAATGAAAAATGTTTTTGTTTTAAGCCACTTTATTTTTATATATATTTCTGCATTTGACCAGTTTCGGTTGAACTCAACCTTCTTCAGGAATGTATACATATAAACTATAAGTTGTAATATATAATTTGATTTATGCAAATATTAAAAAAAAGTTCGACAAAACTACTGAGTTCTCTGAGTTTATCATATCTGGGCATTTTTGAAAAGCGTTGTTTTGTCTAATTAGGGGAATCCTACAATCCACAACTTGTAACGAGCGAGATAGAGAGTCTAGATAATGTCTCTCTTCTTTCAAATAACTTGTCAATGTGTTAGAAAGAGAAAAAAAACCCGTGCACATTCATGTCAACTTGACCAACGAAAGAACAGTATATAGATTCAAAATAAATATATACGTTTTATGTTACATCTCTTTCCTTATCATCACTGAGAAACATCGTAAGAAAGAGATAATCATATTGAACGTATGCTCAAGTCGTCAGACTGTAAGATTATCTTGAAGAAATTCAAATTAGTTGATCTAACAGACAATGAAATCTATATACGAGTACATTTATTTTATTTTATTTATTAAACTTAAAATAGTTCCACTTCATGCGGTCTAATATAAACATATATATTTTTACATATTGCTTATTTCCAATGCATACATAATTTTTATACCCAACTCTCAATATTCTTAATCTAGGTACCTACATTTTTTTAAATTCAGTGTTTACTAAGTTATATACAAATTAATCCCTTTATAGGTACTGTAACAGTAAACAGTTTTGTGTTTGGGATTTGTTTTTTTTTTGTCTAATATCTTCTTTCTTGTATGGTGTGTGTGGAAGTTTTTATTGTAATATAGTTTGTCTCTAAAGTGAGGTGGTTGTAAATTGTTAATATTCTATTTTTTAATATTCTATAATGGGGACGGTATTAGAAATTAAATGTTTTATTATTTAAAACAATTAATAATTAGAATTAATATTAATTAATAGAATTACAAGTTGACAGCGTAAGATAAATAAAAAGTTTTTTCTAATTCTCACCTGTATTTGGTATTTATATACCAAAAAGTGTAAATTCCTATCCATTTACAAGCGAATGCTTTTGATACAATATAATAGTACAAAAAAGGTCATGGGATTGTTTTAAGTAGGAATCACATTTTTACTATAACTACATAATTATATTTTTTAGTATTATCTTGGGTTAAACTATAAGATATTTTTTTTAATATATGAGAAAATAATACAATGAATCGCTCATCAGAAGATTTAGCGTAAAAATAATTTTTGATATCGCCGATAAAACACCCCACCCGGCCCAACCCACGTTCATAATCTTCGTTGTACCTACATACATATCTAGATCAACTTGTATCTAGAAACTGAATACACATTCATTTATAGATCAACTTGTATCTAGAAACTGAATACACATTCATTTATAGATCAACTTGTATCTAGAAACTGAATACACATTCATTTATAGATCAACTTGTATCTAGAAACTGAGTATACATCAAACGGAGCAACGAAAGGAGAATAAATTAATAAAAAATATCCGATTAACTTGTATCTAGAAACTGAATACATATTAATTTCTAGATCACTTGTATCTAGAAATTGAGTATACATCAAACGGAGCAACCAAAGGAGAATAAAATGATAAAAATAACCGTTAAACTGGAGCAAATTTCTTATATTTTGATGACGAATATATCGACTGGGGTCAGTTGCAAACTGGCAACCTTGGTAATGATTAAGGCACTGTTGCCAACTCGTACAGATGTATTCCATCGGAGCCTAGATAAACGGTGTTAAAGGTAGATCAACAAAGGTCATTACAATCTTACTAGATCAACATACTACGGGAAGAGGTGATTATATATATGTATACTGGTATTTAAGTTTTATGAAAACTAATTATTTAGTTTTCATAGTTAAAATAATTTTCAAAGTTTTAATTTTTCAAAGCCAGCCAAAACGCACCAAATCTATGGCCGATCGGTTTTGATCAGTTTTGAGGTTAGAATGTCAAATGTCAAAACAAGGATGAGCTTTACTGTACATAATTTTATATTCTATTCATAGTAAACCATAAATAAACACAAGTAAGAAAATTATGTGCCTTTTTAGAAATTTTAACTCAAATAATAATAATAGTATTGATCATTAACATTATCATAATATCCGTAGCTCATTAATACTCTAATTTCTTTCATTACTAATATTTCATTGCGCATGTGACTTCTGATGTTCCAAATATAATGGTACCAACCTAACAAGATGTTTCGATTAGATGATTTTTTAATTCGCCTTTAAATAACCATTTATAAATTCTATGTATAATATATTATACATAATAAAAGTTAAATATTCAGAATCGGCGTTTGGTGATCTATATGAATATATATTTTTAAAGCCAGTATATTTTTCACTGGAGTTCCTTGTTAAAGTAAAAAAAAAATTGCAAAAACCACTGTTTTTAAATTATTTCCAAAAAACAACGATTACGTTATTAATTATAATTGTCGTCTATAAAAAAAAACAATGATTACGAATAAATTATCTATAATATTACAAATTTCCTATAATATTAGAAATTATTTATATATATTACAAAGCCAATTTTTTCAGATTCTTAAAAAATATGACAGAATGTTTTGAAAGAAAATTAATCGATTTAAGGAAAAACCATTTTTTCCAATTCTCAGTCTTCCAAAAGCCTTTTTAATAATCAACCAAACATAACTGGCCTTCCACAGTCCAGACTGGTTTCCTCCATATATATGCATTCCACTCAGTTTGCCCGATAATAGACATAGGCGGATTCATTCGTAGTAGTGATCGATTAGTCTGTTTCACCTAGTCTTGTGATTTTTTTTCATTTAATTCATAAAAAATCTAATAAATAAAAAAAATATATATACGTATTCGTATATTAAAATGGTTTTTTTTTGTATTGCAAATTGCGTTTGTCTTGGAAATAACACATTTAAAAATAAAATAATCACGAAAATAACAACCTTAGTGAACTAGATAATAAATAATACAAAAAATATGTATACACCTCATGTACTAAATAATGGTTTCATTTTTAAAAACAATATTATGCTTGTTACACACAGTTAATATAATATGTGGGTGTGACATATCTCTCGCCATAAAATTCCATACAATTGTCACACATGGCTACTATCATATATCTGTGACAATTTTATGGTGAGCGTACCTCCCTCACATATATATTATGATGTTATATTAACTGTGTGTAACAAGCTTTATGAGGCAAACAAAGATGTGCCCCAACGAGTACGGATTACTTCAGAAATTCCCACCCGACTACTGAAAATGACGGCTTGGCCGTAGTGGAACTAACACAAACGGAATCGCTGCGGGTATTGAGGAATGAATTAGGAACTTCTGACTACTGTCTGGTAGTGACTTGACTTACTTGCGTCGTACGGACCTAGTATGGACAGATTCGATATCAACGGACTAGACGCGTAGTGACAACGACGTTACAACTGAATACGGAATACATCTCTTAAATCCTCAAATACGGACTGCGAAAGTGAATATGCGCTGCTCGTAATTACTGACTGGCTGAATAGAAGGGTTTGCCACTACGGACTCTATACGTTAGATGGAGTCCTGCACACTGCACAATATTTCCGGCGACTTTGCAATAACGCCCATAGTATCCGTAATTATGGTACCACATGTTAAATAATCGTAGGGTTGTATTGTCTAAGCTAAGAAATGAAGAATTAATTCCGTGTTAAATTGAGAATCAGATTGGATGTGTCACAATAGTTAATTTATTCATTTAATTCATTCATTCAATTTCGCCCATGTCTACCTGATACTAATAGGCCTTCCACATGAGCGGGTGGCCCAATGCTAGGCCTACCACCTAATATATTCGTAACAGGTATACGTATTATATATACTGCCATACATCGGATATATCGAAACTGGCTCCATAGATATTAGCGTTCTAACCGATCCGGGCGTTCCGAGTATGTAAGCAATATTTTTTGAATACGTGATTTCTGATATTCAGTATAGATATATCGTATATCGATATTTAACACTTGCGTTATTGACCGATCTCGATATATTCGGAACAAGTATCATTTCAAGTATTCGTCATTATACAATATTGACAGATACAAGGTACCTATCCATATCGATGTCGCTGAATAAGGCAAGTTCCAAATTGAAACACGGTTCTGCCCGCCGCCTTAAGGGGAACGGCTGCGGTGCCTGTTTCATACAAAACTGAATTTTGGATTGGATGCCAAAATACCCATCCAAACGGAATGATCTATTTTTTTAATTAAAGGTTTAGTAAATATCTAGTACGGATGAGAAGTATTTTATTTATTTTTGTTTTACCTTATGAAATATCGGCCATTAAAGGAATTGATTTTTCATGATTTTAGAGGCATCTTTAACAATTATTTAGGGGCTAATGGTGATTTACTACTTTCGATTTCGAAAAAAGCACGTTTTCAGTTCCTTACATTATACCTACATTTGTGAATAGTACAGGAAGTCGGTGACACCCAAGGATGAGATGGCACGATCGAGTGAACCAATTAATTGAGTCAGATTGTGTCAAGAGTCAGAACAACAGAAGAATATGTTTGAATAAGAATGGTAGAAGAAGTCGGTGACGCCAAAGGATGACATAGCATAATCAAATGAACCAAATAATTTGAGTCGGGTCATGTCAAAAGTCAGGACTAAAAAAGAGTATGTATGAATGAGAATGGTAGAAAAAATCAGTGACGCCCTAGAAAGACATAGCACGATCAAATGAACCAAATACTTAAGTTGGGCCACATCAAGAGTCAGAATAACGGAATAATCTGTGTAAGACGATATATGAATGTGAATTAAGCAAGGAGTGTGTGCCAAGAACGAGTTGTTTGGCGGTCTATCCTCTCTGCATAATCCTGCAATGAAACGGTGCTATGGTTACTTTGCAGTTGGATGATTCCTTGATAAAGAAAGATTTTGTAAGAGTTTGTTGATTAAAAACTTTATTTTATCAATCATCAAAAACCGTGAATCTATTGAAAAAAGCGTTATTCAATATGGACCCGGGGCGAAAAAACGTATGTACATCAAAGCGTTGAAGTACGAAAAAATGGAGGAGATTTTAAAAGGATGGTTCGTCAGTTCGCTGGGCAGTAATATTCCCGTCGGCGGTATAATCATTCGTGAAAAGGCGCTACGCATCGCAAATTGACTAAATATTGAAAGATTTACTGCATCAAATGGATGGATAGATCGTTTTAAGAAGAGGCACAATGTGGTCTACAGATCAATTTGTGGTGAATCGCAAATTGTTTATTTTGACATTGCTGAAAATTGGAAGCAGACAGATATAATAATAATAATAATAATAATAATGTTTTATTTCAGCAGAACAAAGCGGTGAGTGCAATACTCTGTCTGCCATATAAAAAGAATACATTTTAAGAATAGAAAATTACACATTGTAGAAATATAATATAAAAACAAAAAATAAAAAAAATAAATTAAATTAAAATAACATATCTAACACTTATGCTACAATGGCCTGACGGAAGTTCTCCATCTACGATGTAGGGGCGCGCCATGCCACTGAGCGACGGCCTGGACAAGAGTGTTTTCCGATCTCCGGTAGCGCTGACTCGTCCCGGCTATTCTGTGGCGCATCAAAGCAGCGAACCCATGCACCCTTCCCTCTGCGAACATCTGCGAGGCGCTGCATCTCCAAGGGAGGCCGAACAGCGCCCTGTAAGCATGGTTATATTGCACTCGGAGTGTGTCCATGACGCCTTGTGTGTATCTAGTCCATAGTTCGCTAGTGTAAAAGCTCATGCAGTATGTCTGGAATAGTTGCTTTTTTACCGGAGAACTGCACCTATTAAATCTTCTGGCGAGCATGTTGGCGCGTACGCACAGCGCTCTTCTTTGGCGTTCTATGTCATTTTTATCATTTAGGTCATCAGTGATGACATGCCCCAAGTATTTGATTTCGCTGCAGATTTCAAGATTGGCTCCGCCGAGACGTATGGGCGGAATGACAGCAGGACCCGTATTTGCTTTGAAAATCAGCAGTGATGATTTTTTGCATTATACATTAGCCCGTGACTAATAACGTACGATTCACATATGTCTAGAAGTTTTCTCATAGCTCTTACCGATGGGGCAAGTATGACCATGTCATCTGCATAGCTGATATTGTTCATACATACCCCAGCAATGTGGCATCCGATTCTTGTTTCCTTCAGAGTTTTGCTAAGTTCATCCATGTATACATTGAACAGCACTGGGGACATTGAGCCTCCTTGTCTAACGCCGCACTTTAATTGAGCTGCTTCTGATAGGCTGTCATTCCATCTGATGAAGTTTTCCTGTTGGTTGTACCATGTACTTAATATATTAACAATTTGCGGTGGTACTTGTCGTTCGGTCAGTTTTTCCCACAACTTATTATGACTAACCCTGTCAAAAGCTTTGCTCAAGTCTAGGAAGCATGCGTATACCGTTGTTTTTCTGGCTTTATAATATTCAATTGTTTGTTTCATACTATATATGGCTGTATCAGTTGAGCATCCAGCTTTGAAGCCCATTTGGGAGTCCTCTGTATTGAGCTTGTCTTCGGTTAAATGTAAGATGACTTTTTCAAAGATTCTTGCAGTTATTGTGGCAAGAGATATGGGTCTGTAATTAACGGATGATGTCAGGTTTAATTGACGGCTTTTGGGGATCGGTATTATTATGGTTTTAGACATTTCTGTCGGAATGTGTCCGAGTCCGATCATAGCGGTGAAGAGAGAGGCCAGCAGAGTTGTTACGTACCCCCCCGCATGTTTTACGTGTTCTATGACAAGTCCATCGTGACCTGCAGATTTACCTCCTGCCATGTTGCGTATTGCTCGTTGGATTATCTCAGGTAAGATGACTATGGACGGCTGTTGTTCCGGTTGATTTGTTGGCGCATCAATCTGTTTATCCATTATTTGCGGTTGAACTGGTGTGGAGCAAAAAGTATTCCTGAAAACTTCAGCTATATCTTTATTTTCAGATTTTCCATCAATATGGCTCGGTGCGGTATGTTTTGCTTTCAATACAGTATTGGTTTTGTTCCAGAAAGACGAAAAGTTCTTGCATTGAAAGCTGTTTGCTATTTTATCCATTTTATTCTGTTCGAATTTCCTTTGACACTTCTTATATTCTTTCTTAAAGAGCGATCTACATTGTTTTCGAGCTTCCATGATAGGACCATCAGTAGGTCGTCCATTCTGCAGCCATTTTATGTGTGCATTTCTCGATGTTTCATAATGTAAGGAAACCTGCTCATTCCAACCAGCTATAGCCTTCCATTTTACATTTTCCCTCCTTTTACGTTTTTTTTTCAGTCCCTTAAAAAACGTGAAATATGGGTTATACTGTAGTAATAAAGTCTTAACTAGGTTTCATAATATTTTGGTAATTAATTATGGAAAAACAAAGAATATATTTAACATGATATTCAAAATTTATGAAAAAAAACCTACTCGTACAACTTACGCAGCTAAATGACAATAATTCGTATGTTGTCACCTTATTATATGGAAAATGTTAGGAGCTGGATGTATTACTATTTTACAGTATTTGCTAATATACAATAAGGAACTCCAGTCCATTTTTATTTGTTAATATTGACATCCTAACGAAATTTTCTGCTTATTTTATTTTATTTTTAAGTTTGTTTTCATGGTTAAAATAATTGTTAAAGTTTCAATTTTTTAAAGCCCACCAAAACGCACGAAATCTATGGCTTCTTGGGTGTGACGTCACACGAGCAGTCGGATTAGCGATTCAATAGGCAGTAATCAATATTATATGGATTCCATACAAAACTTCGAGAACTTTATACTCAAATTTAACTACTTTTAATTGAAGGAAACGTTGTAGAATATCAGCGTCTCGTTACTATTGTAGGTGCATTGTACCAAAGTGCAAAAATCCATTCATATCCGCAACTAATTAACAATTTATCAGCGTTCAAAGAAAGGCTTTTAAGTCCTTTAATGCTTTAAATTATGTTTGAAAGGCAAATCAGAATCGCTTGCGTTAATAGCTTCCATCAGTGTTCTACGCATGCGCGAAAACTGACGCATGCGCATCTGTGAACTTGTCAAACAGCTGGTGACATGAATAGGTTGAATAAATTAAATAGTTTTGAACTTATTTAAGTTCAAAACTATTTAATTTATTCAACCTATTATTATTCCATTATTTTTTCTTTATTTATTTTTTTAATATATTATGCATTGTAAGAAATAATAAGTTTCAGGTATCATTAGAAATCCTCCACTTCCAGAATAACTGAAGAAATAATCACCAAAGTGCCAATGACGTTGTTGTTTTGTGCAAGCGGTATAGATTATTAAGTAGGCAAATTCGTTAAAATTGTTATGAATTTTCAAGCAAAAACTCTCAAGTAGTCGCAATAAACAAACATAATTATTTTACGAGCAAAATGAACAGTGCAAACAGCGAAATTATAAACCATAGATTATAAAAAGCGGAAAAAAACCTTATCTAGTTATAAGTTGGGCTCGAAAACTGCATGTGTGACGTCAGAAGCAGTGGTACCAACAGAACATAGTGTTTTGGTGATACAGTTTTTAATTGACTTTTATATGACGATTTATAAAATCTATGTATAATTATGTACAATTAAAGCATTTGCTGATCTATACGAATATATATTTTTAAACCCATTATATTTTTCACTGGAGTTCCTTATGATAAGACGATTCTTAGTGCAGTGGGTTATAATTCTAGGAATAACGCGAAAAGGTTAGGAACTGAAAAGCAGTTTAGGTATTTACAACAAGTCATTTATTTTGATAATCGTGGGGTTAGTCTTAAACTAAAGTTAATCTTAATTAGACACAAAATTTCAATAAAACTAGGTATGCTAGTACTTAAATCTAGTTGTAAAGTCTTTGTACTTAAAATTAATTGTTTACTTCGTTAAATCTACGTAAAAGTTTGTATTCTTAAAATTAGGGATTCACTGGCTTAATTATTCGAAAAAGTTGATTCTTAAAGTTAGAGATTCACTTGGCTGACAGGGTGGAAGAAGTATCATGAGAGTTCAGAGGCACTTCCCTTTACTGATGGTTGTCCAGCGTCCAGTGGCTGCTTTGTATGCAGAGTCCTCGCGTTCGCACTAGGTATCCAAGTACCTCCGGATCGGGATTAGATACAAACGCGGCGATAATCAGAGGCCTGGGCGGTCTCCGGGGTTTGATCTCCGAAGGGCGAAGATCAGTAACTTCCTGGGCAGAAGCGGGGGTTCGACTCGCGGTGCAGAGCCTGTGCGACTTCTGACAGGCGGAGATCGTACTTCCTTCTGGGATGGAAGCGTAATAATTACTCCCAGTCAGAGGACCTGGGCGGCCTCTCCGAGGAGCGAGAATAGGAACCTTCCTGGGCGGAAGGCTAAACCCGACTGTTCTTCCTGGGCGGAAGACTGAACCCGACTCTCTCGTCAGAGAGCCCTCTTGCCTGTCTACCTGTAGGGATCTTATTATGACCAGTATTGTTTGGCAGGCCGCTCCGCAGGGCGGCTCATTTCCTTTGAGGTTTTTATTGCTGTCCAATAAAATAAAGCCGAATTTCTAAAATAGTGTTTAAGGGTGGTCTACTTTACGATGTAGTACTTTACAATCGTTTCCGGCTCGAAGAACAATATACAACAACCATATTTGCGCACGTTCCAGAGTGGAAGATATTCTCAGTATCGCCCTGGTGAAAGACCACCATTCAGAATTGAAACGTTGCTTGAAATGGCTTTTAGTCGTGTTTGGTGACCAGATCTGAATAGCCAGGTATTCCCCACCTTCCTATTCCCCTTCTCCTTCCCCTCCCCAATACCTTCAGCCTCACAACATTCCCCAATTGGGAATGCCATAGTCTCACTGCCTCCAGACGGTTTAGAGCAGTTGGGACTCTTGTGAGGTATTCATATTAAAAAAAAAAAAAAATATGCGTGGTTAGCCTGATATAGCCTTTTGTAATCACCTAAAATAATTGACCGAATTCACCGAAATATTTAGATTTAAAATGTGCATTTTAAATAATAGGAATTCCCAGATTAGACCGGCCATAAAATAAATTTAGTACAAAGGCTAGCCGAGCCTATTGTTAGGTAAAAATCGTAACTAAAATAATATAATCTTAACTGCTATTTTGGGAAAGCCCGCAATTCCGTTGGAATTTTATGAGACGTCAATAAAAGATAATCCCCTCAAGGGAATTGAGCCGCGGATGGAACGACCGCTGAACAATACAGGTAGACAGGTAGACAGAAGGACAGTGGGCTCTAGGAGACAGTCGATTGCCAGAGTCCGCCCAGGGCGGAGAGTCGCGTGCAGTCTTCCATCGAGGAAGCAAAAAGTCGGTTGCAGTAGTCCGCCCAGGACACCCAGCCAAGTGAAACCTTCCGCCCAGGAAGGTTCCAATTCTCGCTCCTTTGAGAGGCCGCCCGGGTCCTCTGACGACGAGGGAATTCTACACTTCCATCCCAGAAGGAAGTAACTGCTCTTCGCCCTTCGGAGATCAACATCGGAGACCGCCCAGGCCTCTGATTATCGCCGCGTTGCACCTACTCCCGATCCGGAGGTACACGAATACGTAGTGCGAACGCGAGGACTCTACATACAACGCAGCCACTGGACTCTGGACATCCATCACCAAAAAGGGAAGTGCCTGACTATAATGATAATTCCTCCCACATTGCCTAAGCCAGTGAACCTCTAATTTTAAGTACAAAGACTTTAACAGTAGAATTAATAATTACCTAAGTCAGTGAACCTCTAATTTTAAGTACAAGGACTTTAACAGTAGAATTAAGTAATTACGTATCTAGTTTTATTAAATTTATTATGTCTAATTAAGTTTTACTCTAGATTTAAGACTAATCCCACGTATATAAAAATAAATTACTTGTAACTACCTAAGATCGCATTTCTATTCCTCCCTTTTTGCGTTATTCCTAGAATAATACCTACTGCCCGATACGCCCGTCATATCAAGCCTTTGTGCGAAGTTTTTATGGCAGGCCTAGTCTGGGAATTATTATTACCTGAAATGTACATTTTAGAAACTAAGCATGTCTGTGAATTTCTTATAGGTATTACAAAGGATATATCACTTATTTTCCCACAGTAGTGATATGCGTCGTATAAATAATTTGGAAAACGAAAATTTCGGTTATAACATGGAGGTATTTCGAATTTCATGTCTTGGTTATTTACATCATTAGTTTGAGAGAAATCCATAGACAAAGCGCGCCAAGCCAAACGTCAAAGTTAAACATCGGAATCGGACTATTACAATAATATTATTATATATTGGGGAACTACGTGTTATTTGTAAATTTGTAGCATGTCATCTTTATAATCTCACCCCCAAGGTGGTAAAATACATTGTGCTAACTAAAGTGGTATAACTATGGTGCTAACCCAATAGACAATATACTTTCCGGTGGTATTCTAATAAATAAATGCATTTTTCTTATTAGATTCTTTTCAAATTACTTTTTGTGAAGCCTTGCTGCTGAATTGTTATTATTATATACTCCATGAATTTGGAATTTGAGGAGTAGTGATTGTGAATAGTGTGAAGGTAGATATTTTATAATGAAACGAAAGTATTACAATTTTAAGAATAAATATTTAATTTAAAAAATATTATATATCTACATGTACACAGAAGTCGATATTTGGATCATTCTCTACACATCATAATAAATTGCACCTATATTACGTCTCCCTTAGCAGACATGATCCAATATCATTATATATACATGTACACAAAATAACTTGCATATAATTATATACCATATAAGTAATATATATTTATATACGCATAGAATATACATATAGTTTCCAAATAAATACATGTAAATATAAAATTTTTATCACAGTATTTACATAAGTTAAATAAATACAAGAGTTGCTTCAATGTTAGTTAATAAGTTACTTAAATAATTGCTTGGCATAGTGCCATATTCTAAAGAAGTATTCATCCCTTCTTAGGAGAGATCCCCTGGCGTAGCTGCAGATGTCTGCGTCCATGTTGGCCTCTCTCATCCACGAGGTGCTGGTCTCCGTGCTGAAGCCCGTCGGCTCCGTCATCTCTGTCAGCTCCAGCGCTTCCTCCGTATTGAGTTGGTCTGAAACAGTACCGTCGAACCGTTACTTTAGGCTCACACAAATATGCCCATCGATAACACTGCTTTGGACAGAATAATGGTGAGCTAATTAAAAAATTTCTTATTGCAGGTAACATAATTATTATTCATCTTCACATGTTATAATCTTACTTTATTAGCGAATTTACCGGTACTCAAAATTGCATGCAACAGTTGGGTCCCGTGCTAGGAAGGGGTATCGAAATTAAATTATCTTCAGATATTATAAAGCTTTATTGTTTTGTTTGGATATAGCAAGGATGATTAGCTTTATTGCACTCAAACAAA
This sequence comes from Halesus radiatus, assembly GCA_022606495.2. Classification (NCBI taxonomy): domain Eukaryota; kingdom Metazoa; phylum Arthropoda; class Insecta; order Trichoptera; family Limnephilidae; genus Halesus; species Halesus radiatus. The sequence continues at coordinate 448,699 of JAHDVE020011177.1, forward strand.
TTTTTCGGTGCTAGATGAAAGACGCGCACGTAAGACCTTCATCCAGGCGAAACAACACTTTTTGTATTATCTTCAATAAAATGGTATTGCATTTCCTTTTCCATTTTTTGGTAGTCGTTGTATGTGTTGGAAAAGAATCTAATTGGTGATGTGAGTAGGACCCCTGAATGGTTAAAACCGCTGTTGGTTTATTAATATGAGCAAATTTACCTTGGCAGACAACTACTTTGAATGGCTCATCAGATTCCAGGGGTTCGCTTTGTCCGACTTCGTTTCTCGCATAAATCCTGATGAGATAGTGGTGATCTTCTTGAAGATCCCTGATGTTGAACTTCTGTGTGCTGGCTGAGACGCGACCGACTTCCATCCACATGGTCTTGCGGGTATCGCGGATGGCGATGTTGTAGCCCAGCAGCGGGCAGCCTCCGTCGAACTCGGGCTGGCCCCATTCAATGATGATTGAATTGGGTCCCGTGCTTCTGATCTCAAGTGGAGCAGTCGGTGCTGATGGTACCGCTACAATAAACAAATCACTTTTTAAAATACATGTTTTCTTGTATATTGTAACATAGAGAGCTGATGAGAGATTCGACATAAGACATCGCGTGCGCATCGTGTAGCAGCTTGATTCGTTTAACAATTATGCCCAACAGCGACCATTCATAAATCAAACTCTTTTAAATAACATGACAAAAGACTTCAATTCAGAAAGAACAAACTTTCTTCTATGGGTATATGATTAAACATAAGATATTTTGGTCATTTCTGTATAAGACATATGAGAATCTAAAATAATAATTTTGGAAGAATTTAGTATGGTGAACATTCTTTATTGATAACTCACGACAGCGCTCTGCTGGGTATTTAGATACTTCCTCTTAGTAGTCACTGAAATTTTACAAAGACAAACATTCCCGGATTTCGAAGAACCTGACAATAGTTGATCTCTCCCTTTTCTCATCATAAAAAGCTACAATTTATTGTAGCTTGTTCTTAGCTTGCAGAAGGTTAAACTCGTAACACCCGGGAGAACTTTTAGAAAAGTGAGTTATTGTTATTGATGCACAAGTTGAGACGTTGTTACTTACTGGCATGCTTATGTAGATTCACAATTTCTGACATGGCTGGTAATCCAAGACCAACGGCATTTTCAGCAGAGATTCTAAACATCACATCAGATTTTTCTTTCAGTTTTTCAAATCGGTATTCTAGTACGTTTGCGTCGATTGTAGCCACTTTGGTCCATGTTTCAGATGCAGCATACTTGTATTCCAAAACATAACCTAAAGAATTAAAAAAAATTATTATTACCACAATTGACTACATATGATTGAATTTGGACAAACTATCTAGTCCATTTAAAGAAATATGAACCATTGCAAAGGATTCTATTGAATACAGTTTAAGAAAATAAAATATGGAAAGAGTTTCCTTCTTTTACCTTCTGAAGTACCCACAAAATGAATTTATTTATAAGTATTTAAGAAAGTTATGTGAGTAATACATACCAAGAATGATTGATCCACCGTCTAAAAGAGGTTTGGACCATTGTACAGTAGCACTTCGAGAAGTTGTGTCCGCAATCAAAACATTTACTGGAGCAGATGGAGTGGCTGAAATCATAAATGATTTTAATAATGAATACAAAATATAATAAAGATAATAATAATGTTTGAATAACACTGTTTGTGTGAAAAATCACCTCAAGGGCGCTGTAAAGACTGCTAAATCTTATTTGTATTGTCTGTTAATTTCTAAAAACTAAAATAAAATAAATAGTGAATTTGATTTATGTAATGTAAAATTAAATTTTGTGGTGAATAATATATTTAATTATTACTGGTGTAACTTAATTTTTCCCTTTTAATGCTAGTCTTTTCGGTAAAAAAAGTACAATAAAAGGCAGCACTTATAGCGCGCCCCAAAAATTATTTCTGTAAAAAGAAATATCTAAAAACTTACATAAAGTCACTCCAACAGTTATATGATCGTCAACTATGTAAGGAGCGCTTTGACCGACTTCGTTGCAAGCTATTATTTTAAAAACGTATGACGTTCCTTTCTTCAAGTTGTCTATGAACAGAGATGTAGTTTTGCTCGATCCAATGGACTTCCATGTTTTCTTGTTAAGTTGTTTGCTTTCTACCAGATATTCTATGATCTCGGTACCACCGTTATTCTCTGGTGGGTACCAAGAAATAGTCATGGAAGATTCGGTCATGGCACTCACATTCAGTGGGCCGAGGGGTGGAGAGGGGACATCTGCATTAAGGGGGTACATTATGTTAGCAAATACATTATACAAACTGTTATTTACATTATTTCGATTACTATTATGTAAATGGTTGTTGTTCACATCAGATTATGCACAAATAATCTGGAAGAGGCATGGTTTAGCAGGGCAATATTGATAATATTTCCAATTGCGGTGTATAAAAAACAGCAACAGCTTTTAAATTTTTTCCTGCATTATTTCTTAGTTATTCTGTTTGGGCTGTATGACGATGACATATATAATGTAGTAACAACATGAATATTGTAAAGACACACTCAAGATCGTAAATAATGGGACATTGACAGATATTAGTGAATAATACAACAAGGGAAGTACACCAGATAAAACAAAAACCAATGAAGGATTTGTTCACAATAATGGGATGTACTATGTGCTTAGTATTACACCAAAAAATGTACATATGTAATTAAAATCTTACCATGGACAGGTCTTATCACCACAGGTTCACTCTCCAGGGCTTCAGAGTAACCCACAGGGTTCTGAGCCATCACCCTGAATAGGTATTCACAGTTTTCATTCAGCTTCTGGATGCAGTATGTTATCACATCCTTGTCCACGTCTGCCACTCTGGTCCAGACTTGCTTCTCTGGGTCTCGTTTCTCAATGGCGTATCTAGTCAATGCAATGCCACCGTCATCTACTGGGGGGCTCCATTCTATCATGACTGACTCATTGTCAATTCCCTTAACAATAACTGGACCCTCTGGTTTACTCGGTTTATCTGTTTTCAGAAAAAACAGTATTAAAAGTTGTGAATGGTACATCATTTTATTTAATATGGTTGAACGGGCTAGAAAATATTTTTAAAATGTCCAATGAGTATTTCCCATGAATTCTTTAAAATTAATTTAATTAAGAACGCATACATTAAGCAAAGCTTTATTTTTTATATTTAATCCCTTAATGATTAATGCATAATCCCCTTCGTCACCTGTGATGCCACTGCAATCAACATTCACAATATCCGAACTGAAAATCCTTTAATATTTTAACTTAATTAGTTTTTTCCCAGTGACAGATATCAAACCTGTAATGTCCAAACCCAAAAGGATGTGTACTAACCATATAGGATCTCATAGTCTCATAGCAGCAGTTATATCACCCCAATTAATATAATTTCTATTATTTGATTCAGACACATACTGAATTCTTTTACATATAATTAATAAATGCATAAAGTTAGAACAACATTGATATTATAAAGTAATAAATTACCAATTATTTGTCATTTTCTACAGTACTTTTAAATAGTAATACAAATAAAAGTTAAATAGTCTATTAACTGTAATCTACGGTCTCTGACTCTTTAGTAACCTATTGCTAATGCTACATACTGGAATTTGGGAGAGTTTGTTCAGCAGACAGCGTTCAGACAAGCTCACTTTGATGTCCAAATTCAAATGCATTATGAATGTAACACTCCAAACTTAGTATGTAGATCCCACAAGCCATAGGCAACCCCGGTGAATGCAGAAGGTCAGTAATAAACTATTGATAGAGCTAGGTTTTATTTTCTAAAAATATATATATATTGTTGTCAAGTGAAAACGATTACGTATCCAACTTAACTTTTTACATATTTTTGATGCTTTTATTGTTAGGGATGTTATAATATTTGAAATAGTTTTTTAGATCTCATACATTAAATATACATCTAGGTAAAACACCAATAATTAATAAAATTCAGGGTTGACATGTTTAAACCAATAGAACTTTTTTGTATTTAATTTATAGTTTGTTTGTTTTAAACATTTTCGATATTGTAATACCATTTTTTTCAACCTGTAAGTATGTAATGATTATAGTGAGAAGAAAGTTTACAATATTGGACACAAAAATGAGTAATTTGGCTTTACCAATTCTATCAGGGCTCTTTGATTTACTTCGCCTCTCGTTGTTATCTATAATATAGGAAATATTTGTGTGTTCTGTATAAATCGTATTAATATCATGTGTTGAATATGTTTGCTTAGTTGTATACAGTTCTCTTACAATTTTTGTTTTATTTTTGTAAATGCAATACTACTTGGTATTTTGTTTGATTAATTATCGTAGAAAGTCCTAACCAATATTCCATACTTGTTGAGTTCAAAGATTTTATGGTTAATATAATGATTTTATGTATATATGTATAGCACAAGGTTCTTACCCAATACTCTGAGAGATATTTCTATTTCATCACGACCGACGAAGTTCTCCGCGGATATTGTGTACTTTGCAGAATGTGATCTCTTACTAGATACAATTGATATGGTTGAAGAGTGCTCTTCATAAGTTATTTCCATCTCTTTTGTAGTTTTGATTGAGCTGTTGTTTTTCAGCCATTTGATACTTGGTTTTGGATATCCTTTGATATTAGCAAAAATACTCCATTTGGAGCCAACATTGACCGTCTGAGATATCAGACGATCTTCAATAATAATCTTGGGCTTCTCCTCAATAGACAAGCTGCATTTAGTTTCTACCGAGCCAAGACTATTGGTCGCCTTGCAGGAATACACTCCGATGCTCTCCACTGCTGTACTGTTGATAGTCAGTGACGCAATCCTGTTCTCATAACTGAGGTTGGTCTTGATGCTCTTGCCATCCTTATACCACTCCACAGTCGGGAGTGGAACCCCTCCGAAGATGCAAGAGAGTGTGATGGTTTGCTCCATTGTGCATGTGATGTCATGCAGGCCTTGCTGTACATTGGGTGCTTCATTTACTGCCAAACGTTTTATCAACACTTCCACACTGGCTTCCGATGGCTTACTGGCTCCTACTTCATTGTGAGCAGTTACTCTAAATAAGTAATAATTATCGACAGACAACTTTCTCACAGTATAAGACGTGTTCTTAATATCTGTTATTTTCTTCCATCTAAAATAAATAGAAATATTTTTATATTAATATGGTACATATGTATTTATGTTTGAAGGGTATAAAATCAAATAGTATTTTATGGTCCTGCTCTAAATCTACTTTGAATTAAAATATGTGTGCTGTTTACTAAAATAGTTGCTGAATCAAATTGACTCGTTCTCAGCTAAAGCTGTAGCTCTGATCAAAACTTACGGAGTGTCCTTCTTATTGCGGTATTCCAAGGTGTAAGTAATGGGTTGTGAGTTTCCATCGAATTCAGGTTTCTGCCAGTGAAGTGTGACAAAGTCATCTCCCACCTCCAAAGGTTCCGGGATACCTGGCTTATCGGGACATTCTAAAATAAAACTCCTGATTAGATAATGCTTCATAGATGACACAAAATTTGATGAAATTAATGAACTATAAATTATGAATTAAAAACCTACCCAAAACAAGCAACTGAATATCAACTTGTGCTGCTCCGCAATTATTTGAAAGGGACAAATTGTAAGATCCAGAATCAGATCTTTGCAGTTTTTTCACTGTGAGTGTTGCAAATTCTTCATGTAACGTTATTTCTGTTCTTTGGTCCTTTTTCAATACTCTACCGGTAATGGTCCATTCATCCTTTGGCTTGGGCAATGATGAATATTTAACAGTGAAGGTGATATCTTTGCCAAATTCTACTCGGTATATTTTTTCATAATCAAGTATTCTTGGGGCAGACTCAACAACTGAAAATGAAAATTTAATTTTGAAATATTTCTTTAGGGTGAGTTGACAAACACATTAAAAATAAAGTAATAATGAAAAGCAATGTCTATATTATAAAGTTTTTGTATATCACCTTCAATGAATAGTTTGCATGTGGTTTTCACACTATTGAGTTTGCAAGTGTAGCTAGATTGATCCTTCTCTGTAACATTTCGAATGAGTAAAGTTCTCTGTACATTGACTGAGGTAATAGTGTAATTGTCTGATGGATGTATTTGCTTTCCATTCTTGAACCATTGCACTTCCATGTCATCTGCAGGAACTTGCACAGTGAGTGACACGTCTGAGTTGATGGGTGCCGTGAGCGACTCGGGTAGCTTCAGGGTGAAGTCTGCCGCCAGGTCCTCTACAGTCAGGTTGGCAATGCATACATCATTTCCTACTTTGCAACTGTATTCTCCCATATCATCCATTGCACAGTCATAAATTTTAAGTTTTTGTTTCTTTCCATCTATGCTTAACTGGATGTGATCAGAAAACTGTATTTCTGTACCATTTTTGAACCATCGTACCAAGGCATCCCCTTTAGTGAGTTCTATCTCAAATGTAGCCTTCTCTCCCTTGGAAATCTTGATATTCTTCATTCGGCTTGTTATTTCAGGTGGCAGCTCGACAACTGTGACTTCAGCTGAGCAAGCTTGGTCTCTTAGGATACACGAGTATTCTCCTTCGTCATGAACTGAAGAGTTTCTAATCAAGAGTTTCCTTAGGTTGCCCTTATTTTCAAATTCATATTTCTTCTGTTTATGTTTAATGATTTTGCCATCTTTTTGCCATACAACATCGGCTGTTTCTGAAGATATTTCTACCTCAAGAATAGCAACCTCTTTTTCTTTAACTTCAAAGTCTTGCAATTTCCTAGTGAACTCGGGTATTGTTTCCTTTACGAGAAGGTATGTGTTGGTTTCTTGACCTTTCACAATGCATTTTATTTTACCTGTATCTGTAATTTTAGTTTTCTTTATTCTTAACTTATGTATTCTTCCTTCTTGTATTATCTCTCTATGGTCCATTCCACTAATTTCTTTGTCATTTTGATACCATTTAGTTGAAACTGTGTGTGATGTTTCGCATTCTAAAGTAACCGTTTCACACTCATCCACTTCATAAGTCTTGTTGAGATTTCTGACAAAAGTAACTTTCTCCACATCGACTGTTACTTTGGCTCCGTGGGAAATCTTGCCTGCCAGATTAGATGCTATGCATTTATAATCTCCAGAGTCGATTTCAGAATCAGCATTTTCTATTTTGAGAGCTATGTTCTCACCATCAAACTGCAAATTCACCCTACTGGTAGACTCTAGAACTTTGTTATTTCTTAACCAGGTTATTATTGGAACTGGGTTGCCAATTACTTTAGCTGTTAAAACAATAGTGTTTCGCTCAGGAACCGATAATTCTTGGAAACGTTCAACAAAAAGTGGTGGTTCACAATTTTCTTGAGTTGGTTCTGAAATTATAAATTTTTTTTTTATTGGGACCGATTAAGGAGAAAACGATTTCATGCTTTGTTAAAAAACACAACCTACTACAGTTATACATGTACATAAATAATATTATTAACATTACAAAAAATCGAATAATATACATTTATTTTTAAATATTACCTTCAATAGTCAAAAATGCAGATGTCTCAGCGCTGCCTTCACTGTTAACTGCTTTTACGGTGTACACTCCATCATCTGTTCCTCTTTTGGGACCAACCAGTGTTAAAATATGAGTATCTCCATCTGATTTCGTTGATAATGTTTTAATGGCCTTTTTGTTTTTGAACCAAGATATTTTTGGTGTTGGGTTTCCAACTATTTGAGTGGTAAGCACAACACTTTCTCCCTCTCGGATTGTTAAGTTTGTGAATGGCTCAATCACTTCAGGTTTCTCTTTCTTCCCAGTTTTAATTTTAAGAATGATTGGTAGGGACGCTTCTCCTTCCCTATTAACTGCGGCGACTTCATATGTACCCTCGTCTGCCTTTTTAACATTGTCAATTTTCAGAACACTGCAATACATATGCATGTCGGACTCTGTTGCGATAGTAACTCTGTCGTTGGGAACAATTTTTTTCCCAGCGTATAACCAAGTAATTTCAGGTTCGGGAACAGCGACAAGTCGACACTCCAAGAATATTTGTGTCCCTTCATCGACATATTGTGCTCTGGGCTTCTTAGAGAATGTTGGAGGGATTCCTTCTAATATATCTGCAAGTGAGGACTCTCTTGATAAGCTCTTTCTTGATAAGATTGTCATCTCGGAGCCATGATCGGAGAGTGGTGCTTCCACCACCAGCTCTGTGGTGCTGGAAGCAAAGCCAGCTGCGTTCTTGGCCACACACGTGAATGTGCCAGCGTCTTCTGGGAACACTTCCCTTATGATAAGGGTTGCCACATTGTCATCATCGTAGTATATTTGGAAATCTTGCGATGGCTTAATAATGGCAGTTTGCCTAAACCAAGTAATTTGTGGTCTTGGGTATCCTTCAACTTGACACTCAAATTGCACTGTATAGCCATCAGGTGTGTGCTTGGGACGCAACTTTTCAATAAACCTAGGAGCCACCGCAACTTCTTCAGCTGAAGGTTCTGTAATAAAGTAATTAAATAACTTAACAGTGAACAATATCTATAGTCCTGTGATGTTGATATTGTGCAACCTTACGAGGGAACCTACATTTAAATTTACAATTTTGGTACTTACTTTCAAACACAGGCAACTTGTCAATTTTTTCATTGAGTTTCTTTTGCAAATATACGGTATAATTAGTTTCATCCATGACGTACTGAGCTGGAACCCAACCCTTTTCTTCAGTTAAGTGCTTTTTGACAAACCACCAATCTTGGTTATGTGTTTCTGGAAACAGATACAAGTGAATTGTAAATTTAATGTTGAAGGAAGCAAATAATAATGTATGAATATATGGATCCCCCATGCAATTAAAACTGAGATAAGCAAAACATATGTCAAGTCTTTTTTGGAAAGCTTTCTTCATAATGAGGAATTTTAGTTTATTTTTCAATATTCGTAATAATAATTAAATAATTTCTTAGTGCCACTTTTGTGAAAAATCACCTCAATCAAATCAACTTAAATACGTAGCGATAATTTTATTTTTTAAAGAATATTTTTATAGTATTTTTTTTTGTGATGTGGGGATATTTAGCATCATATGCACTGAAATCAGTTGACAATCTCACAGATTTCCTGAAGTTTTATATGTAACATATGTCGTCTGAACTCATCTGGAGTGTTTAGAAATATGCTGTTATTTAATCGTTTTTAAATAATGATGTATTCATTCTATGAATAAATTATAAGGTTAATTCTGTTTTTGCAGTCTTTTTTTTACACAATATTGATATAACACGGTCGACGTAATATACATTCTTATTAGAATCCTAGATTTTTCCCTCCCAATGTAGTATTTACAGGAATTGAAACTGCACTTTCCAGGCATGCATGCGATGGCTGGCAAATTAATGATGTGAATTGGTTCAAAAGGGTTAAGTTATTTTTGATGAATCTTGAATATATTCTTATTGTGGCTGTATAGTTTGAATTTAGTAAAACAATAAAATGACAAGTGTCATAAATAGATTTGTAAAATACACACCCAATATGTAGAGCCTCTCGCCCTCGACCAAGTTAATAGCTTCAGGTGTTTCTGCAACGTAAGAGTAGACAGCGAACACGATGTCTCCTTCTCTGATATCCATGTCGGCAGTATCTGCATAATATAGGGATACATTTATTTAAGAATTCCTACGTTCAATTATTGATTCTTACGTACATAAAATAAGAGTTTAAAACCATATTAAGTTACCTTCAATAACATTAGCTTCCCGTGCTATACTCATAGAAGCGGCCTCTGTAAATATGGAAGTCAATAAATTAGTGTAACATGTATTTCTTGCATATAAATATTATTCAATGTGAAATTACCCAAAATGAGGAAATAAAAACAATTTGTTCATTATAATTTATTTCATATTAATTAAGCAAGTAGAGTGAGTAACCTTGGTCGAATGCTGGTTTTGGTGCTGGTCTCTTCTTCGATAGTGTCAAATTGTCTTCATCGAATATTTGTGAAATTTTTCGGGTAGGTTTTATACCTAACATTATTTCTTCTTCATGTTCATTAACCTGGTATTTCTTTTCTTGTTTTTTCTTTTTTAGTACCATTTCAATATTGTGCTCCTCGGATTCAGACTCACTCAGTATAATTTCGTCAACGAAAGGACCATTGTCTTCTACTTCTTTTGTTAGTTTAATGGATGTTTCCCCAGTTTCTTCTGAATATGATGGCTGAATTCGGTTTTTAATTTTGATTTGACTAGACAATGATACATCTTCTTCGTTATTCATTTCCTGTTGCGCTTTAATATCAAATGACACTTCATCTTCGTCTTGGATGTTATAACTCTTTTTCTTCAAATTCAATTTCACACTTACATTGTCTGGTTCATCAACCGGGGCCCTGATAGTGACAGTTTCTTTGGCTTCGCCGCTGTCTGTTTTTTTGGGTTTCTTTTTTAATTTTATTTCTTGAGATGTGTCTTCGTCTTTGGTTTTTGCAAGTTTCAAATTAAATTGATTGTCGTCTTCACCAACATTTTCTTGTTCTTCGGTTACAACTTCAATCTCATCATCGTCAATAACTGGCCTTAATTGGATAGACGTTTCTTCAGACTGCTCATTGTATATTGGTTGCTTTTTAGGTTTCAATATAACTTTTCCCGATAGAGAAATCTCTTCTTCTGCATAAGAATCTAATTTAATTTTAAATTCTTGCTCCACATCTTCCTTGGATTTACTACTTTTAGGCTTAAATGTAACTGTGTCTGGCTCTTCATCCTCTTTAGGTTTAGTGATTTTAGGCTTCAATGTAATAGTGTCTGGTTCTACATCTTCCTTAGGCTTAGTGATTTTTGGCTTCAATGTAATAGTGTCTGGTTCTACATCTTCCTTGGGTTTAGTGATTTTGGGTTTCAATGTAATAGTGTCTGGTTCTACGTCTTCCTTGAGTTTAGTGATTTTGGGCTTCAATGTAATAGTGTCTGGTTCTACATCTTCCTTGGGTTTAGTTACCGTAGGTTTCAATGTAACCGTGTCTGGTTCTATCTCCTCAATTGGTTCATTCTTATCATAAATTTCTTTATTTTCCTCAATCACGATTTCTTCATCAATTTCTTCTGCGACGGGAACAATTTTTATGGATGCTTCTCCTGATTCTTCAGTAAACGTTGGAATTTTTTGTGATTTGAGCTTCACTTTGCTTGACATTGATATTTCTTCCTCAGCATAACTATCTAGATGAATTTTAAACTCCTGTTCTACATCTTCTTTAGTTTTAGTGCTTTTTGGTCTAAAAGTAACAGACTCTGGTTCTGTTATTTCTACAATATTTGGTGCGGAAACTTTTCTAATTGGTTTTAGTTTTTTTATGGTAACTTCTTCTTCTTCATGTATTTCTGATTGTTTTGGTTTTTGACGAGGTTTAAGTTTCACACTAGCAACACTTTCTTCTTCAATATTTGTAGGTACATCTTCATCTTGAATGGCTGGTTTAGTTATTAATATTTCATCACTTGCCATATCTTCTATCTTATCCTTCTTTTTCCTTTTAATCTCTACACTTGCATTTTCTTCTTCTGTGAAACTTTTCTTGGGAAGTATTATTATATTTTCAACATCTTCTTCTTTTTTACGAGGTTTTAGTTTCACACTAGCAATGCTTTCTTCTTCAATATTTGTAGGTACATCTTCATCTTGAATGGTTGGTTTAGTTATTAATATTTCGTCGCTAGCCATATCTTCTATCTTATCCTTCTTTTTTCTCTTAATTTCTACACTTGCATTTTCTTCTTCTGCAATACTTTTCTTGGGAAGTATTATTACACTTTCGACATCTTCTTCTTCTTTTTGATGAGGTTTAAGTTTCACGTTAACGCTTTCTTCTTCAACAGTGGTTTCTTCCTTTTGAGTGACTGGTTTGATTATTGCTATTACATCACTAGCAATATCTTCTTTCTTATCTTTCTTTTTTCTCTTAATCTTTACACTTGTGTTTTCTTCTTCTGTTGTGGTTTTCTTAGGAATAATAAGTAAGTTTTCAACATCTTCCGAATCAACATGCAATTTGGGCTTGATAGTTACAGATTCTTCTGGTTGTGGTTCTTCTTGTTTTTGCGTTGGAATATCCTCCTTTGTAAGAGGCTGAGTAGATATAATATTTTTGTAGTCGATGCTGGGTTTTTCTAATTTAACTTCATCCACTTCTCCAAGAATAGCCTTCTCAACCTCAAATACATCAGTATTCATTTCAGTATTAGTTTCAGTAGTAATAAAATGCTCATTTTCTAATAGATTAAATGCAATTTTCTTTGAGGATATTGTGAAATCAGATATTTTGTCAACAGATTCCATTACAAGTGGTACACTGTGCTCAAGTGTTTCTAAAGTATCAATGTTGGCATTAATTTGTTCAAATGTTTGAGGTTGTTTTACAATGGGAGAAACAAATGATGTGGGTTCTTCAAGAATATTATCCTGTATAGCTGGGTGCTCAGATGGCTTATCACTATCTAAAGACTCTATTACAATGCTTGTTAATGGTTCTTCTCCATCTAGTTCTATTGTAGTTATTTCGGTTATTTCATCCTTCGTGCCTACTTTTTGTTTGATCACACGCTTTTTAACTTTATCCACTAGTGGCTCTGGTTTGGTTGGCTTTATTTCAGGACCTTCCGTTCCGGTGATCGGAGCAAGAGTGAGGTCATAGGTTTCTACATTTTCAGTATCATCAATAACAGGTTTTTTATCAAATGGTTTCAAATGAATTTTTTCAATTTCTTCAACAATAGGAGATGGAGTTGGTTTTCGGAATGTAACATTTTCTTGTTCATCAGGTACAGGTATTTTCGGAATACCCTTTTTAAGAACGCTTGGTATGCTTTCTGGTGTTTTCTTTTTCTTTTCTGGTCGAGTATACTTTTCAGTATCTTTATTATCTTCGGGGATTTTATCATTTTCTGGTGATTTTTCGTATATTTCTTTATCAATTTTGTTCAAATTTATATCTAGGCTTGGAATTTCACCGAATTCTGCTGGTTTTCCCGGAATTTTGACCACTTTCGCTTCAATCTTTTCATCATTTATTTTCTTAGTCACAATATCATGTTCTTCTTCAGGAGTTTCAGGCACAGGGATTTTCTTGAGCGTTATCGTTTCATTAGTATCGTCTTGATTAGGAATAACTCCCTTTTTAATTGTGAATTGCCTTGGCTCATCAATTTCAGCATTTTTCACATTTACTCCCTCAATTTTTCTAACTTCAGGAAGTTGAAATTCATTTGTTTTTATGATATCTTCAATAGTGAAACTGGGCTTTTCTAATGTCGTAATCTCAAAATCTGGCAGCTGCACTGGTTTATATTGCGTTCTTTTAATTTTCAGTGCCTCTTTGGTGTTTCTTGACAGAATACCCACATCTTTCATCGATCCAATAAACGTAGTAACACTGTGCAATTCTGCAGGTGGCCAATCACTTACATACTTTATTCTACTTTTAAGTAAAATTTTGGGAACCGTTGTTGATTTCACTTCCTGCTTTTGAGATCTGGGAGTCTTACTTAATTTCACAAGTGCGAATGAAGCTATTTCAGAGGTGTCAGTGACTTGAATTTTTTTTGCTATCTGTTGCTTATGTTCTATTTTACACGGGACCAGACCCATTTTTGTCAATTTTTTTGTGTCAAAAGTAGATTTTTTTCTCTTTATATTTATTGGACTATCAAGGGGTTCAATATAGTATTCATTTTCAATTATGACTGATGTCATCAAATCATCTTCAAGATCATATGATGTTACGGTCTCAACCTTTTCTTCACGTCCTTTCTTCTTTTTTGGGATTACTTTTTTAACAATTTTACTTGTTGAAGATTCTTCTAATGGTTTTGATGGAATAATTTTTTCTGTGATTTTTTCATTTTCAGGGAAAATTTCTTCAATGTTTACAACTTCAGAACGCTCAGGAAGAACAAGTTTTTCATCATCTTCAAATTCTACTGTTGCTCTTTCATTAACCTGTGAATTGAATTCTTCAGTATTGGGTTCACATTCTTCAATGCTGATGTTGTCATAAGTAGGTGACATTTTATCAGGTTTAACATCTTGATTATCATCATCCCACATTTCTTCAATTATTACATCACCATTATTCTTATCACCTGGGGAATACTCAGATGCAGTTTTCTTTCCCTTTTTCCGTAGAATTGTTCTTTTAGTAGTAACTTTCTTTGCATCTCGTCCATCGGCCGATCGTTCGAACTTGGTCACAATTTCTTCTGTTTTCTCATTATCGGATGACTGAGGCGACATTATATCGTCTGTTGTATGCATGATTTCAGTTATATTATCCTCATCTCTTAAGGTTTCATCTTGTGGAGTGTCTGGAATTGGGTAGAAATAGTATTAATTCTAAAAATCTGTAATTATTTTTTTAACGTATATATCTATTAATAAAAATGAAGTGCATACATACGATAAATTCAGGCAGATCTTTCTATAAGTGGAAGGTTTTGAATTATATTTAAAAAATATTGTGTTGTAAATAATGATATTTTACCTTGAGTAATAATTTCATGTGTGTATTGTACTGATGTATTTGGAGCTTGAGGTTGAATAATTTGATCAAATGGTAATGTAGTATCTTCAATGAAGACAGTTTTGTTGAGTGTAGAATGGAGATTTTCCAAAGATGGTTCTGTGTTCAACTGATCAAGTGGATTGATGAATTCTGAAATGTTTGTAATAGACTGAGTACCAAATGCAGACGCAATCGCATAATCTTCAACAAGTGTAAAACATGAACTGACAAGTGCCAGATTAGGTATTTTGAACTCACCAGCTACCTCAAGTTCTGGTTCTATTATTTCAGACTTGGAACCCTGTTTCTTCTTCACGGTACGTTTCTTGACAATCTTTTCTTCCACATTTGGTTCACAAACTTGAACATCTTCCGACACTTCCTCCAGAGTAACTGATGTAATAAAATCTTTTGTTTTTATTTTAATGAGCTTATCTTCAGGTTGTATATCCTCCACAATATTTTCAGTAACAATGATAGATGATAGTGGTTGATTATCTTCCTCAAGCATTGTTACGATTTCAGTGACTTCTTCTTTAGCACCATGCTTTTTCTTAATAATGTGTTTTTTGATAGTTTTTGTCGATGGTTTGCCTTCTTCTGTCCTTGTTTCAGTTAATGTAACTTCTTCCGGCATTTCTTCAACCGTTACACTAGTGTCTTTGACTACCTGTTTTTCAAATGGAATAACCTTTTCTTCTGGAAGGGTTTCTTCAATGAGATTTTGTGTGACAGTAACAGAAGTTTGTGGTTCATTATCGTCTTCGATGGTTGTGACAATTTCTGTAACCTCTTCTTTAGGGCCATGCTTTTTCTTAATAATGCGTTTCTTGATAGTTTTAGTTGATGGTTTGCCTTCTTCTGTCCTTGTTTCAGTTACTGTTACTTCTTCAGGCATTTCTTCAACCGTTACACTGGTGTCCTTGACTACCTGTTTTTCAAATGGAATAACCTTTTCTTCTGGAAGGGTTTCTTCTATGACATTTTGTGTGACAATAACAGAAGTTTGTGGTTCATTATCGTCTTCGATGGTTGTGACAATTTCTGTAACCTCTTCTTTAGGGCCATGCTTCTTCTTAATAATGCGTTTCTTGATAGTTTTAGTTGATGGTTTGCCTTCTTCTGTCCTTGTTTCAGTTACTGTAACTTCTTCTGGCATTTCTTCAACCGTTACACTAGTGTCTTTGACTACCTGTTTTTCAAATGGAATAACCTTTTCTTCTGGAAGGGTTTCTTCTATGACATTTTGTGTGACAATAACAGAAGTTTGTGGTTCATTATCGTCTTCGATGGTTGTGACAATTTCTGTAACCTCTTCTTTAGGGCCATGCTTCTTCTTAATAATGCGTTTCTTGGTAGTTTTAGTTGATGGTTTGCCTTCTTCTGTCCTTGTTTCAGTTACTGTAACTTCTTCCGGCATTTCTTCAACCGTTACACTAGTGTCTTTGACTACCTGTTTTTCAAATGGAATAACCTTTTCTTCTGGAAGGGTTTCTTCTATGACATTTTGTGTTACAATAACAGAAGTTTGTGGTTCATTATCGTCTTCGATGGTTGTGACAATTTCTGTAACCTCTTCTTTAGGGCCATGCTTCTTCTTAATAATGCGTTTCTTGATAGTTTTAGTTGATGGTTTGCCTTCTTCTGTCCTTGTTTCAGTTACTGTTACTTCTTCTGGCATTTCTTCAACCATTACACTAGTGTCCTTGACTACCTGTTTTTCAAATGGAATAACCTTTTCTTCTGGAAGGGTTTCTTCTATGACATTTTGTGTGACAATAACAGAAGTTTGTGGTTCATTATCGTCTTCGATGGTTGTGACAATTTCTGTAACCTCTTCTTTAGGGCCATGCTTCTTCTTAATAATGCGTTTCTTGATAGTTTTAGTTGATGGTTTGCCTTCTTCTGTCCTTGTTTCAGTTACTTCTTCTGGCATTTCTTCAACCATTACACTGGTGTCCCTTGACACCTGTTTTTCAAATGGAATAACCTTTTCTTCTGAAGGGGTTTCTTCATGAGGCATTTTGTGTGACAATAGCAAGTTTGTGGTTCATTATCATCTTCGATGGTTGTGACAATTTCTGTAACCTCTTCTTTAGGACCATGCTTCTTCTTAATAATGCGTTTCTTGATAGTTTTAGTTGATGGTTTGCCTTCTTCTGTCCTTGTTTCAGTTACTGTTACTTCTTCTGGCATTTCTTCAACCATTACACTAGTGTCCTTGACTACCTGTTTTTCAAATGGAATAACCTTTTCTTCTGGAAGGGTTTCTTCTATGACATTTTGTGTGACAATAACAGAAGTTTGTGGTTCATTATCGTCTTCGATGGTTGTGACAATTTCTGTAACCTCTTCTTTAGGACCATGCTTCTTCTTAATAATGCGTTTCTTGATAGTTTTAGTTGATGGTTTGCCTTCTTCTGTCCTTGTTTCAGTTACTGTTACTTCTTCTGGCATTTTCTTCAACCGTTACACTAGTGTCTTTGACTACCTGTTTTTCAAATGGAATAACCTTTTTTTCTTCTCGAAGGGTTTCTTCTATTTTGTGACAATAACAGAAGTTTGTGGTTCGTGTCTTCGATGGTTGTGACAATTTCTGTAACCTCTTCTTTAGGGCCATGCTTCTTTTTAATAATGCGTTTCTTGATAGTTTTAGTTGATGGTTTGCCTTCTTCTGTCCTTGTTTCAGTTACTGTACTTCTTCTGGCATTTCTTCAACCGTTACACTAGTGTCTTTGACTACCTGTTTTTCAAATGAAATAACCTTTTCTTCTGGAAGCGTTTCTTCTATGACATTTTGTGTGACAATAACAGAAGTTTGTGGTTCATTATCGTCTTCGATGGTTGTGACAATTTCTGTAACCTCTTCTTTAGGACCATGCTTCTTCTTAATAATGCGTTTCTTGATAGTTTTAGTTGATGGTTTGCCTTCTTCTGTCCTTGTTTCAGTTACTGTTACTTCTTCTGGCATTTCTTCAACCGTTACACTAGTGTCTTTGACTACCTGTTTTTCAAATGGAATAACCTTTTCTTC
The DNA here is from genome assembly GCA_022606495.2 of Halesus radiatus. Classification (NCBI taxonomy): domain Eukaryota; kingdom Metazoa; phylum Arthropoda; class Insecta; order Trichoptera; family Limnephilidae; genus Halesus; species Halesus radiatus. The sequence continues at coordinate 466,288 of JAHDVE020011177.1, forward strand.
TCGAAGGGTTTCTTCTATGACATTTTGTGTGACAATAACAGAAGTTTGTGGTTCATTATCATCTTCGATGGTTGTGACAATTTCTGTAACCTCTTCTTTAGGACCATGCTTCTTCTTAATAATGCGTTTCTTGATAGTTTTAGTTGATGGTTTGCCTTCTTCTGTCCTTGTTTCAGTTACTGTTACTTCTTCTGGCATTTCTTCAACCGTTACACTAGTGTCTTTGACTACCTGTTTTTCAAATGGAATAACCTTTTCTTCTCGAAGGGTTTCTTCTATGACATTTTGTGTGACAATAACAGAAGTTTGTGGTTCATTATCGTCTTCGATGGTTGTGACAATTTCTGTAACCTCTTCTTTAGGGCCATGCTTCTTTTTAATAATGCGTTTCTTGATAGTTTTAGTTGATGGTTTGCCTTCTTCTGTCCTTGTTTCAGTTACTGTTACTTCTTCTGGCATTTCTTCAACCGTTACACTAGTGTCTTTGACTACCTGTTTTTCAAATGAAATAACCTTTTCTTCTGGAAGCGTTTCTTCTATGACATTTTGTGTGACAATAACAGAAGTTTGTGGTTCATTATAGTCTTCGATGGTTGTGACAATTTCTGTAACCTCTTCTTTAGGGCCATGCTTCTTCTTAATAATGCGTTTCTTGATAGTTTTAGTTGATGGTTTGCCTTCTTCTGTCCTTGTTTCAGTTACTGTAACTTCTTCTGGCATTTCTTCAACCGTTACACTAGTGTCTTTGACTACCTGTTTTTCAAATGGTATAACCTTTTCTTCTGGAAGGGTTTCTTCTATGACATTTTGTGTGACAATAACAGAAGTTTGTGGTTCATTATCGTCTTCGATGGTTGTGACAATTTCTGTAACCTCTTCTTTAGGACCATGCTTCTTCTTAATAATGCGTTTCTTGATAGTTTTAGTTGATGGTTTGCCTTCTTCTGTCCTTGTTTCAGTTACTGTTACTTCTTCTGGCATTTCTTCAACCGTTACACTAGTGTCTTTGACTACCTGTTTTTCAAATGGTATAACCTTTTCTTCTGGAAGGGTTTCTTCTATGACATTTTGTGTGACAATAACAGAAGTTTGTGGTTCATTATCGTCTTCGATGGTTGTGACAATTTCTGTAACCTCTTCTTTAGGGCCATGCTTCTTCTTAATAATGCGTTTCTTGGTAGTTTTAGTTGATGGTTTGCCTTCTTCTGTCCTTGTTTCAGTTACTGTTACTTCTTCTGGCATTTCTTCAACCGTTTACACTAGTGTCTTTGACTACCTGTTTTTCAAATGGAATAACCTTTTCTTCTGGAAGGGCTTCTATGACATTTTATTGACAATAACAGAGGTTTGTGGTTCATTATCGTCTTCGATGGTTTGTGACAATTTCTGTAACCTCTTCTTTAGAGACCATGCTTCTTCTTAATAATGCGTTTCTTGATAGTTTTAGTTGATGGTTTGCCTTCTTCTGTCCTTGTTTCAGTTACTGTAACTTCTTCTGGCATTTCTTCAACCGTTACACTAGTGTCTTTGACTACCTGTTTTTCAAATGGAATAACCTTTTCTTCTGGAAGGGTTTCTTCTATGACATTTTGTGTGACAATAACAGAAGTTTGTGGTTCATTATCGTCTTCGATGGTTGTGACAATTTCTGTAACCTCTTCTTTAGGGCCATGCTTCTTCTTAATAATGCGTTTCTTGATAGTTTTAGTTGATGGTTTGCCTTCTTCTGTCCTTGTTTCAGTTACTGTTACTTCTTCTGGCATTTCTTCAACCGTTACACTAGTGTCTTTGACTACCTGTTTTTCAAATGGAATAACCTTTTCTTCTCGAAGGGTTTCTTCTATGACATTTTGTGTGACAATAACAGAAGTTTGTGGTTCATTATCGTCTTCGATGGTTGTGACAATTTCTGTAACCTCTTCTTTAGGGCCATGCTTCTTCTTAATAATGCGTTTCTTGTTAGTTTTAGTTGATGGTTTGCCTTCTTCTGTCCTTGTTTCAGTTACTGTTACTTCTTCTGGCATTTCTACAACCGTTACAGTAGTGTCTTTGACTACCTCTTTTTCAAATGGAATAACCTTTTCTTCTGGAAGGGTTTCTTCTATAACATTTTGTGTGACAATAACAGAAGTTTGTGGTTCATTATCGTCTTCGATGGTTGTGACAATTTCTGTAACCTCTTCTTTAGGACCGTGCTTCTTCTTAATAATGCGTTTCTTGATAGTTTTAGTTGATTGTTTGCCTTCTTCTGTCCTTGTTTTCGTTACGGTTACTTCTTCTGGCATTTCTTCAACCATTACACTAGTGTCTTTGGCTACCTGTTTTTCAAATGGAATTACCTTTTCTTCTGGAAGGGTTTCTTCGATGACATTTTGTGTGACAATAACAGAAGTTTGTGGTTCATTATCGTCTTCGATGGTTGTGACAATTTCTGTAACCTCTTCCTTAGGGCCATGCTTCTTCTTAATAATGCGTTTCTTGATAGTTTTAGTTGATGGTTTGCCTTCTTCTGACCTTGTTTCAGTTACCGTAATTTCTTCTGGCATTTCAACTACTGTTGTAGCGATATCTTCTACTTCCCGCTTTTCAAATGATAAAACATTTTCGTCAGATGGAGTTTCCTCCACAAGATGTTCAGTAATCATTACAGACGTTTGTGGTTCATTATCGTCTTCAACGGTTGTAATTATTTCTGTATATTCCTCTTTAGGGCCTTGTTTCTTTTTGATAATGCGTTTCTTGGTAGTTTTTGTTGATGGTTTTCCATCTTTTGTTATTGATTCTGTTACAGTAATTTCTTCTGGCATTTCTTCAATAATTGTAGTTGTATCTTTTTGTATCGGTTGTGTTACAAGTATTTCATTAATGATTTGTGTCATTTGTTCAGGTATGTCTTCAAGGAGTGTTTGTTTGTCAACAAGTTGCATTTCTGGTGTATAACTTTTGTTTGTATGAATAGTTTGTGTTTTTTGATCAAATGTTTTAGTGATTTGAGAAATATGTTTGTTTCTTTGTAAAGGAATATCTATTTCACCTTGTTTTGTTTGTATAGTTGTTGTTTTAGCTCCTTCAAACATAGTTTCCTCAATTAATCTAGTTTTCAGTTTTTCTTCAGGGAAAAATTCGGAAACACCCTCGTCTTCTGTGACAATGGTTTCTTCAACTTCCTTTGAAATGGTGACTGATGTTGGAAGTCCACCTCTTTCTGTAGTTTGTTCTAACTCTTCCACTTTACTCTTTTTCTTCTTGATTGTTTTTTTGATAGGCTTGTCTTCAATATTTGGAGTTTCTACTATATCTGAGGTGATGCTATATTTTTCTTCTGGAACTATTTCTGAGATCACACCATCTATTGTATCATCAATTATCTTTTCTGTTACAATTATTGATGTTTTTGGTTCTTCATCTCCATCAATAGTTGTAACAATTTCAGTGAATTCCTCTTTTCCGTCCTTTTTCTTCTTAATAGTTCTCTTTTTTATTATCTTTGTTTTGTTTATTCCCTCTTCTGTCTTAACTGTTGTTGTACTAACTTCCTCTGGTAGTTCTTCAATGTAAACGCTGCTATATTTTTCATCTGGAATTAGTTCCGAGATGACACCTTCTGATATCTCGTCAATAGGCTTTTCAGTAACAATTATTGATGTTTTGGGCTCTTCGTCACCTTCGACAGTGGTGACAATTTCTGTACGTTCTTCTTTCCCACCCTTTTTCTTTTTGATAATTCTCTTTTTGATTGTTTTAGTCATAGTAGTACCATCTTGGGCTTCAACTATTGTTGATGTTATCTCTTCAGGTAACTCTTCAATTGTTGAAACACTGAATTTCGCATCAGGTGTAATTTCGGAGATAACTGCTTCTTCCTTCACTTCAAAAGGTTTTTGTGTTACAATAATTGATGTTTTAGGTTCTTCATCTCCATCGATGGTTGTGACGATTTCTGTTACTTCCTCTTTTCCATCCTTCTTTTTCTTGATAGTTCGCTTTTTAATTGTTTTAGTTTTGGTTATTCCTTCTTCTGTCTGAACTGTTGTACTTATTTCTTCTGGTAGTTCCTCAATGGTAACACTACTATGCTTTACTTCAGGAACTATTTCTGAGATGACAGCCTCAGATGTCTCATCAATAGGCTTTTCAGTAACAGTGATTGATGTTTTGGGCTCTTCGTCACCTTCAACAGTGGTAACAATTTCTGTACGTTCTTCTTTCCCACCCTTTTTCTTTTTGATAATTCTCTTTTTGATTGTTTTAGTTATAGTAGTACCATCTTGGGCTTCAACTATTGTTGATGTTACCTCTTCAGGTAACTCTTCAATTGTTGAAACACTGAATTTCTCATCAGGGATGATTTCAGAGACAACTGCTTCCCTTGTGTCATCGATAGGCTTTTGTGTTATAATAATTGATGTTTGAGGTTCTTCATCTCCTTCGATAGTTGTAACAATTTCTGTGAATTCCTCTTTTCCATCCTTCTTCTTCTTAATTGTACGCTTTTTAACTGTCTTAGTTTTTGTTATTCCTTCTTCTGTCTTAACTGTTGTAGTGCTAACTTCTTCGGGCAGTTCTTCGATGGTAACACTACTATATTTCTCTTCTGGAACTATTTCTGAGGCTACTCCTTCTGTTGTATCATCAATTATCTTTTCCGTTACGATGATTGATGTCTTTGGTTCTTCATCTCCGTCCACAGTCGTAACGATTTCAGTGAATTCTTCTTTGCCATCTTTCTTCTTTTTTATAATTCTCTTTTTGATTGTCTTTGTTTTAGTGGTTCCATCTGCAGTCTTAACAGTAGATGTACTGACTTCCTCTGGTAGTTCTTCGATGGTAACACTACTATGCTTTACTTCGGGAACTATTTCTGAGACTACCCCTTCAGATGTCACATCGATGGGCTTTTCAGTAACAGTGATTGATGTTTTGGGCTCTTCGTCACCTTCGACAGTGGTAACAATTTCTGTACGTTCTTCTTTCCCATCCTTTTTCTTTTTAATAATTCTCTTTTTGATTGTTTTAGTCATAGTAGTACCATCTTGGGCTTCAACTATTGTTGATGTTACTTCTTCAGGTAACTCTTCAATTGTTGAAACTCTGAATTTCTCATTAGGGATGATTTCAGAGACAACTGCTTCCCTTGTGTCATCGATAGGCTTTTGTGTTATAATAATTGATGTTTGAGGTTCTTCATCTCCTTCGATAGTCGTAACAATTTCCGTGAATTCCTCTTTTCCATCCTTCTTCTTCTTAATTGTACGCTTTTTAACTGTCTTAGTTTTTGTTATTCCTTCTTCTGTCTTAACTGTTGTAGTGCTAACTTCTTCGGGCAGTTCTTCGATGGTAACACTACTATATTTCTCTTCTGGAACTATTTCTGAGGCTACTCCTTCTGTTGTATCATCAATTATCTTTTCCGTTACAATGATTGATGTCTTTGGTTCTTCGTCTCCATCCACAGTCGTAACGATTTCAGTGAGTTCTTCTTTGCCATCTTTCTTCTTTTTAATAATTCTCTTTTTTATTGTCTTTGTTTTAGTGATTCCATCTGCAGTCTCAACAGTAGATGTACTGATTTCCTCTGGTAGTTCTTCGATGGTAACACTACTATGCTTTACTTCGGGAACTATTTCTGAGACTACCCCTTCAGATGTCAAATCGATGGGCTTTTCAGTAACAGTGATTGATGTTTTGGGCTCTTCGTCACCTTCGACAGTGGTAACAATTTCTGTACGTTCTTCTTTCCCATCCCTTTTCTTTTTAATAATTCTCTTTTTGATTGTTTTAGTCATAGTAGTACCGTCTTGGGCTTCAACTATTGTTGATGTTACTTCTTCAGGTAACTCTTCAATTGTTGAAACACTGAATTTCTCATCACGGATGATTTCAGAAACAACTGCTTCCCTTGTGTCATCGATAGGCTTTTGTGTTATAATAATTGATGTTTGAGGTTCTTCATCTCCTTCGATAGTCGTAACAATTTCCGTGAATTCCTCTTTTCCATCCTTCTTCTTCTTAATTGTACGTTTTTTAACTGTCTTAGTTTTTGTTATTCCTTCTTCTGTTTTAACTGTTGTAGTTCTAATTTCTTCGGGCAGTTCTTCGATGGTAACACTACTATATTTCTCTTCTGGAACTATTTCTGAGGCTACTCCTTCTGTTGTATCATCAATTATCTTTTCCGTTACAATGATTGATGTCTTTGGTTCTTCATCTCCGTCCACAGTCGTAACGATTTCAGTGAATTCTTCTTTGCCATCTTTCTTCTTTTTTATAATTCTCTTTTTGATTGTCTTTGTTTTAGTGGTTCCATCTGCAGTTTTAACAGTAGATGTACTGATTTCCTCTGGTAGTTCTTCGATGGTAACACTACTATGCTTTACTTCGGGAACTATTTCCGCGACTACCCCTTCAGATGTCACATCGATGGGCTTTTCAGTAACAGTGATTGATGTTTTGGGCTCTTCGTCACCTTCGACAGTGGTAATAATTTCTGTACGTTCTTCTTTCCCACCCTTTCTCTTTTTAATAATTCTCTTTTTGATTGTTTTAGTCTTAGTAGTACCGTCTTGGGCTTCAACTATTGTTGATGTTACTTCTTCAGGTAACTCTTCAATTGTTGAAACACCGAATTTCTCATCACGGATGATTTCAGAGACAACTGCTTCCCTTGTGTCATCGATAGGCTTTTGCGTTATAATAATTGATGTTTGAGGTTCTTCATCTCCTTCCATAGTCGTAACAATTTCCGTGAATTCCTCTTTTCCATCCTTCTTCTTCTTAATTGTACGCTTTTTAACTGTCTTAGTTTTTGTTATTCCTTCTTCTGTTCTAACTGTTGTAGTTCTAATTTCTTCGGGCAGTTCTTCGATGGTAACACTACTATATTTCTCTTCTGGAACTATTTCTGAGGCTACTCCTTCTGTTGTATCATCAATTATCTTTTCCGTTACAATGATTGATGTCTTTGGTTCTTCGTCTCCATCCACAGTCGTAACGATTTCAGTGAGTTCTTCTTTGCCATCTTTCTTCTTTTTAATAATTCTCTTTTTGATTGTCTTTGTTTTAGTGGTTCCATCTGCAGTTTTAACAGTAGATGTACTGATTTCCTCTGGTAGTTCTTCGATGGTAACACTACTATGCTTTACTTCGGGAACTATTTCCGCGACTACCCCTTCAGATGTCACATCGATGGGCTTTTCAGTAACAGTGATTGATGTTTTGGGCTCTTCGTCACCTTCGACAGTGGTAACAATTTCTGTACGTTCTTCTTTCCCACCCTTTTTCTTTTTAATAATTCTCTTTTTGATTGTTTTAGTCATAGTAGTACCATCTTGGGCTTCAACTATTGTCGATGTTACCTCTTCAGGTAACTCTTCAATTGTTGAAACACTGAATTTCTCATCAGGGATGATTTCAGAGACAACTGCTTCCTTTGTGTCATCGATAAGCTTTTGTGTTATAATAATTGATGTTTGAGGTTCTTCATCTCCTTCGATAGTCGTAACAATTTCTGTGAATTCCTCTTTTCCATCCTTCTTCTTCTTAATTGTACGCTTTTTAACTGTCTTAGTTTTTGTTATTCCTTCTTCTGTCTTAACTGTTGTAGTGCTAACTTCTTCCGGCAGTTCTTCAATGGTAACACTACTATATTTCTCTTCTGGAACTATTTCTAAGGCTACTCCTTCTGTTGTATCATCAATTATCTTTTCCGTTACAATGATTGATGTCTTTGGTTCTTCGTCTCCATCTACAGTCGTAACGATTTCAGTGAGTTCTTCTTTGCCATCCTTCTTCTTTTTAATAATTCTCTTTTTGATTGTCTTTGTTTTAGTGATTCCAGCTGCAGTCTTAACAGTAGATGTACTGATTTCCTCTGGTAGTTCTTCGATGGTAACACTACTACGCTTTACTTCGGGAACTATATCTGAGACTACCCCTTCAGATGTCACATCGATGGGCTTTTCAGTAACAGTGATTGATGTTTTGGGCTCTTCGTCACCTTCGACAGTGGTAACAATTTCTGTACGTTCTTCTTTCCCATCCTTTTTCTTTTTAATAATTCTCTTTTTGATTGTTTTAGTTGTAGTAGTACCGTCTTGGGCTTCAACTATTGTTGATGTTACTTCTTCAGGTAACTCTTCAATTGTTGAAACTCTGAATTTCTCATTAGGGATGATTTCAGAGACAACTGCTTCCCTTGTGTCATCGATAGGCTTTTGTGTTATAATAATTGATGTTTGAGGTTCTTCATCTCCTTCGATAGTCGTAACAATTTCAGTGAATTCCTCTTTTCCATCCTTCTTCTTCTTAATTGTACGCTTTTTAACTGTCTTAGTTTTTGTTATTCCTTCTTCTGTCTTAACTGTTGTAGTGCTAACTTCTTCGGGCAGTTCTTCGATGGTAACACTACTATATTTCTCTTCTGGAACTATTTCTGAGGCTACTCCTTCTGTTGTATCATCAATTATCTTTTCCGTTACAATGATTGATGTCTTTGGTTCTTCGTCTCCATCCACAGTCGTAACGATTTCAGTGAGTTCTTCTTTGCCATCTTTCTTCTTTTTAATAATTCTCTTTTTGATTGTCTTTGTTTTAGTGATTCCATCTGCAGTCTTAACTGTAGACGAACTGACTTCCTCTGGTAGTTCCTCGATAGTAATACTACTATGCTTTATTTCAGGAACCGTTTCTAAGACTACCCCTTCAGATGTATCATCGATAGGCTTTTCAGTAACAGTGATTGATGTTTTCGGCTCTTCGTCACCTTCAATAGTTGTAACAATTTCTGTTCGTTCTTCTTTCCCACCCTTTTTCTTTTTTATAATTCTCTTTTTGATTGTTTTACTTGTAGTAGTACCATCTTGAGCTTCTACAATTGTTGATGTTATCTCTTCAGGTAACTCTTCTATAGTTGAAATACTGATTTTCTCATCAGGGCTAATTTCGGAAACAACCGATTCTTCCATTATTTCAATTGGTTTTTGCGTTACAGTAACTGAAGTTTTAGGTTCTTCGTCTCCATCCACAGTCGTAACGATTTCAGTGAATTCTTCTTTGCCATCTTTCTTCTTTTTAATAATTCTCTTTTTGATTGTCTTAGTTTTAGTAATTCCTTCAGCCGTCTTTACAGTCGAGGTGCTGACTTCTTCTGGTAGTTCTTCAATTGTTACAGTACTATATTTTTCTGGTATTATTTCAGAGACGATTCCTTCTGATATCTCATCAGTGGGTTTTTCAGTAATAGTAATTGATGTTTTTGGCTCCTCATCACCATCCACTGTGGTAACAATTTCTGTTCGTTCTTCTTTCCCACCCTTTTTCTTTTTTATAATTCTCTTTTTGATTGTTTTACTTGTAGTAGTACCATCTTGAGCTTCTACAATTGTTGATGTTATCTCTTCAGGTAACTCTTCTATAGTTGAAATACTGATTTTCTCATCAGGGCTAATTTCGGAAACAACCGATTCTTCCATTATTTCAATTGGTTTTTGCGTTACAGTAACTGAAGTTTTAGGTTCTTCGTCTCCATCCACAGTCGTAACGATTTCAGTGAATTCTTCTTTGCCATCTTTCTTCTTTTTAATAATTCTCTTTTTGATTGTCTTAGTTTTAGTAATTCCTTCAGCCGTCTTTACAGTAGAGGTGCTTACTTCTTCTGGTAGTTCTTCAATGGTTACGGTCCTATATTTTTCTTCCGGTATTATCTCTAAAACGATTCCTTCTTCTAGTATCTCATCAATTGGTTTTTCAGTTACAGTAATTGATGTTTTTGGCTCCTCATCACCATCCACTGTGGTAACAATTTCAGTTCGTTCTTCTTTTCCACCCCTTTTCTTTTTAATAATTCTCTTTTTTATTGTCTTTGTTGTAGTTGTGCCATCTTGCGCCTCAATTATCGTTGAGGTTACCTCTTCAGGTAACTCTTCTATAGTTGAAATACTGAATTTTTCATCAGGGGTTATTTCAGAGACAACTGCTTCTTCCATTACTTCAATTGGTTTTTGCGTTACAATGATTGAGGTTTTCGGCTCTTCATCTCCATCGATGGTTGTCACGATTTCGGTAAATTCTTCTTTTCCATCCTTCTTCTTCTTGATGGTACGCTTTTTGATTGTCCTAGTTTTTGTTATTCCTTCTTCCGTCTTAACTGTTGTTGTTCTAACTTCTTCTGGCAACTCTTCAATGGTAACACTGCTATATTTCTCTTCTGGAACTATTTCTGAGGCTACTCCTTCTGTTGTATCATCAATAATCTTTTCTGTTACAATGATGGTTGTCTTTGGTTCTTCGTCTCCATCCACAGTCGTAACGATTTCCGTGAACTCTTCTTTGCCATCTTTCTTCTTTTTAATAATCCTCTTTTTGATTGTCTTTGTTTTAGTGATTCCATCTGCAGTCTTAATAGTAGCTGTACTGACTTCCTCTGGTAATTCTTCAATGGTTACTCTACTATGTTTTTCTTCTGGAATTATTTCTGAGACTACCCCTTCAGTTGTCAGATCGATGGGCTTTTCGGTCACAGTAATTGTTGTTGTTGGTTCCTCACCACCTTCCACTGTGGTAACAATTTCAGTTTTTTCCTCTTTTCCACCCCTTTTCTTCTTAATTATTCGCCGTTTTATGGTTTTCATTTGTGTTATCCCTTCTTCTGTCTGTATCTCAGAAGTAGATTCTTCTTCAGGAAATTCTTCAATAACTGTAGAAGAATCGTCTTCAATATTGACTTCTGTTATTGATTGTATTTTTTTGTCGCTTGTTTTTCTTTCTGGCAGTGTTATTTCAGATTTTTTTAGTGTATCGATGGTAATAATTTCGACAATATTACATTCGGCATTTGGCTCTTCATGTAATACTTGTGTTGGTGTTTTTCGTGTACTTTTGGATAAGGGTGTGAAGTCATCTATTTGCTCTGAAATAATAAAAGAAATTCTTAGAAACAGAAAATTTTATGGTAATGATTATTAATTGGTTAATTTAGTGTTACGTTTGTGTGTTTACCTTGTATTGAATCAATAAGAGTCATTTTTGTTTGTGTATTGTGAATCTTTGTAAAATTAGTAATTCTGTGTAAATCGTCTTGAATTGGTGCACCTGTACATTCGTGTGGTGTGTCGATTTCATTCACAAAAACCGGATCAACAATAGTATTTTCTGTAACGGTAACAGATGTAATGGGTTTCATATCGTCTTCTATCGTTGTGATTATTACTGTGATCTCCTCCTTCGGACCCTTTTTCTTTTTCACTGTCCGCTTTCGGATTATCTTGGTGGAAGGTTTTCCCTTTTCAGTTTCTGTCACAGTTGTGGTAATCTCTTGAGGTAGTTCTTCAACGATTACAGCGTTCTTGTGATCAAATTTGGTTAAATTGATGTTTTCAAGAGATTCATCGCTAATATTCTCCGTAACAACAATGGATACTTTGGGTTCCAAATCCCCTTCCGTTGTGGTTGTGATTTCAGTAATTTCTTCCTTTGGACCCCTTTTCTTTTTTAAAATCCTTTTTCGAATAGTTTTAGTAGTCAGTTTACCCTCTGCAGATTCAGTTACCGAAGTAACAACCTCTTCTGGCAATTCTTGAATTACATCAGATGGCTCATCCAAAATTTTCTCTGTAGTAACGATGGAAGTAATGGGTTCCGAATCACCTTCTGATGTTGTAGTTGTTTCGGTGACTTCACTCTTATTGCCTTTTTTCTTTTTCACAATTCGCTTTCGGATAGTTTTAGTTTTTGGGGCTCCTTGTTCAGAATCTGTAATCGTTGTGACTTCTTCAGGGAGCTCTTCTACAAAGTCTGCCTCCTCATCAATGATATTTTCTGTCACCGTAACTGATGTGATTGGCTCCATATCATCTTCCGTCGTTGTAGTTATTTCTGTGATTTCTTCCTTTGGACCCTTTTTCTTTTTCACTATTCGTTTTCTGACCGTCTTAGTGGATGGTTTTCCCTGTGCAGTTTCTGTAATGGTTGTTGTAACTTCTTGAGGTAGTTCTTCAATAATGACAGCATTCTTTTTTTCAAATTCAGTCAATTTGATGTCTTCAAGAGATTCTTCAGTTATCTTCTCCGTGACCACGACTGATACTTTGGGTTCCAAATCCCCTTCCGTTGTGGTTGTGATTTCAGTAATTTCTTCCTTTGGACCCCTTTTCTTTTTTAAAATACGCTTTCGAATAGTTTTAGTAGTGGGTTTACCCTCAATAGATTCAGTTACCGAAGTAACAACCTCTTCAGGCAGTTCTTGAATTACATCAGCTGGCTCATCCAAAATTTTCTCCGTAGTAACGATGGAAGTAATGGGTTCCGAATCACCTTCTGATGTTGTAGTTGTTTCGGTGACTTCACTCTTATTGCCTTTTTTCTTTTTCACAATTCGCTTTCGGATAGTTTTGGTTATCGGTGCGCCTTGTTCAGAATCGGTAATCGATGTTGTGACTTCTTCGGGAAACTCTTCTACAAAGTCTGCCTGCTCATCAATGATATTTTCTGTAACCATAACTGATGTGATTGGCTCCATGTCGTCTTCGGTTATTGTAGTTATTTCTGTGATTTCTTCCTTTGGACCCTTTTTCTTTTTCACTATTCGTTTTCTGACCGTCTTAGTGGATGGTTTTCCCTGTGCAGTTTCTGTAATGGTTGTTGTAACTTCTTGAGGTAGTTCTTCAATAATGACAGCATTCTTTTTTTCAAATTCAGTCAATTTGATGTCTTCAAGAGATTCTTCAGTTATCTTCTCCGTGACCACGACTGATACTTTGGGTTCCAAATCCCCTTCCGTTGTGGTTGTGATTTCAGTAATTTCTTCCTTTGGACCCCTTTTCTTTTTTAAAATACGCTTTCGAATAGTTTTAGTAGTGGGTTTACCCTCAATAGATTCAGTTACCGTAGTTACAACCTCTTCAGGCAGTTCTTGAATTACATCAGCTGGCTCATCCAAAATTTTCTCTGTAGTAACGATGGAAGTAATGGGTTCCAAATCACCTTCTGATGTTGTAGTTGTTTCGGTGACTTCACTCTTACTACCTTTTTTCTTTTTCACAATTCGCTTTCGGGTAGTTTTAGTTATCGGGGCGCCTTGTTCAGATTCTGTAATCGTTGTTGTGACTTCTTCAGGAAGCTCTTCTACAAAGTCTGCCTGCTCATCACTGATAGTTTCTGTAACTGTTACCGAAGTGATTGGCTCCATATCGTCTTCCGTTGTTGTAGTTATTTTTGTGATTTCTTCCTTGGGACCCTTTATCCTTTTCACTATTCGTTTTCTGACTGTCTTAGTGGATGGTTTTCCCTGTGCAGTTTCTGTAATGGTTGTTGTAACTTCTTGAGGTAGTTCTTCAACAATGACAGCATTTTTATTATCAAATTTAGTCAATTTGATGTCTTCAAAAGATTCTTCAGTTATCTTCTCTGTGACCATGACTGATACTTTGGGTTCCAAATCCCCTTCTGTTGTGGTTGTGATTTCAGTAATTTCTTCCTTTGGACCCTTTTTCTTTTTTAAAATACGCTTTCGAGTAGTTTTAGTAGTGGGTTTTCCCTCAATAGGTTCAGTTACCGTAGTAACAACCTCTTCAGGCATTTCTTGAACGACTTCAGCTGGCTCATCCAAAAATTTCTCTGTAGTAACGATGCAAGTAATGGGTTCCAAATCACCTTCTGATGTTGTAGTTGTTTCGGTGACTTCACTCTTATTGCCTTTTTTCTTTTTCACAATCCGCTTTCGGATAGTTTTAGTTATCGGGGCGCCTTGTTTAGAATCTGTAATCGTTGTTGTGACTTCTTCGGGTAGCTCTTCTACAAAGTCTGCCTGCCCATCAATGATATTTTCTGTAACTGTAACTGAAGTGATTGGCTCCATACCGTCTTCCGTTGTTGTAGTTATTTCTGTGATTTCTTCCTTGGGACCCTTTTTTCTTTTCACTATTCGTTTTCTGACAGTCTTAGTGGATGGTTTACCCTGTGCAGTTTCTGTAATGGTTGTTGTAACTTCTTGAGGTAGTTCTTCAATAATTATAGCATTCTTGTGATCAAAGTTGGTTAAATTCATATTTTCAAGAGATTCATCGCTAATCTTCTCTGTAACAACTACAGATACTTTGGGTTCCAAATCTCCTTCTGTTGTGGTTGTGATTTCAGTAATTTCTTCCTTTGGACCCCTTTTCTTTTTCAAAATACGCTTTCGAATAGTTTTAGTAGTGGGTTTACCCTCAACAGATTCAGTTACCATAGTAACAACCTCTTCAGGCAGTTCTTGAACAACATCAGCTGGCTCATCCAAAATTTTCTCTGTGGTAACGATGGAAGTAATGGGTTCCAAATCACCTTCTGATGTTGTAGTTGTTTCGGTGATTTCACTCTTATTGCCTTTTTTCTTTTTCACAATTCGCTTTCGGGTAGTTTTAGTTATCGGGGCGCCTTGTTCAGATTCTGTAATCGTTGTTGTGACTTCTTCAGGAAGCTCTTCTACAAAGTCTGCCTGCTCATCAATGATATTTTCTGTAACTGTAACTGAAGTGATCGGCTCCATATCGTCTTCCGTTGTTGTAGTTATTTCTGTGATTTCTTCCTTCGGACCCTTTTTCCTTTTCACTATTCGTTTTCTGACCGTCTTAGTAGATGGTTTTCCCTGTGCGGTTTCTGTAATGGTTGTTGTAACTTCTTGAGGTAGTTCCTCAATAATGACAGCATTCTTTTTATCAAATTTAGTTAATTTGATGTCTTCAAGAGATTCTTCAGTTATCTTCTCTGTGACCATGACTGATACCTTGGGTTCCAGATCCCCTTCTGTTGTGGTTGTGATTTCAGTAATTTCTTCCTTTGGTCCCTTATTCTTTTTCAAAATACGCTTTCGAATAGTTTTAGTAGTGGGTTTACCCTCAATATTTTCAGTTACCGTAGTAATAACCTCTTCAGGCATTTCTTGAACGACTTCAGCTGGCTCATCCAAAAATTTCTCTGTTGTAACGGTGGAAGTAATGGGTTCCAAATCACCTTCTGATGTTGTAGTTGTTTCGGTGACTTCACTCTTATTGCCTTTTTTCTTTTTCACAATCCGCTTTCGGATAGTTTTAGTTATCGGGGCGCCTTGTTTAGAATCTGTAATCGTTGTTGTGACTTCTTCGGGTAGCTCTTCTACAAAGTCTGCCTGCCCATCAATGATATTTTCTGTAACTGTCACTGAAGTGATTGGCTCCATACCGTCTTCCGTTGTTGTAGTTATTTCTGTGATTTCTTCCTTGGGACCTTTTTTCCTTTTCACTATCCGTTTTCTGACCGTCTTAGTGGATGGTTTTCCCTGTGCAGTTTCTGTAATGGTTGTTGTAACTTCTTGAGGTAGTTCTTCAATAATGACAGCATTCTTGTTATCAAATTTAGTCAATTTGATATTTTCAAGAGATTCATCGCTAATCTTCTCTGTAACAACAACGGATACTTTGGGTTCCAAATCTCCTTCTGTCGTGGTTGTGATTTCAGTAATTTCTTCCTTTGGACCCTTTTTCTTTTTCAAAATACGCTTTCGAATAGTTTTAGTAGTGGGTTTACCCTCAATAGGTTCAGTTACCGTAGTAATAACCTCTTCAGGCATTTCTTGAACGACTTCAGCTGGCTCATCCAAAAATTTCTCTGTTGTAACGGTGGAAGTAATGGGTTCCAAATCACCTTCTGATGTTGTAGTTGTTTCGGTGACTTCACTCTTATTGCCTTTTTTCTTTTTCACAATCCGCTTTCGGATAGTTTTAGTTATCGGGGCGCCTTGTTTAGAATCTGTAATCGTTGTTGTGACTTCTTCGGGTAGCTCTTCTACAAAGTCTGCCTGCTCATCAATGATATTTTCTGTAACTGTAACTGAAGTGATTGGCTCCATATCGTCTTCCGTTGTTGTAGTTATTTCTGTGATTTCTTCCTTGGGACCATTTTTCCTTTTCACTATTCGTTTTCTGACCGTCTTAGTGGATGGTTTTCCCTGTGCAGATTCCGTAATGGTTGTTGTAACTTCTTGAGGTATTTCTTCAACAATGACAGCATTTTTATTATAAAATTTAGTCAATTTGATGTCTTCAAGAGATTCTTCAGTTATCTTCTCTGTGACCATGACTGATACTTTGGGTTCCAAATCCCCTTCTGTTGTGGTTGTGATTTCAGTAATTTCTTCCTTCGGACCGTTTTTCTTTTTCAAAATACGCTTTCGAATAGTTTTAGTAGTGGGTTTACCCTCAATAGGTTCAGTTACCGTAGTAACAACCTCTTCAGGCATTTCTTGAACGACTTCAGCTGACTCATCCAAAAATTTCTCTGTAGTAATGATGGAAGTAATGGGTTCCAAATCACCTTCTGATGTTGTAGTTGTTTCGGTGACTTCACTCTTATTGCCTTTTTTCTTTTTCACAATCCGCTTTCGGATAGTTTTAGTTATCGGGGCACCTTGTTCAGATTCTGTAATCGTTGTTGTGACTTCTTCAGGAAGCTCTTCTACAAAGTCTGCCTGCTCATCAATTATATTTTCTGTAACTGTAACTGAAGTGATCGGCTCCATATCGTCTTCTGTTGTTGTAGTTATTTCTGTGATTTCTTCCTTGGGACCCTTTTTCCTTTTCACTATTCGTTTTCTGACCGTCTTAGTGGATGGTTTACCCTGTGCAGTTTCTGTAATGGTTGTTGTAACTTCTTGAGGTAGTTCTTCAATAATTATAGCATTCTTTCGATCAAAGTTGGTCAAATTGATATTTTCAAGAGATTCATCGCTAATCTTCTCTGTAACAACAACGGATACTTTGGGTTCCAAATCCCCTTCTGTTGTGGTTGTGATTTCAGTAATTTCTTCCTTTGGACCCTTTTTCTTTTTCAAAATACGCTTTCGAATAGTTTTAGTAGTGGGTTTACCCTCAATAGGTTCAGTTACCGTAGTAACAACCTCTTCAGGCATTTCTTGAACGACTTCAGCTGACTCATCCAAAAATTTCTCTGTAGTAATGATGGAAGTAATGGGTTCCAAATCACCTTCTGATGTTGTAGTTGTTTCGGTGATTTCACACTTATTGCCTTTTTTCTTTTTCACAATTCGCTTTCGGGTAGTTTTAGTTATCGGGGCGCCTTGTTCAGATTCTATAATCGTTGTTGTGACTTCTTCGGGTAGCTCTTCTACAAAGTCTGCCTGCCCATCAATGATATTTTCTGTAACTGTAACTGAAGTGATTGGCTCCATACCGTCTTCCGTTGTTGTAGTTATTTCTGTGATTTCTTCCTTGGGACCCTTTTTTCTTTTCACTATTCGTTTTCTAACCGTCTTAGTGGATGGTTTACCCTGTGCAGTTTCTGTAATGGTTGTTGTAACTTCTTGAGGTAGTTCTTCAATAATTATAGCATTCTTTCGATCAAAGTTGGTCAAATTGATATTTTCAAGAGATTCATCGCTAATCTTCTCTGTAACAACAACGGATACTTTGGGTTCCAAATCTCCTTCTGTCGTGGTTGTGATTTCAGTAATTTCTTCCTTTGGACCCCTTTTCTTTTTCAAAATACGCTTTCGAATAGTTTTAGTAGTGGATGTACCGTCAATAGATTCAGTTACCGTAGTAACGACCTCTTCAGGCAGTTCTTGAACAACATCAGCTGGCTCATCCAAAATTTTCTCTGTAGTAACGATGGAAGTAATGGGTTCCAAATCACCTTCTGATGTTGTAGTTGTTTCGGTGACTTCACACTTATTGCCTTTTTTCTTTTTCACCATTCGCTTTCGGGTAGTTTTAGTTATCGGGGCGCCTTGTTTAGAATCTGTAATCGTTGTTGTGACTTCTTCGGGTAGCTCTTCTACGAAGTCGGCCTGCTCATCAATGATATTTTCTGTAACTGTAACTGAAGTGATTGGCTCCATATCGTCTTCCGTTGTTGTAGTTATTTCTGTGATTTCTTCCTTGGGACCTTTTTTCCTTTTCACTATCCGTTTTCTGACCGTCTTAGTGGATGGTTTTCCCTGTGCAGTTTCTGTAATGGTTGTTGTAACTTCTTGAGGTAGTTCTTCAACAATGACAGCATTTTTATTATAAAATTTACTCATTTTGATGTCTTCAAGAGATTCTTCAGTTGTCTTCTCTGTGACCATGACTGATACTTTGGGTTCCAAATCCCCTTCTGTTGTGGTTGTGATTTCAGTAATTTCTTCCTTTGGACCCTTTTTCTTTTTCAAAATACGCTTTCGAATAGTTTTAGTAGTGGGTTTACCCTCAATAGGTTCAGTTACCGTAGTAACAACCTCTTCAGGCATTTCTTGAACGACTTCAGCTGGCTCATCCAAAAATTTCTCTGTAGTAACGATTGAAGTAATGGGTTCCAAATCACCTTCTGATATTGTAGTTGTTTCGGTGACTTCACTCTTATTGCCTTTTTTCTTTTTCACAATCCGCTTTCGAATAGTTTTAGTTATCGGGGCGCCTTGTTTAGAATCTGTAATCGTTGTTGTGACTTCTTCGGGTAGCTCTTCTACAAAGTCTGCTTGCTCATCAATGATATTTTCTATAACGGTAACTGATGTAATTGGCTCCATGTCGTCTTCCGTTATTGTAGTTATTTCAGTGATCTCTTCCTTGGGACCCTTTTTCTTTTTCACTATTCGCTTTCGCACGGTCTTCGTGGATGGCTTTCCTTGTTGAGTTTCTGTCACAGTTGTTGTAACCTCTTGTGGTAATTCTACAACAATTACAGCGTTATTGTCATCAAATTTATTAAAATTGATGTCTTTAAGGTATTCTTCTGTTATCTTTTCTGTAACAACAACCGATACTTTGGGTTCCAAATCCCCTTCGGTTGTAGTTGTGATTTCAGTAATTTCTTCCTTTTTACCTTTTTTCTTTTTTAATATACGTTTTCGAATGGTTTTTGTAGTCGGTATTCCTTGTACCGATTCTGTTACCGTGGTAATAACCTCTTCAGGCAGTTCTTGAACAATTTCGGCTGGCTCATCCATATATTTCTCTGTTGTAAAAGTAGACGTTTTTGGTTCCATACCATCTTCTAATGCTGTAGTTGTTTCGGTGACTTCTTCTTTGACACCCTTGTGCTTTTTCACAATTCGCTTTCGTATTGTTTTAGTTTTCGGAGTGCCCTCTTCAGATTCTGTAATAATTGTTTCGAGTTCTTCGGGTACCTCGTCAGCAAAGTTTTCTGACTCGTCAACTGTATTTTCCGTAACAGTAACAGACGTTATTGGTTCCATATTGTCCTCTGTGGTTGTTGTTATTTCTGTGATTTCTTCCTTTCGACCCTTTTTCTTTTTCACTATTCTCTTTCTGACTGTCTTGGTGGAAGGTTTTCCCTCTTCAGTTTCTGTTACAGTTGTTGTCACTTCTTGAGGTAGTTCTTCAATAATTACACCACTCCTGTTATTAAATTTATTGAAATCGATATCTTCAAGAGATTCTTCATTAAACTTTTCTGTAACGAAAACAGTCACTGTGGGTTCCATATCTCCTTCTGTCGTGGTGGTGATTTCAGTAATTTCTTCCTTTGAACCCCTTTTCTTTTTCAAAATACGCTTTCGGATAGTTTTTGTAGTCGGTTTACCTTGTACGGATTCTGTTACCGTAGTTATGACCTCTTCGGGCAGTTCTTGAACAATTTCGGCTGGCTCGTCGAAAATCTCTGTTGTAACAGTATACGCTTTGGGTTCCATATCATCTTCTGACGTTGTTATTGCTCCGGTGACTTCTTCGTTGCTTACTTTTTTCATTTTCATGATACGCTTTTGGATAGTTTTAGTTGTTGGGGTATCCTGTACAGATTCAGTTATAATCACGGTTTCTTCTGGTAGCTCTTCAATAATGTCATTTATTTGTTCGTTAACTATCAGTGATGTTACGGGTTCTACGCTATCAGTTGATGTTGGGATTTGAGTAATTTCTTCTGCAGATAACGTTTTCTGTTTTAGTGGATGTGTTTCTATTGCTGTTTTTTGTATCTTTAAATGTTTCTGTATTTGTGTTTGTGATATGTTCACACTTTTGTAATCGTTTATCTGAGAATCTTGTGTTTTCAATGTCAGTGTTTTCTGTTGTGTTATTGTAGGTGTGCAGACATCAAAAGTATCTGAAATAATAAATGAGTGTCACTAAAAGTAAATTAAGTTGTCAATATTTTGTGTTAACAAGCGATTTGTGAATAGTAAAATATACCTTCAGTAGCATCTAGTGTGTAAGAATTTGTTGTGTGTGTATTTTGTGTTTTAAGATTTGTGCTTAATATACTATATTGCTCAGTTACCATACTATGGATATCATTTAATGTATTAACGCGAGTAAAATCTTCATTAGGTGTGATTATATTATTGGTTCTATGTCCACATGCTGATAAATCAAATAACTTTCCGGTAACCATCTCAATTGTTTTTGGTTCGCTGATATTGTCATCTTCAGTTATAACGACGGTATTTATCTGTTTTGGTATTGCTTTAAATAAAGACATTTTCTCGTAATTCTTTATTTCTGTTGTGGCTACAAATATTTCAGGTTCCATATCATATACATTTGTTGCGATGATCTCGGTTACCTCTTCCTGACGTCCTTTTTTTTTTTTCATTAAGCACTTCTCAAAACCTGTACTAGCGGGACTACTAAATTTGTTTTCTATTATGGTGGTTCCTATTTTTTCAGACAATTCTTCTACAGTTGTGTGTGGCTCATCTATGGATTTCATTTTTACTACTACAAATGTTTCTGGTTCCATGTCAGTTTCTTCTTTTGTGATTATTTCAGTTATTTCTTCAATAAGTCCCTTTTTCTTTTTAATAATCCGCCTTTTTACTGTCTTCGTAGTCGTCATTCCATGTTTATCTTCAGTTATAATAGTTTTGACTTGTTCTGGTAGTTCTTCAATTTTTAGAACTGACTCGTCATGTACAATATCTGTTACGAAAACTGTTATTTCGCGTGGTATATCATCTCCATCTGTTGTGATGATTTCAGTGACTTCTTCTTTTGAACCCCTTCTTTTTTTCAGTGTACGTTTTCGTATAGTTTTTATTGTTTTTTTTCCGTCGTTAGTTTCATTAACTATAGTAGTAATTTGTTCTGGGAGTTCTTCTATTATATCAGTTAATGATGGTTCAATTGCTTCTAACGATTCATCTAAGACATTCTCTTGAACAACAACAGTGGTAGTAGGTTTCATTTTATCTTCGTACGTGGATGTAATTTCAGTAATTTTTTCATTTTGTCCTTTTCTTTCTCTAAGTACACGTTTACGGATGGTTTTTGTAACAGTTTTTCCTTCACCATTCTCTGTTACTGTTGTATGTATCTTTTCTGGCAATTCTTCGACTACAGCTGGTAATTCATCATCGGATTTTATCGTTACCTTTACATGTGTTTCTGGCTCCATTTCACTTTCTTCTTTTGTTATAATTTCTGTGATTTCTTCTCTCGGGCCCATTTTCTTTTTCAGAATGCGTTTTCGTACATTTTTCGTAGTTGTCTTTCCATTTTTATCTGTAGTTATGGTAGTTGTGATATGTTCTGGTAATTCTTCTACTGTTGGTGTGGTCTCAATAATCATAGATTCAGTTATGAATACACAAACTTTGCGTTCAATGTGATCTCCTTCAGTTGTGATGATCTCGGTGACCTCTTCCTTGGGACCCCTTTTTTTTTTTAGGACCCGCTTTTTAATGGTCTTTGATGTTTGTTTTCCATCATCGTTCGTTTTCACTATTGTTGTTATTTCTTCTGGGAGTTCTTCTATAAAAACAGTTAATGTTGGTTCAATTGCTTCGATCGATTCGTCTACGATATTTTCTGTAACAACGACGACAGAAGAAGGTTCTTCATTTTCTAAATGTGTGGTTGTGATTTCAATGATTTGCTCATTTCTTCCCTGTCTTTTTCTAAGCATCCGTTTTCGAACTGTTTTTGTGATAGTTTTTCCCTCATTATTTTCTGTAAGTGATATGGATATCTGTTCAGGTAATTCTTCGACAATGGCTGATAGTTCTTCAATATATTTTTCAGTTCCTTCATCAAATGATGTTTGCTGCTCACTAGTTTTATTAGAAGACAATATTTCTACAAAATTCTTCTCAAGCCCTTTTTTCTTTGTAAGTACACGCTTTTCAACAGTCTTTGTGGGGGAATTATCGTTTTTGTCTATAGTTGTGGTATTTGTAATTTGTTTGGTTATTTTATCACCAGTGATGTTTGGTTCAACTATGGATCTCTTCTTTACTACCACAAATGTTTTTGGTTCCATATCAGACTCTTCTGTTGTGGTTATTTCGGTGATTTCTTCCTTTGATCCGATTTTCTTTTTAATTGTGCGCCTTTTTACTGTCTTGATTATCGTTCTTCCATATTTATCTTCAGTTATGGTAGTCATGTTCTGTTCTGGTATTTCTTGGATGATGGGTGCAGACTCGTCAATCGTGATAACTTTTACGAATACAGCTATTTTCGGTTCCATATCATCTTCATTAGTTGTGATGATCTCAGTGACCTCTTCTTTATCACCCTTTTTCTTTTTTAATGTGCGCTTTCGAATAGTCTTGTATGTTTGTTTTCCATCATCATTTTCTTTAATTATCGTTGTAATTTCTTCCGGAAGTTCTTTTATAACAATAGTCAAAGGCTTGCTTAAGTCTTCAGAATTATTCACAATCTGCTCTGTTATAGAGACGGTTGTAAAAGGTTCTGCATCATCTTCATGTGTTGTCGTAATTTCAGTTATTTGTTCATTGAACCCTTTTCTCTTTCTAAGCAAACGTTTGCGCTGGGTTTTAGTAACAGTTTTTCCATCATTATTTTCTGTAATGGTTGTAGATACCTGTTCTGGTAATTCTTCAACTATAGCCGTTAATTCGTCAACAGATTTCATTGTTACCATTACAAATGTTTCTGGCTCCATATCACTTTCCTCTTTTGTTATAATTTCTGTGATTTCTTCCTTCGCACCCATTTTCTTCTTTAGAAGACGCTTTCGTACAATCTTTGTAGTAGTCTTTCCATTTTTATTTTCAGTTATGGTAGTTGTGATCTGTTCTGGTAATTCTTCCATAAAAGGAGCTCTGTCGTCATTTGTAAACTCGGTTACGAAGACAGATATTTTGGGTTCCATATTATCTTCTTGAATTGTGACGATCTCTGTAACCTCTTCCTTATCACCCTTTTTCTTTTTTAATATGCGCTTCCGAATTGTTTTTGCCTTACGTGTTCCATTTTCTGTTTCCTTCACTATCGTTGTTATGTCTTCTGGGAGTTCTTCCAAAACAGTGGTTGGTGTTGGGTCGATTGATTCATTGGAATCATCTAACATATTCTCTGTAATGACGACAGTGGTAGTAGGTTCAATGTTATCTTCATGTATGGTAGAAATTTCCATGATTTGTTCTTTTTGTCCTTGCCTTTTTTTAAGTATCCGTTTTTGAACTGTTTTTGTGACAGTTTTTCCTTCATCATTTACTATAACAGTTGTGGATATATGTTCTGGTAATTCCTCGACAAAGACTGATAGTTCTTCAATAGCTTTCTCAGATTCCTCAGAAAATGTTGCGTGTGGCTCACTAGTTTCGTTGGACAATATTTTGGAAAATTCATTTACGGGCCCCCTTTTCTTTTTTAATACACGTTTTTCAACAGCCTCTGCGATCGACTTATTATTTGTGTCTTTATTTACGGTATTTGTGATTGGTTCTGGTAATTTGGTGCCAATGGCAGAAGGCTCATTCATGGTTTTTGTCATTAACATGTCAAATGTTTCCGGTTTAATAGTTAGTTCTTCTATTGTGGCTTTTTGAGTGATTTCTTCCCCTGTTTTCCTTTTAATATTTCGTTTTCTTAGTGTCTTTGTAGTCGTTTTTCCATATTTATCTTCAGTTATGGTAGTCGTTATCTGTTCTGGTGATTCTTGAATTTTGGAAGCGAACTCGTCAATCCTTAACTCGGTTACAAATATGGATATTTTGGGTTCCATATTATCTTCATGCGTTGTGACGATTTCTGTAATTTCATTTTTGTCACCTTTTTTCTTTTTTAATATACGTTTCTGAATTGTTTTGTATGTTTGTTTTCCGCTGTCAGGTTCATGAATGATTGTTGTTATTTCTTCTGGAAGTTCTTCCATAACAACAGTTAATGTCGGATCAATTGCTTCATTAGATTCATCTAATACATTTTCTGTAATGGTGACAATTGTTGTAGGTTCCATGTTATCTTCCTGTGTGGTTGTGATTTCAGTGATTTCTTCATTTTGCCCCTGCCGTTTTCTAAGAATTCGTTTTCGGACTGTTTTGGTGACAGATTTTCCTTCATCGTTTTCTATAACAGTTGTGGATATGTGTTCTGGTAATTCCTCGAAAACAGCTGTTGACTCTTCAATGCATATGTCAGATAATTCAAAAAATAATTCTATTTGCTTACTAGGTTTGTCTTTTGAGATTATTTTATCTACGTCATCCTTGGACCCCTTTGCTTTTATACGTTTATTTATGGTCTTTGTAATTTGTTCAGGTAATTTGTCATTGATGATGGATGACTCATTTATGGGTTTCGTCATTTCCCTGACAAGTGTTTCTGGTTCCATGTTAGGCTCTTCTATTGTGGTTTTTTGAGTGATTTCTTCCTTTTTATTATTTCGCTTTCTAAATGTTTTTGTCGTTGTCTTTCCAAATCTATCTTCAGTTATAGTAGTTGTGAACTGTTCTGATGGTTCTTGTATTATGGGAGCAAATTCTTCAATCTTTGACTCTGTTACAAATACAGATATTTTGGGTTCCATATCATCTTCATACATTGTGATAATTTCTGTGATTTCTTCTTTGTCACCATTTTTTTTTCTTAATCGGCGCTTCCGAATTGTTTTAGATGTTTGTTTTCCACTATTAGGTTCATAAATAATTGTTGTTATTTCTTCAGGGAGTTCTTCCATGGCAACAGCCAAAGTTGGTTCGATTACTTCTTCCGATCCATCCAAGATATTTTCCTTAACAATGACAAAGTTAGAAGATTCCATGTTATCTTCGTGTGTGGTTGTGATCTCAGTGATTTGCTCATTTCTTCCTTGTCTTTTTCTAAGTGTGCGTTTATGGACTGTTTTTGTGACAGTTTTTCCATCATGATTTTCTGTAACAGTTGTGGATAAATGTTCTGGTAATTCATCGACAATAGCTACTGACCCTTCGGTCGATTCATTAGATATTTCAACAATTGATTTTAGTTGCTCAGTTTTGTCATTTGAGAATATTTTATCAATATCATCCTTGGATCCCTTTTTCACAACATATTTTTCAATAGGATCGTTTATGTTTTTGTCTTTATTGATGATATTTGTAGTTTGATCAGGTAATTTGTCATTGTGGGATGGCTCATTTATGGATGTTGTCATTACCATGACAAATGTTTCTGGCTTCATGTTAGACTCTGCTGTCATGGTTATTTCGGTGATTTCTTCCTTGGGTCCCATTTTCTTTTTAATTGTTCGCCTTTTTACCGTCTTGGTTGCCGTTTTTCCATATTTATCTTCAGTTATCGTAGTCATGATCTGTTCTGGTAATTCTTCAATAATTGGAGCTGCCTCATCAATTATTATTTCTGTGACGTCTACACATATTTTAGGTTCCATGTGATCTTCTTCAGTAGTGGTTATTTTGGTGATTTCTTCCTTCTGACCATTTTTCTTTTTGAATACTCGCTTTCTAATAGTCTTGATCATT
This sequence comes from Halesus radiatus, assembly GCA_022606495.2. Lineage (NCBI taxonomy): Eukaryota > Metazoa > Arthropoda > Insecta > Trichoptera > Limnephilidae > Halesus > Halesus radiatus. The sequence goes on from JAHDVE020011177.1 coordinate 491,969, forward strand.
TGTTTTCCATCATTAGTTTCTTTAATTCTAGTTGTAATTTCTTCTGGAAGTTCTTCTATAACGACAGCCAGAGGTATGATTTCATCGATGGATTCATTTACCAACTGATTTGTTACAACGACCGTGGTAAATGGTTCGATTTCGTCTTCATGTGTAGTTACAATTTCAGTGATTTGTTCATTAGGCCCCATTTTCTTTCTAAGAATACGTTTTCGAATGGTTCTTGTAATCTTTTTTCCTTTATCATTTTCAAAAACTGTTACCTTTATCTGTTCTGGTAATTCTTCAACAATGGGTGCTAATTCATCAATTAACTGTTCTGTTACCACCACAGATATTTTTGGTTCTATATCAGTTTCTTCTTTTGTAGTAATTTCTATAATTTCTTCATTTGAACCCTTTTTCTTTTTTAGAATACGTTTTCTCAAAGTCTTGGTTATCACTTTGCCATAATTATTTTCAGTTATAATTGTTGTGACCTGTTCTGGTAATTCTTTCATTAAAGAAGTTTCTTCATCGATCCTTAACTCAGTTACAAATACACATACTTTGGGTTCCATGTTATCTTCTTCCGTTGTGATGATTTCAGTGACTTCTTCTTTGGAACCTTTTTTTTTTTTCAGTACACGTTTTCGAATAATTTTTTTTGCTTGTTTTCCGTCTTCAGTTTCTGTAAGCATTATAGTAATTTCTTCTGGGAGTTCTAACATAAATTCGTTAACAGGTTCAATTATTTTTACAGATCCGTCCAAGACATTCTCTGTAACAATGACCGTAGTTGTAGGCTCCATGTTATCTTCTTGTGTAGTTGTGATTTCGGTGATTTGTTCATTATGCCCTGCCCTTTTCCTAAGTATACGTTTCCGGATAGTTTTTGCGACAGTTTTTCCATCATAATTTTCAGTAACCATTGTTACCTGTTCTGGAAATTCTTCAACAATTGCGACCGAGGTAGTGCTTGACTCTTTTGGATGGTTACCGGAATTTATTATATTTTCGTTATGTTTATTTATTTTTTTATGAGACACGCTGTCATATGAATCATGTTTATGTGTGGTTTTTGAGTGTATGTTTTTGATATTCTCTTCTATAGATGTGTCGATTTGTGTTTGTGATATCTGTTGTGGGTGTTGTGTTGTTTGTATCGGTGTTGTAATAGTGTGTGTGTTTTCTGAAATTAAATAAAGTACCCTTTTTAGTGTTATGTTGATCGTGTATGTGATTGTTTGTTGAACAAAAGTAGGCTTGCTGTGTGTGTGTGTGTGTAATAAATATTTATTTGTTTGTTGGGTTAGTTAATTGTTTTTACTATCACACAATGATTTGGGTTCTGTCATCGATTTTTTTCGATTACAGTTACCAAGGAGTTTTGTTAATATTTTTGATTAGTCATTGTTTGTCTGTTCAGGCACATGTTGCAGCCGTATCTGTTGTGGTATGTATTTACAAAACAATTTAAATCAGAAAATATGAATAAACACAAGTACAAAAATTAATCATTGTTGTATAAAATCAATCAAACCGTTTTTCGTTGTTATTTTCTTGCAATTTTTGGTACTCACCTTCTTTATGCAGAATTGACACAACATCAACTGAAATGTTAGAGTGTTCGTGTATATTAATTTTAGCTTGAACAGGTTTTGTATCGGGATATGTGTTGGTTTCACAACTATTAAATGCAAGTAATTCTTTAATTTCAATAGATTCGTGAGGTTTTTCGCTGTGAGCATTAGCAAACAAATGGGTTTCTTTGTTGGATTCTATTGGTTTCAGAGAGTGTTCCGTTACTATTTCTGATGTCATTGCCGTTTTATTTGGTATATATTCTTCTTGTGCTAGTACTGGTTTATTCGAAATATTTACTAATTCTTCATCACGATACTGCGGATATATTTCGTTGACATTAAATCCTTCATTTTCGTTGATAACTATTTGAGCACTCTGTGTTCTCACGTTTTCTATGTCAAATGCCTTATTGAAGTCGTTTGTTATAGTTTCTTGTTGTGTTACACTATTCATCTCATCTTGCTTTGGATAAATTTGTAGAGGTTTATCAATTGTTTGATTTTTAACCGACGTAAAACTTTCTAAAATAACATTGTCACTACTGCTAATTGCAGTTATTGTTTCCAATTTTAAGATACCTTCCTGACTATCAGGTTGTGTTATCGTTTCATAGAGTTTTTCTTTATCTTCTATCATAACATCGAGAGTGGATGCACTCGATAAAACGGCTTCAATTGTGACATTTGAATGCGCTTCCATTTCTTTATTAGTGTCGTATAAATTGGATTCCCTTTGTAAAATGGGTGTTTCTGTTGTTGAGTAATGTTGTGCGACGATGTGAGTTTTTTGAGCTTGTGACTGCAGAACGGCATCTTTTTGTATGACTTCTGTATTGGAGTTTGGAATTATTATTTCATTTTGAACAGCGCAATATTCAATTATATTCGGGATTGCAGTTTTACTTTCTGTAACTGAATCTGAATCGATCAATTCTTCTTTTTCATCCAAACTTATTTCAGTTACGCTAATGCAACTTTTTTCATTAATGTTGATTTTTGCATTCTGCAATGATGGTAGTTTATTTAAATCAGTCGAGATATCTTCCGAGTCATTAACAAAATGTTCTTCAACACTTATCCCAGTCTCAGGTACATATTCGATTGATATATTTTCTTTCTTAAATTTATTCTCAGACAGTTTCATCAAATTGGATTCTGGGTTGGTTTCAGATATTGTGATGTGCGAACTAGGGATAATTTGCCTTTCTGCTATAAGTTCAGCTGGTTTATTTAAACTTAGCTTTCCTTCACAATACTCTGGAACGGTTTCTGACACACTTAAGGAAGATAGATTTATTACTTCTTTAGATGGATAGCATTTATTAAATTCTATTTGAGTTATTCCTTCACCCTCATTTTCTTGTATGATATTTTCTGATACTATGATGCTTTCACTGGGTTTTTGTTTGGGAGTTCCCTTTTCTGTATCGTATGGTACGGTTTCAAAATTAATAGATTGTTCATTAGAAATAACTTCTTCCTGTTGTAGAGGTAATTTATTTTTGAAGTCTGTATGCGCTGTTGTTTCTCTTGGATGTTTGAGCGACTCTAGTTCCTGTTCTTTTTCTTCATAGCTAGAACTTGACACTAATAGACTATAGTTTTCTGGTAGGAGTGTCTTTGCATAACCAGTTTCATGGGATATGTCTCGCAAGTCAGACGATCTCTCTTCTGTTATTGGTTGTGCACACGTTAAACTTAATGATGGTTCTTGTACAATATTAGCACTTTTCAAGCTGTTTTCCTCTACTGGTAACTTTTCAATTGCCTCTATTGCATCGACAGTCGTTTGTTCCAGAATATCAAAAGTATCTAATTTTGTAGTAGCAATCATTTTCTCCGGAATTTTAAATGTTGTCATTGAACCCTCTTTACTATGAGGAATAATTTCAGTTACAGTCTTGGAATCGTGCTCTTGTATTGTTGTGCTTGCTGTGCTTTTTGATGGAATAGAGGTTTCTTTTATTTCTTGTTCCGATTCTGGTAAAATATTCTCATCGATTGTGATGTGATCGGATTCTGTTTGAACTATTTTTGCTTTCACACTTGACGTGACAACATTTTGATGTTCTGCAACATGTGTGTCAGGAATTATTGAACTTTGAACCGCTATCATCTTATTGACATCCATGGTCGGAAGTGCATTTTTCCATTCATTTTCTTTTTCTTGAGATTCCGATTCTTTTTCTGAAAAATAGGTTTCTGTCGTAATGATTGATTGATCAAACTGTAGTTCAATATTCGCCAGTAATTTCAACGGTTCTTGGTCTCTTTCGAATGATGTTTCTTTATCGTTAATTATAGTTTCATATTGTTGAACACTGTCTAAAGTAGACTGGGCTGATTTGGCTACTGTTGAAATTAGAACAGGAGTCTCAAAATCTTTGGAACTACACAGAGGAATAACCTCTGATTGTTCAGCTACTTTTCCAGATGTTAGGTTAGCTGTTGCTACCTCTGCATTAGGAAGATTAAGTGGATTTAATATTCCTGTGTTATCTGCGCATATAACTGTATTCACATTCAAACTTTCGATTTCACTAATATTTTGTTCTGCTACTCTGGTTTTTCCAAGATTTACTTGCTCAAAATCTTTTTCGTTTTCATTAGTTTGCACTTCATAGCATTCAAAGGATTCCAATGGAATAGTCTTTAAAAATGCTTTATCATGGCTTCGGGTTAACGGTGATACATTGCTAACATTATCTTCAGTTAATGTTTCTGATTTTTGGGCAACTTTGAATATTCCAGCGATGCAATCTTTGACATTAATATTTTCAACTGCTGGTTTAAATTCGGCGATGGAATCAGTTTGACTGATTTCTCCATTTTGAGAGAATATTTCGGTTACATTGAGAGATTTTTTAAGCTCATATTCATATGATGGAACTTTGCTGCTGAATGTATCACTTTGAGTGTGAAACTCCGATTCCTTTTCAACCGGGATTTGTTTTGTCTGCAATATAGCCTCAAATGTTCGATGCGATGGAATCGCTTCCGAAACAACTTGAATATGATCTACAATATCTGTTGTTGAATCTTGAGATATAACTTCCGAGCTTTGCGCAACCATTTGATCAGAAAATTCAGTTGTCGCTTTTTCATGTAAAACTTCTTTTTCGGAATTCAGATAGCTTTCTTTGTCTTGTACGAATGTTTCAGTAGTGATTGCAGCATGCTCCCCGTCTATTAGAGACTCGGCGAACTTCTGGTTTGGAAGAATATCTTTGTGTAATATACCTTCGAGCTCTGCGGAAGATATGTTTGTGTTGACCAATGAAGTAAGAAGTGTGTGTTGTAAACTTGCGATTGATGTTTGAACGGGTAATATTTCTAAATCTGAAAGAGAGTTGTTTGGAATAACTTGTGTTTTTTGTGTACTTGTATGAAGAATTACATCCGATGTTGCTGTTGCTTCTTTTGGTTTATCTTTTTGTAGCAGCTTGGTTTCTTTGTCGTCAGTTATTATTATTGTTGTCACTAAACTCTCTTCTTTTGCTATATCTATTTCTGCTTTCACACTTAAATCAATTTTTGGTAAATTTAACATACCTTCTCTTTCCTCACTGATGCATTCAGATTGTTCTACCGATGTGAGAGGTACGTGTTGAGTAGTGGCTTTACAAGCGGATTCATTTTTTACATTGAATTCTTCTGTATTTGAAGATAAAATGATTTCATCCTTTGAGGCCACTTTTCCCATACTTTCTAGGTTTTGGGTAGCCAATACGGATTCTGCAGAATTTTTCAAAGTTAGTATATCCTCTTTAGAATCAGGATATATTTCAGATATACAAATTCCTCTTTGTTCAATAAAATTATAATCTATCTTAATTTGGTCTGGCATTTGATCCTCGGTATGTTTTCCTTCAAATTCAGCCGGAATTATTTCATTGGAGCATGCTATAGTAAGAGGCTCGTTAAGTGGTTTTGCTGTTTCGTTATGCACATCAGCAATACTCATTGCACTTGTATTGTCGTGAGACATTGTTTCTTGGCTAACTATAGCCTCTTTTTCAGTAATGTTTACTGTAGCTCTTTCATTATCTGGCACTTTAGGCTGAGACAGCTCAATTGCATTGGTGTTTGCTATTGTTTCTTGAACAGAAATACTCACATCAGGAATTATGTTTATGTTGGCTTCAATGCCTTTTGGTTCAATAAAGTTATCCAAGTTCGAAATCTTCTCTTGGAAATCCGGTTGTAATACTGTGACTTCATTAAAAACGTCACTAGTGAGTGTAGCTTTCCTATGAGAAACGTCATCCATGGGTTGAATGTAACCGATCCCCACATTTGCATCTAGCTCTAATGACATCGCAATATTTCTTGCCGTCACATTTGGAGAAGCTTGACATACATCATACTGTAGGTTATTATCGAAAGCACCTTCTGATTCACCGCTGATTATTTGCGATACTTTGATAGGTTCGTGTACATCTTCTATTATTGATGACGAAACTAACTTTTCTTCTGGTTTTGTGAAAATATCTAGGCTTATTTCTTTTTCCACTGCTTGTTGTGAACTCACCGAAATGGATTGCAATGTAGTTTGCAGTCGGTCAGCTTTTTCACTTGCCTCGCCCATTTTTTCAATAGGTGAAGTAAATGGCTCTGCAGTTACTTCCATGGTAGATGCGACTATGTGATTTGATGATATATCTGGTTTGGCAAATTTCGCATTTATTATGAAGTCCGTTACTAATGCTTCTTCCTTGTCGTTTGACATGACTTGCTGAATGTTCAATCCCGCATGTTCTAATATCTCAGATTGGGCTGTTATGATCACTCTCTTGTTTTCTTGTGTGGGTTGTGCGTTTTCTGATGTTATAGATTCTGCAATTGACAATTCATTGTGGAGAGATTGATTTTTCGAAGCGTAGCTTTCAATTATATTTTCTTTTTGCAAAATGTCTGTATGACTTGTTAAATTGACTTCCTCAACGAGAGTCGTCTGCAAGGTATGTGCTGATGATATTTTGCTGAACTGATGTTGGGGCGCAGCTAGCATTTTGAAATCATCTTCTTTTTCTGAGACGGATGTGTCAGTAATATTTAAATATTCTATAGGTGTGAAGTTGGTTGTTACTTGTTGTCTTTTCGTTGTATTGAACTCTTCATTTATTTCATTTTCATGGGCTACAGTAAACGACACTTGCTTTGCGTTAAAAGGTTCGATAGATGGACATATTTCCTCGCTTACCAATTTAAAGTTATTCTGCAGTTCTGTTGGTTCATCAATTCCTTGTACCTCGGAAGTTGATATGTGTTCTTTAGGACTTAATGAAACAGATGCTTTAACCTCCTTATTTAATTCCTTTTGTACGAATTCATTTTCTGATTCTTGAACTAAAACTGAAGATATGTTACTACTTTCCACAAGATTAAATGTTGTAACAGCATTTTCCTTAGCTTGTATCTTATCACCATCATATTGGTTTTCTTTTTCTGCTGAAAGAATGACAATGTTGGTTAAGTATTGTTGTTCAATCAATTCCACATCGGCTTTCCGTTCATCCGTTTCAATTTTGGAAAATGGACATTCGTTCATCTGAACATCTGGTACAAAGTTTGATATGCTTTTTAAAAGAGAATATTCTGAGTTGGCTTCTAAATATACAGGGGCTGCCGTTTCAGTAAAAATGTTTTCCTTGTCTTGTACGTTTTGCTCAGATATTATTATTCCTTCTTCGACATTAAAGCTTAAGTCAGCTGCCTGTTTCGGAGGAAACTTTTCCAGAGAGAATTTGCCCTCAAATTCAGGTGCATTAATTATTTGTGTAACTAATTGATTTTCTGATATGACTTTCGTTGTCGCTGTTTCAGTCGGTACGAATAGTTCTGGATAGTATTTGCCAGATTTATCATCTACAAACACTGAACTTATTTCCAAAGGCTCCATTACGGACATTCCAATGATAGGTAGAACCGGTGTATCTAATTGTTTATTGACCAGTTCCTTTTCTCTCATTTCATCTCGTACTTCTGTAACTACTATTGACTGTTGTGAAATTATATGTCCACGAGCTTTTTCTTCCCCTGTGACTTTATAAGGTTTGTACTCCTCTTCTGATTGTGAAATAATAGGTTCCGTAACGTTCATTGCTTCTTGTAATATTAGCTGAGCATCTGCATAATCTTCCACGCGAGGAATCGCTTGAATAGCTGTTGTAGTCATATTCGTAAGAGTTTCGGATGTTATCAAACTGTCATTACAAGTTATGCGCTCCTTCGACTGTACTTGAAGGAATTCCTTTTTAGCAGTGAAATCATCTGTTTGTGATTGAGCCGATACTTCATTTATTTCTAAATACTGAGCAGGCAAAATTTGAGGCTTAGCGAATGCTTCAATATGCTTATGTAAATTCATGGTGTCTAGTTCATCTTGCTGTGACTCTATAGTGTTTTCTGAAAGAGCTTTGAATGTTTTCATTGTCACAAGGGCTATTTCCTCCTTTTCCCTTTTGGGTAATAGCATGTTTGTAACTTCACTCAGTGGAACGGTTTCAGCCATGCTGGAGCTGATATCGTAAGGTACACCAGTCATGGAGTCTATTTCTGGTAGATAATCAATCATGTTAGTATTTTCTTCCGTCACCTGTTCAATCCTTTCGGATGAATTCTCTATTTTAAGATGCTGGAACTTCTTCCTTCTTTCTTGTTGTTCTATTGAAAGAGTTTGGTCAACGACTTCTTTGTTTTCTGTGAAAGTATGTAAAGAGTTTAGAGATATTTAATATTTAAAAATATCAAATTACCTCAGTCATGATTTACGAATTAGAAAAGTTTTATTGGTTCCTATAATGGCATAATGACTTGATGGAACCACCTAATTTAGGCGAGTACATTTTAGATAAAATGCGGTACATTAACCGTGTAAAGAAATATTCATACTTGGTTTAATATTATTCAGTGGAACTGTGGAAACGTGTATATAGTAGTTTTTATAAGAAATCATCCATTACGAGCATTTTTTTCTACTGGATCGCTATATTATTTATGTGATATGTTAAGCGGAATAGAATGAGCTCAACTAGCTAGCCCCTCGGAAATCAAGATCCAAACGTAATAACCTCTCTATCCCTCCATCTAGCTTCACTCTATCGGCGCTATTATTTGTAGACTCCATTTTATATATTTTCTATGAACCATATTTATAGAAAGAGTTTTTTAAAACATTATAATAATTAAGGTTTGTTGTTTGTTTTTTAAGTGATGGTAATTATGATGTAGGTATTCTTGAATATATAAATTTAATAATTAAATATAGACATCTGCACTAGATGTCCTGTTTTCCATGACGATATTTATTATATGTATTTATTATGTTTATATTTTATTTTCAATTTATATTAGTTTTCATGCGATTATGAAATAAGCGTTTACTTACTTTATCAGACACAACAGCAGCTTAGAAGAATCTTGCGTCAAAGGCACTTTTTATATTAATTAAGCCACTAAAAAAAACTTCTACAAAAAGCCAAAGCCAAAACTGAAAAAAAGTACTGGTTGGTTAACATTGTTATTGTTAAATAGCGAGTTAAGTAAGAGGAAATAAGCAGACTGATGCTGTGTAAAAACTATTTTTGGCTGAAAACCTTTTAAAGATATACTCGTATGCGGACAATCATTGTAAAAATGACAATAACTTTTTTGTTTTACATTTGACAAGTTCGTACGCTTGTGGGAACGACCGTGGTAAAAGTTAAAGGCATACTGCTGATAGCTCTGTTGTAACAACTTTCTCTTCCTCATAAAGGACGCATGTAATAGAAAAAGGTTACAATGGATCTCCGGGCTCAAAACCATACTTGAATGGTGCGCCTCTCTCTAGGTCAAGTCATTCACAAACCCGAGAGCTTCATTTCAAGTCATATCATATATAATAATTTATCACTGTGTAGGAATCCCATTAAATATATTTTGAATAACTACGTCGGAAGTAAATATAACACTATCATTAATTTTTAAAACTGTTATGACTATTTTTAATGTTTTCTTGTATCTTTAAGGTGAGCATGGACAGATAGCGGGGGCGTTGGTAGCAGCAAATATCCTAGCTTTACTTGGTAAGTTACATTGGAAATTTATACACTAATTATTCGACAAACTTAATAACATAATTTAATCAGTGAAGGTATTTGTATTTGAATCATGAAATATGAAAACATTAATTGGGAAAATTATCTCTCAGCGTGAAATTATTATTTGTGGCAGTGATTTTATAGCTACTCGTTTTTCTTGGTCTTCGGAACAGGTAATAATGCACTAATAGTTAAATGATAGCAATTAATTATAAAAATGCATTAGTTCATAAAAAAAGTAAGCTCCTAATAATAAAAAAAATATTAAGTGTAATATAATCTTTTTCATTGAACACCTTTCTTTATCAATTATCTTACATCTTTTGGAAAATTTTATGATTATAATTGACAGTATTGTGGGTTTATTTATAAAGTTTCGCTAATTTGACAAAATATATATATTACACCCAATAGCATCTACAGAGAAGCAGTAAAGTTTGTTTAGCCTGGTAAATTAATTAAGCGCTACTCTGTTTGGTAATTTTTCCTACTATTACTGTTTTGGGGAACCGCAGAATAGTGTAATTCAGATTGTTTTTATTTTTGTATTACTAACATAGTTTTAAATCATTTTTTGAAAAAATATCCTGTTTCTCAAATTTTTTTCATGTTGCAAAAATAGTTTTTTTATGTACGTACTAATTTTTTAAATATTTATTTTATCTTAAAAAAATCACTATTCAACGGTACTCCACTTAACAAAAACATCAATGCAACCACTAATTATTATGTGTAGAATACACTTTTAACTGAGTAGTTTTTTAATGTTCATTTTAATTCAGTTTTATTTCTTAACTTAGGTTGGTTAATCAGTTGAAGACAACTGACTAGTTCATAACAGTATCGTTTTTGTTCCCTTTTATGTCTAGTGATTCTTCAAATTTCATTTAAATTTTAGATGCTTTTAAGCATTTCAATTAAATGTCCGGATCCAAACCGAACTAATCATTATTGACTTATTTTGATACTTAATAAGAACCTACATTTGATTTACAAAAGGCATTAAATAAGTCCTCTTGAATAATATTTATAATTAAATTTTCTGGGAATAATATTCATATGGAAATTACCTGTAGATGTTTCACCGTGTACTCTCAGAATTCTTTTCTTATCTGAAATATAAAATATGCCCATTTTAATGAATTGTAGCCGTGTTAGGATTATATCACATTAAGGGCATTTGTTAATATTGGTTTAACCATGGTTATCAGTATGAAAGGTACTACACACATTATAGAACACTATCTTGTAGCTCAGTATTAGTAGGTATACTCATAACTACATGGCTGTAAATCTATTTGATGCTATTGGACACATAGGTGATTTTAAAGTTTTATTGGTTTGGACTTTTATTATCTACAACATTGATCAACTCACCAATTTTTATTTGCTTTTGTTCTTCTACAACATATTGTTTTTCCACACTTTCAATAGTAACCTGGAAATAAAGCATATTTATATTAATTACCCACTTATTTCTTAAATAGTAGTTCAATTCAAAGTAGGTAACATTATAATTATCTAGAAAATCATCAACAATATTTTAATAATTTTTGTATTCTTACCGGTGCTATTTGTTTACTTTCCCATTCATGAGATGTAAAATCTTCAGGGCAGAATTGAACAATAACTTCTTCTACCGTGGCATGCTTTAAGTCTACCATCTTCATGAATGCTCGGAACCCAACTGTTGAAGCGAGCGTCTTTTCATCATGAACCGTTTCTTCTGTCATAACTTCCGTGATGAGCGATTCGAACCCTTGGCGTTCTACCGCTTGCACCAGTGCTGATTGTGATTGAGGAGTCTTGAGAGCGGGGAATTGGGATGAATCGTACAAAGTTATTATCTCTTGAACGCTTACTCCATTTCGAACAAGGAAACCGATTCTGGCCAAGTCTCTAAGAGGGCTCTCACCAGGTCCGAAGCTTTTAGCGTTTATCATTTGAAGAATTTCGCTGACCTCTGTAGCCATATACTCACGAATTTCAGATGATTCGACATCTCCAATTGCTCTCTTAGCAGTTTCAATAATAATTTCTTCTACGATTTCATCATCTTGAACAATTGATGTTGTAAGGTGTTTGTGTGGTTGCACCAGACGTTTTGCCTTTTCTTGTTCAGGCTGCGTTTTGGGTTTCTCATCGACCTTCTTGTAGGTGGCAACATCTGTAGTTCCAACAGAATCTTGAACCGAGACGACTCGTTTGGCTTTTCCCCTTTGTACTGTTTCAATTTCTGATATCGATTCTACAACTTGGACATCTCGGGTGTCAGCGACCTTTTTATCGCTTTCTACAATCTTCTCTGTAACTTGTTGGTCTTCAACCACCACCTCTGTCATTTCAACTTTCGTTACCTTTTCTAACTTGGTCTTTTCTCCTTTGGCTTTTTTCACCTTCGGAACATCATTAGGAGAAGACACTTGTAATTTGGCTTTAGTTACGGCCATACCAATATCGCTACTAGCTTTGCATATGTAGAGACCCTCGTTTTCTTTACGCGCTTTATGAATAGTGACAGACGTTTTGTTGTCTTTGATCCGGATTTTAGTATTCTCATCATTGAGGATTATTTTGTCGTTATGATACCAAATAATATCTTGAAATGAAAACATAGTAATTAGTTAGTAATTATGAAAATCATACTTTGCACATCAATTTATTTAATCGCATGTATAGTATTTTGTTATAAGGAAACGGGGGATACCTGGAACAGGATTTCCCGAGTATTGGCAATCAAATTTGACAGCCTCGTCTTCCTTAGCTCTCACACCGAATATTTCCTTTACAAATGTCGGTACTGCTTGAGTAGCTGAAATTAAAAAACAATATATATATATATATGTATTTTTTTTAATGTGAATACCGCACAAGAGTCCCAACTGTTCCCAACCGTCTGGAGCCAGTGAGACTATGGCATCCCCAATTGGAGAATGTTGTGAGGCTGATGGTAGTGGGGAGGGGAAGGAGAAGGGGGAGAGGAAGGTGGGGAAATACAAATAATAATTACATTTAATATTCCAACTAGAACTACTCGATCTAAATTTTTGTTTAACTGTAACAATAATTTCAGGACTGAGTCATTCAAATATTCATTGGTACCTCGACTTCACACAGTAGGTAATACATATTCAGATATCGTAGACATTTTCAACTGCTCTGAATACAAATACAAACAAACGATTATTGCATACATCCTCTATAATTATTAATATATGAGTATGTGTCTAGAGTATAAGTAACAGTGAATGTGAGGTATGTTTTGATTTTTCGCCTCTGAGCTTATTACTTAGAATGGTACTTACACTATGTTATTCCTGTATTTGTTCAATATATTATCTTTGAACCTACTGTGGTGTGTTTTGCATCTGTTTATTATAACTGACTTTATGTAAAAGCCCATATAGGGCATATATTATACAATAAATAAATACCTGGCTATTCAGATCTGGCCACCAAACACGGTTAAAAGCCATTTCAAGCAACGTTTCAATTCTGAATGGTGGTCTTTCACCAGGGCGATAGTGAGAGTATCTTCCACTCTGGAACGTGCGCAAATATACCATATATTATTTTTTAATTAATTAATTGTGAAACAACACAAATTAATTAAATAAAATTAACTTGCGCACGCCAGGATTTGAATTCGCGACCTACTGCTTCGTAGTCGAGAGCCTTACCCCTCGACAAATGTTTAATTTATAACAGTAATCAACTTGGCCACGGGGTCATTATAATGGGACAGAGCATAACATCTTAATCAAACCACATTGATAGATGGATGGTTCCTAAACATCAGCTCCTGGATACGATAAATTTGATTTAATCTAATGTGATTTCACTTCCATTTTACCATTTAAAAAAAAAAAAAATAAAGGTGCTATTTTTACATTCTTATTCTCTTTCTGTTGTCATAATTAGCGTAGATCAGAATGCCAAACATGAAATACCTTTGAGAGCTGCTTGTAACTCCTCCATGTGAGTCACCCATTCTGGCTTGCGATATTCCTTTGTGCCCAATATTCCTGTAAATTATATGAACCATTAAATTCTGCATACACATTTCATATACTTTTGTTTAAATTAAGTGTGATTTATAATGCTCATGTTTTTGAACCATGTAAAGTATAGTAGTAGTGGTATATGTATAGATATTGCAAGGATTTAAGGAGAAGAAAGGAAAGTTTCGCATATCTGAAAATAAAATAAATGATTAGACATTGGAAATACATTTTTCGATAATTAGAGATTACCGTTGTGTAAAAATTTTGTTCTCAGATCTTTCGTTATGCAGAAAAAAGTTCTCAATGTTAATCTTCAAGACTAAAGAACATTTAAAATATTGAGACTGAAAGGCTTAATACTCTAGAATAAAAACAAAGTTAATTATCCCTGTTTGATATATTTTGTTCAGTTGCGGGTGATATATTAGATGAATTTAGATTTCGTTTAAAAATGAACATTTCCATTGAAAGTTCTTAACCAGATTGTAAAACCCTTATCATAAATCGGAAATCGACACAGTGAATACATACCTTCAACCTCCAGTTCGGTAACCGTGGATACAACACCTAGAGGATTGCAAGCCTCATATTTTATTTCACCCGAATCATCTGGGAAAACCTCTTTCATTGTAAGTATCGAAGTTCCGTCTTCAAATTCTTCGATGATGAACTCTTCACTGTGTTTGATTTCTTTACCGTGTTTGAACCATTTTCCTACAGGTTTAGGTTTACCGATAGCCTTGGATTCAATTCTGTAGAAGTAGTTAAACACAAAATGAAAATATTGCTTTGTTAAGACTGAATAATGAATTTCTTGATGAATAACAGCTTGTATAACCACCTTGTAAGTTGGCCTTCCTGAGTAGTAATGGTAGTTGGGAGGAATTTCACAATTTTGGGTGCCACTTCTGTATCCGATTCAATAACCTCCTAAAATGCATTAAATATTTACACTTTGGGCCAAATTACCAGTATTTTATTTTATCTAAGCATTTATTATTCAACATCAATTGAAAAACAGTGTGGAGAAATTACTAAAGTTTTCACAATAATATTTGTGGTCTTTGGTCAATATATATAATATGTGCAAATACACATGAGATTTCTTAGGAGAACACTATGAAACTTTAAATTTTACCTCTAAAGTGAAACCGAAGAAGTTTGACCGGTTTGTTTGTGTGTACGATAGAGTTATCATAGTTATTACAATTGAAAGAGAACACAAAACTTTATCAAATTACATACTTACCTCCAAAATTATCATAATGTATCGTATTGACCAAAGACATAGATAATTATTTACCTTAATCTTTTGACTGGTAAATAAATAGCGGTAATTTTTTTTTATTGCTGCGAGTGCATATATAAATACAATTATATTATGTTTAGTGGCTTCCAAATAAACATTTGAATTGGCCAAAAATTATTGTTATACTTAAATAGACCCGGTACTATAACAATAATGTCGAAATAACATTAATTTAAAACTAGATGTTCAAAAAAACAATAAATTAATATCCTACCCAATTAAAAAAAATTATTTTGTTCATCTGTAATAATAATTGTCAGAAAATGTTAAAATGTATACATATTTACATACCTTTTCACTCAAAACTTCTTCATCCGATCCGCTAGGAATGTATTCATATGCTGTAAAATAAACATATTAATCATAGAAATAATTATCGATATGTATTTACAAACGAAAGAGTTAGTAAAAAAAACATGTAATCCTAAATCCACGAGGAAGTAATCTAATTTTAGTACATTGTGCATTTAAAAACGTTGAAAATAACATGTTCTTTTATGAACATAAATTTGGCTGAGAAAGGAATGCCCTTGCTGATGTGTGTTCTGTGGAAGTATTTCAGAATGTTTATAAATATTTGTGTTCGGCGTACCTTCTACTACGACAGTAGCGAGACAAGTTGACTTTCCGTATTTGTTTTCTGCGTGACATTCGTATTCTCCTCCTAATTCTGGGAAAGCCTCCTTAATAATAAGTTCACACACTCCCTTAGTATTTTGAACCATAACAATGTCGTTTCCTCGCTTGAGCATTTTCTTATTGTGAGACCAATTCACCAATGGAATGGGGCTGCCGGTGACCTGACAGGAAAGCTTGATCTCGTCTCCGTCCATGATGCGCTCCGGAGTGGGGGTCACCGTGAACTCAGGTGCGTAGCCCTCCGACGGCTGCTCCATATCCGACACCGTGGCTGTGCATGTAATCGATCCAATCACGTTTTCCGCCCGACATGTAAATTCTCCCAGAGTGCTTTCATCCGCGCTATCTACCATAAGCACGCTGCAGTTGTTCATACTTGTTATATGCATGTTCTCCTTCTCTACAATCGGATTTGAGTTCAAGAACCATTGGAACGATACATTAGGATACGCTTCTACCACTGCCTCTAATATGAACACTTCATTAGCGGTGACCTGTTGTGGTGTGAATATTTGGGTGAATTTCGGTGGAATCAAGTCGCTGAAATCATCGCTTGCAATGTTAACAGAGCTTGACGATTTTGAAATGCTATTAGATTCTTTTACTAAAACTTCATATTTTCCACTCTGCTTTTTGGTTAGATTAGAAATATTGAGACGTGTTTTCCCTTCTGTAGTTTCAATGCTAAAGGTTTCATCATTTACGATTTCTTTGCCATTTCTGAGCCAAGTAATTTGAGTGTCAGAATTAGATAAATATTCGACTTCCAGATTGACAACTTCACCAAGTTTCTTGACTTGTGCTTCAAGGGGCACAGTTATTGTAGAACTTGATTTAACTAATGTTGGTTCATCTGGAAGTTGTGAAAATCATTTAATTTTTTTATACCAAATTTTTTGGCAGTATCGATATTAATATGGCAATGCAAGCTAATCAAATAAAAGTGTTCACTTTCAAAATGTGCAAGTTTAGTGTCAATCGACCTGAGTCAATAATTTAAATCAAAGAAAAAAGTCCAAAATCAAATAAATTCCGATCTCCACGCTTCGCATGCAAGCTTTCACCAGGCAATCGACAACTGGATGCAGGATGTATTTTTTCGTCAAACTAAGAAAGCCAGATATCAACTTTTCTATCTGGCTTAATCTTTATAGTTACTTTAACAGAGTTTGATTTCCATTCTGTTTTAGGAATGCGTAATAAGTTCTATATAAATACTTGTTGAAGTTAGGCAATCCCCATCTTGAAAATTTCCAAAATAGTGTGCAAAAAAAAAAACACGACTAAGCGACCAAAGTAAGGCGAGAAAAACGTGTGATAAAAAAGTTATGACTAATGCCAATGTTCCATGCGAATTTGAAAAAAAATGCTAAGTAAGTACGAGTAGGTAAAATAGGTTTTTTTTAAAGAGCATTCCTAACCCAGATACCAACTATGATATTTTCAATAGTATTAAGTACACAATGTAGTTCAAATAATATAGCAAATACAACGTTAGGCACTAAAGCATTCTCTTACAAAATACACAATTTAAATAATTGTAATACCTGGGTAGATACTACAGATAACCCTGTTTCTCAATATCACATCAAATGATTTACTATTTATATTTTCTAAAATAAATGTTAAGATTGTACAAAAAGAAAATAAAAAATACTTACTCATTGTCAGGTGTAAAAAGAATAATATCTGAAGGATATAAGATCATGCATAATTAAATAAAATGCAGGTTAAAACATGCGAGCGGCATTTGAAAAGTAAGTGGAAAAAAATCTACCTTTAGACTCTTTCTTCATTTTGAGAATGGGTCTCAAAACCACTTCTGTTTTTTCCTCAATAAAATCTACTTCATCGAGTATTTCTTCTTTTGGCTTTTCTTTTTTCGTAACCTTCTTCAACATTACCTCTTCGACAATGATTTCCTCTTGCGAGATTTCTTTCTTGAGTATTGTCTTAGGGGTAATTTTTTCCTTTGGTTGTTCTTTTTTCGTAACTTCTTTAAGAGTAATCTCCTCAACAATTTCTTCCTCAGAAACTTCATTCTTTGGAATTGGCTTGAGAGTTATAATTTCCTTTGGTTCTTCCTCCTTAGGCTGTCTTTTACCCCTGGGCCATGACTTGACTTCGAGTTTTTCTTCTTTTGGCTCATCTTTCTTTGTAATTTCCTGAGTTATTTCTTCAACTGTTTCTTCTTCTACAACTGTCTTCTTAGGAATTGGTTTAAGGGTAATTTCCTCCTTGGGTTGTTCTTCAACAGGTCTCCTCTTACCTCTCGGCCAAGACTTAACTTCTGGCTCTTCTTCTTTTGGTTTTTCTTTTTTTATCACCTTTCTCACAGTTTCAACTTCTTCTATTGTTTCCTCTTCTGCAACCACCTTTTTAGGTATTGGCTTATGAGAAACTTCTTCAACTATTTCCTCTTCCACAATATCCTTTTTGGTTATTTTAACGATAATTTCTTCCTTCGGCTTTTCTTTTAAGATAACTTCTTTTAGGGTAACTTCTTCAATATTTATTTCTTCCTTAGATATTTCTTTCTTAGGAATAGGTTTGAGTGTCATTTCCTCCTTGGGCTGATCTTCAATCGGTCGCCTTTTCCCCCTCGGCCATGTCTTTTCTTCGGGCACTTCTGCTTTCGGTTGTTCTTTCTTTACAACTGGCTTGAGAGGTACTTCTTCAGGCGTTTCCTCAACGGCAACTTCTTTTTTAGGAATGGGTTTGAGTGAAATTTCTTCCTTAGGTTGTTCTTCAATTGGTCGCCTTTTTCCTCTTGGCCATGTCTTTTCCTCGGGAATTTCTTCTTTAGGTTGTTCTTTCTTTACAACTGGCTTGAGGGGTACTTCTTCAGGTGTTTCCTCAACAGCAACTTCTTTCTTAGGAATCGGCTTGAGTGTGATTTCTTCCTTGGGTTGTTCTTCAATTGGTCGCCTTTTACCTCTTGGCCATGCCTTTTCTTCTAGTACTTCTTCCATTGGCTGTTCTTTCTTTACAACAGGCTTGAGAGGTGCTTCTTGAGTTGTTTCCTCAACCGTAACTTCTTTCTTAGGAATGGGTTTGAGTGAAATTTCTTCCTTAGGTTGTTCTTCAATTGGTCGCCTCTTTCCTCTTGGCCATGTCTTTTCCTCGGGAATTTCTTCTTTAGGTTGTTCTTTCTTTACAACTGGCTTGACGGGTACTTCTTCATGTGTTTCCTCAACAGCAACTTCTTTCTTAGGAATCGGCTTGAGTGTGATTTCTTCCTTGGGTTGTTCTTCAATTGGTCGCCTTTTACCTCTTGGCCATGCCTTTTCTTCTAGTACTTCTTCCTTTGGTTGTTCTTTCTTTACAACAGGCTTGAGAGGTACTTCTTGAATTGATTCCTCAACCGCAACTTCTTTCTTAGGAATGGGTTTGAGTGAAATTTCTTCCGTAGGTTGTTCTTCAATTGGTCGCCTTTTACCCCTTGCCCATATCTTTTCTTCGGGAACTTCTTCCATAGGTTGTTCTTTCTTAACAACTGGTTTGAGGGGTACTTCTTTAGGTGTTTCCTCAACAGCAACTTGCTCCTTAGGTATCGGTTTGAGTGTGATTTCCTCCTTGGGTTGTTCTTCAATCGGTCGCCTTTTGCCTCTTGGCCATGTCTTTTCTTCGGGAACTTCTTCCTTTGGTTGTTCTTTCTTTCCAACAGGCTTGAGAGGTACTTCTTCAGGCGTTTCCTCAAGGCCAACTTCCTTCTTAGGAATGGGTTTGAGTGTGATTTCTTCCTTAGGTTGTTCTTCAATTGGTCGCCTTTTTCCTCTTGGCCATGTCTTTTCTTCGGGAACTTCTTCCTTAGGTTGTTCTTTCTTTGCAACTGGCTTGAGGGGTACTTCTTGAGGCGTTTCCTCAACGGCTACATTTTTCTTAGGAATGGGTTTGAGTGAAATTTCTTCCTTAGGTTGTTCTTCAATTGGTCGCCTTTTGCCTCTTGGCCATGTCTTTTCTTCGGGAACTTCTTCCTTTGGTTGTTCTTTCTTTACAACAGGCTTGAGGGGTACTTCTTCAGGCGTTTCCTCAATGGCAAGTTCCTTCTTAGGAATGGGTTTGAGTGTGATTTCTTCCTTAGGTTGTTCTTCAATTGGTCGCCTCTTTCCTCTTGGCCATGTCTTTTCTTCGGGAACTTCTTCTTTCAGTTGTTCTTTCTTTCCAACAGTCTTGAGAGGTACTTCTTCAGGCGTTTCCTTAACGGGAACTTCTTTCTTTGGAATGGGTTTGAGTGAAATTTCTTCCTTAGGTTGTTCTTCAATTGGTCGCCTTTTACCTCTTGGCCATGTCTTTTCTTCGGGAACTTCTTCCTTAGGTTGTTCTTTCTTAACAACTGGCTTGAGGGGTACTTCTTTAGGCGTTTCCTCAACAGCAACTTGCTCCTTAGGTATCGGTTTGAGTATGATTTCCTCCTTGGGTTGTTCTTCAATCGGTCGCCTTTTTCCTCTTGGCCATGTCTTTTCTTCGGGAACTTCTTCCTTTGGTTGCTCTTTCTTTACAACAGGCTTGAGAGGTACTTCTTCAGGCGTTTCCTCAACGGCAACTTCCTTCTTAGGAATGGGTTTAAGTGTGATTTCCTCCTTGGGTTGTTCTTCAATTGGTCGCCTTTTACCTCTTGGCCATGTCTTTTCTTCGGGAACTTCTTCTTTCGGTTGTTCTTTCTTTACAATAGGCTTGAGAGGTACTTCTTCAGTTGTTTCCTCAACGGCAACTTCTTTCTTAGGAATGGGTTTGAGTGTGATTTCCTCCTTAGGTTGTTCTTCAGTTGGTCGCCTTTTACCTCTTGGCCATGTCTTTTCTTCGGGAACTTCTTCTTTCTGTTGTTCTTTCTTTACAACAGGCTTGAGGGGTACTTCATTAGGCGTTTCCTCAACAGAAACTTTCTCTTTAGGTATAGGTTTGAGTGTGATATCCTCCTTGGGTTGTTCTTCAATCGGTCGCCTTTTTCCTCTTGGCCATGTCTTTTCTTCGGGAACTTCTTCCTTTGGTTGCTCTTTCTTTACAACAGGCTTGAGAGGTACTTCTTCAGGTGTTTCCTCAACGGCAACTTCCTTCTTAGGAATGGGTTTGAGTGTGATTTCCTCCTTGGGTTGTTCTTCAATTGGTCGCCTTTTACCTCTTGGCCATGTCTTTTCTTCGGGAACTTCTTCTTTCGGTTGTTCTTTCTTTACAACAGGCTTGAGAGGTACTTCTTCAGTTGTTTCCTCAACAGCAACTTCTTTCTTAGGAATGGGTTTGAGTGTGATTTCCTCTTTGGGTTGTTCTTCAATTGGTCGCCTTTTTCCTCTTGGCCATGTCTTTTCCTCAGGAATTTCTTCTTTAGGTTGTTCTTTCTTTACAACTGGCTTGAGAGGTACCTCTTCAGTTGTTTCCTCAACGGCTACTTCTTTCTTAGGAATGGGTTTGAGTGTGATTTCTTCCTTGGGTTGTTCTTCAATTGGTCGCCTTTTACCTCTTGGCCATGCCTTTTCTTCTAGTACTTCTTCCATTGGTTGTTCCTTCTTCGGTACTGGTTTAAGAGGAATTTCTTCAGGTTTATCTTCTAAAACCTGTTGTTTTTTAGGAATGGGTTTCAAGGTTATTTCTTCTTTAGGCGTGTCTTCAATTGGTCTTCTTTTACCTCTTTCCCACAATTTTGCTTCCATTGGTTTTTCTAGGAAATCAGCTTGTTCAGATATTTTATTATTTTCGATTGATTCCATTGTCTCTTTTTGAATTCTAAGTAAGTCTTCTTCTTCGGTGTGTTGAATTATTCCCAACTCAGCATGTTGTTTTTCGTCGAAATGTTTTTCATCAATTTGTAATTGATCTGTTTCTTTCAATGCCTTTTTTCCTCGACGCCATGTTTTTTCTTCAGTAACCTCTTCTTTCTTTTCAATTGGCCTTAGAAGTACTTCTTCAGGTATTTCCTCAACGGCAACTTGTTTTTTAGGAATTGGTTTGAGATATATATCTTCCTTCGGGGTTTCTTCTAAAATCGGTTGCCTTTTAGGAATTGGTTTCAGAGTTATTTCTTCCTTTGGTGCCTCCTCAATTGTTCTCCTTTTACCTCTTTCCCACAGTTTCGCTTCTACCGGTTCTGAGATTTTGATTGTTTTCAACTGTTCCGTTTCAGTTGTATCTTTTCGAAGTGTAAGTATATCTTCATCTTCGGTGTGTTCAATAGTTTCAACCTCTGGTTGTTCAACTTCAACAATGCGTTTTTCGTCTATTTTAAATTGATCAGTTTCTTTCGATGCCTTTTTTCCCTTGCGCCATGATTTTTCTTCTATAACTTCTATAAGTTCTTCCTTTTTTAGGACGGGTTTAAGAGGTACTTCTTCAGGTGTTTTCTCTACCTCATTTTCTTTCTTAGGAATTGGTTTAAGTGATATTTCTTCCTTAGGCTGTTCTTCAATAGGTCGCCTTTTACCTCTAGGCCAAGTCTTTTCTTCCGGAATTTCTTCCTTTGGCTGTTCTTTCTTTGGCACTGGTTTAAGTAACATTTCTTCCGGTTTTTCTTCCAAAAGCGGTTGTTTTTTGGGAATTGGCTTTAGAGTTATTTCTTCCTTGGGCGTTTGTTCAGTTGGTCGCCTTTTACCCCGTTCCCATAATTTGGCCTCTATTGGTTTTTCTAGAGTAAAGACTTCTTCTGATATTTTATTTTTTTCAACTGATTCTGTTGTCTCGTTTTGAATTCTAAGTAAGTCTTCCTCTTCAGTATGTTGAGTCTTTCCGAACTCGACTAGTTTTTTGTCATCGATTTGAATTTCTTCCGTTTCTTTTAATGTTTTTCTTCCTCGACGCCATGTTTTTTCTTCTACAACCTCTTCTCTCGGTTGTTCTTTCACATCAACTGACCGAATTGGCACTTCTTGAGGTGTTTTCTCTACCTCATTTTCTGTCTTCGAAGTTGGTTTAAGTGAAATTTCTTCCTTAGTCTGTTCTTCAATAGGTCGCCTTTTACCTCTGGGCCATGACTTTTCTTCAGGAATCTCTTCCTTAGGCTGTTCCTTCTTTGGGATTGGTTTGAGAGAGACTTCTTCGGGCCTTTCTTCCAACACCGCTTGTTTTTTAGAAATTGGTTTCAGGGTTATTTCTTCTTTGGGCGTTTGTTCAATTGGTCGCCTTTTACCTCGTTCCCACAGTTTAGCCTCAATTGGTTTTTCCAGAGTGAAGACTTCTTCTGATATTTTGTTATTTTCAATTGTTTCCGTTTTTTCCTTTTTTATTTTCAAAAAGTCTTCATCGTCAGTATGCTGAGTTTTACTGATTTCGGTTTCTCTTTCATAATCTTCTATATTCTGTTCAACAATTTTTAATTGCTCTGATGTTTCTCTTGCTTTGATTCCTCTTCGCCATGTTGTTCCTTCCTTATTTTTTCTCTCCGTGTCTTCCTGTTCTTTAGTGTCTATTTTTAAAATAACCGAATCTTCTTGCTCCGTCATAATTTCCTCTCTTATTATAGTTTTGGATGTAGGTTCGATGTCTTCTATTAAATCTTCTTCGAGTTCAGATTTAGGCAATGCTTTTAGCTTAACATCTTCTAAAGCAGGTTTATCAATTTTGCTTTTAATGGTTTTAGTTGGTTTAAGCGAAATTGTTTCATCAGTCCATGACTTTTCTTTCGTTTCTTCGGAAACACCTCTTATTTTTTCAGTCTTCCTGATATTTTTTCTCCAATTTGCAGGTAATTCGTCCAGTAAATCAGGTTGGGGTGCGGGAGATAACTTGACTCGCTGTATTGTTTCCTCTTTTATATCAATTTTTACACCAATAATATCTTCTGTATATTGCCCGACGGATGTGTTCTCATCTATTTGTTCCGTCACGTCTGAGGTTGCTTTTTTATGAACCGCGCGTCGCTGTCTCCACGGTACTTCACGCTTTGTTACCTTATCCTGGGTCTGTTTATTTATTTTAAGAATATTACTTGATTCTGTATCCGTGGTGAAAGTTTTGTTGTACTCATCGATGTCCATTTCTATTTCTTCATCATCACCAACAACAGTCTTCGTCTTCTTGCCAATACGTTCTGAAAAAAACACAGGTTTAAGGATCATAATATTTATCATACCCCGATATTTTTGGAATAAAGTAAACAGGTTTCAGATAAATTAGGTAACTGTTACAGAAGAGTTGTGTGTTATTAATTTTCCTCCAGGCATGTAAATTTGTGTAGGACGATATGTTTTAACCATAAGCGGTTACCGTAAACACAAAAAGCTATTGTCAGCCTAGTTACCTAGGAAATTGTAATAAAGTGTTTATGTTTTCTTCTTGTCATAATATACTTCTTCACCTAACTCCGGTAGGAAAAATCATATATTTAGGTATAAAAAAAAAATAATCGAAGAAAAGTGAATTTATTATTCTTCGGTAATGCAAATACACAAAATAAGTTTTTAAAAATAATTGCCTTGGATACAATAGTGTTCCTACCAATCCCCTGATGGATAAATTATATTATGCATTTCAAAATAACGTTTATCTTTAATCAGTTAAATTGAAATTGTGTTGGTATAAAACAGTGATGCACAACCCGCAGCCCGCGGGCCTTATCGTGGGGCCCACTTGGCTAAATAAAATTAATAAAAATCAACAGCATTAATTTATTGGTTTGAACTTGGTCCTACATTTTTTTTGGTTTACGATAACATAAAAGTAACGGAAGTGAGTTTTGATATTTCTTATTTAGTTGTATTCATTCAGATTTCAGGTCAAAATATTTAACGGTTTCCGTCCTATTTTTAAAAAATGCAATAGGGTACCGCGATAAATTTATCTGTTTACAATATTTTGAATTAGCCGCTCAAAATTACAACCATTTTTATTATACGTGTTCTTTAAAATTTCAGATTAATACATCATTTATTGCGTTGGATTTTTTTTGTTTACTATTTTACTAAATAAAAAAAGGCTTTCCGACTAATTTTATTTGAAATCCTCGATTTATATATATATATAAATAAATATTATTTTTTATTAATCTTGATAAAATATAATTACAAAGGCATGTTCGATGTCTGTCTCACTGGGAAAATTCCTGTGTAGAGACAGAAGTAGTCATCTAAAGAGTTACCATTAAGTAATTAGGTAGGTACCTAGTTAAATTGTAGGTTTCTCCGGACAGTTGGGACGTTTGTACCCTACTCACATAAAAAAATCTAAACTAGCGACGCCACCGACTGCAAAGTTAACCGTGTCAGGCTGTAGGTACTCTACCCCCAGCGGCCCGTGAACATAGGTATTTAAAATGGATAAATTCGGTTAAAAAGGTCGTGCATCACTGTTATAAAAGTATAAAATATTTAACATTCGAATTTGTTGTTATGAAATAGATGTGGTTCCTAAACCTATGTGATTATTTTTGTATGTTTTCAAGTCTGCATCTATTTATATAGGAAGGTAGGTATGTTCCATTGTCAACAAAATCCTCTCTATTTGTAAGATGTGAGTCATATATTGGAGTCATAACCCGCACATTCACCCAATGGA
Organism: Halesus radiatus; assembly: GCA_022606495.2. NCBI lineage: Eukaryota > Metazoa > Arthropoda > Insecta > Trichoptera > Limnephilidae > Halesus > Halesus radiatus. Next base: position 517,050 of record JAHDVE020011177.1, read on the forward strand.
TGAATGAAGAATGTTTATTTAGAGGCGTTTGCTTGTCTGCTTGCACAGGTGAGGTGAGCGAGGTGAGGCGCCGCCCCCGCCCCGCGCCCCCTCGCGCGTACTCAACGGCAGCGGCGCGGCACAGTCGGCGTCGGCAGTCACTCGGTCAGTCAGTCAGTCCACTCACGCCGCGCCACGTTGGGTCTACGGGAAGAGCGCTCCCGCTCCCGGCCTGGGCTAGTTAATCCAGTCAGTGTCTGTGATTCTCAGTCAGTTCCAAGTGTGCGAAGTGTCAAGTGAAAATACGAAAACTTTTAAATTATTTTGTGGCATTTTATAGTTTAGTGTCTTTATTAATTATTGTATTGTTTAAATTATTATTCAACTAGTTGTCGCGGTTTGAGAATTATTATGCTGTTCATTTTAATGTTTACATTATTTTATTGTTGACTCTTTATACGTTTAATTATGTGTGTGTTTTTTATTTAATAAATAGTTGTGCAACACAAATTGCGTTTGGATGTGCCTCTTTCTTCCCTTGAAAATAAAGTTTTCCTTTATTATTCGTACAATTATACCGAATAATACGCCGTCAGGTTATACGCAGCATGGATACGCAAGTACACACACACCCCCACCGGCAATCCTTGCGGGAGATTGGTGAATCATCGCTTGGCAATCGGAGAGACGGTGATGCACCTGTATGAGTGTTTATCTAATTCGGCTCAAGGCGAACCTGTGTTTTCGGCTTGGGCGTGTTTTGATACATAGATTACGTAGGCGCACCTAATTTAGAGCGTAATGTAAGCCGGTTGGTTGCGTGTGCAGGAGTAGCACCTGGGCTGTCCTATTCTTAGCGTCCAGTCATGTCCACACGCCGCGCCGGCAGCCCCTCGAGAGCGGAGCCGTGTGCACGGCTGACGGCTCACCTGCCCGTGGCTGATTCGCTGATTCACCCGTATTAATAGTCCCGGCATCGCGCGCTTGGCGGCCGCAATGACTGGCGCACCTGCTCGCGCGCCTGCCTGTCATACTGCCCATTGCCCATTGCCCTAGCCGGCCATGGCCACTGTCGGTGTTAGCACTGTTCATGTCAAACAGACTCCCCTTGCAGGAGGTGCTTATTCAAAGGTTAATTAGTGCCATTGAGTTGTCTATTGAAAAATGCGAAAATTCAATCATTCAATATTTATTTAAACCAACCTTAAAATACATAGATGTATGGTTTCATTTGCTTAGTTACAAAACATATTTTCATTGCATATACAAAAAAAAAACAATTACAAATTTCTATGAGGATTGCATTACTGTATCTTAACAATGTTATTTGAAAATGACGTTTTCTTAGCTTATATAATGTATGTTTATACAGTAAATATGACAGATTGATTTGTAACAGACAGAATAAGATTTTCAAAACAAGAAATCAATTTGATGTGAATGAATAATGCAGAAGGTATGTATGATAATTAGTATGAATGTAGGTCCACAGGGTGGATCGTCACAAACAGCATGTGATGTGTTAAAAGTCTTATTCAATATCTGCTATACATTGATTGGGGGGATGTGATACATTTGGCTCAATGTAACAATGGGCTCTCATCGGCCCTTCACTTTTCCCCAAAATATCACATCAAATATCTAAGCGTCTGCGGTGAGCTTAACTTTACAATTTTATTCATTATTTTGTTTTATTTCAAGGGTTTATGAACAATTTATTATTATAAAATTTTGAGTTATGTTTATTATTATTGAAATTTTAAATGAAAACACTATCGTAATTATTAAAATTTTGCTTATGTTTTTAAAGTAAATTCTTTAGATATTTTTCACAAACGATGGCATGTTTGGTGGAAGGTGTGATTTAATTTAAAATTTAATTAATCGTTTTTAAATGTAAATTTTGGTAACATTTTTAATAAATAATGAATGTACAAAAGTTATATTAGGTATAGTTTGTTTAAATCTGAACTCTTTTAAGACATAAAAACAGAATCACTAAAAATAATGTTATTGAAAATAAAATTCAGTCAAGCTTTTTATTGGTATATTATATAAATTTAATTAATTTTAGCATTTAAACGTGCGTGTGTGAGTGTATGTGTGCGAGTATATGTGTGTTGTGTGCACACTTCAGTTTGTATGAAAAGTGTGAGTATGTTTTGTTACAAATCAAAGTGCAGAATACAAAGAAGTGCAAAGAGACTTTAAAACTTGAAGAATTCCTATTTAAATAACAAAACATCGTAAAACAAGTTCAACTAATAAAACTAATAATTACACACTGATATTAAGTAGTTATTTAAAATAATTAATTCAAGCGAACTGTCGTGCGGAAGTTTGTTTTAGAATTATATTCTAGGAAATCAATAAGCAATGAATAGAGAAATTCAACATTATCCATTTTTAATTGTGATCTTAAAACAATTTGTGGATGATTTATAAAAAAATGACGGTGCCAACAGTTCCTTACATTATTTATAAATAATCAGAGTAAACTTTTAAATGACTTTTGTGCTTTGTCGTCGGTTGATAAATGTTTTGCTCTCAAAAGGTAACCCTTTGACAATTTCTCCAACCGTATATTCACAGGAATCGAGACACGTGACCGTGAATTTAACTAATAAGCAAGTTGTCAACTAATTTCCGAAAAGTTTTTTCAAATTAGTCCCTTTTTAAATCTTCTATTAAACATTTCATACACTACTGCAAATCTACAGATTTTTCAAAAACTAAAAAATTCAACTGATTGTACTTGAAGAAACCATGTTCTTAACACTGATTTAATTGACAAGGTGGAGGGTGATAGTCATCCGCCATTCGTAACACGTTCGTGTGATGAGTGGTGTATCCCACATATAATTCAGCTCAGTGTATTGTTTCTTTGGTTGAAAGAAGAGAATCGTGTTTCAAACAACTTGTGTACTGATATTTGGCACCAAGAGAGAACTGACGTGTTTTTAGCACGACGCGTTCTTACAGTAAAGCTTTTTATCATTGAAGCTTTTTTGTAAAACTGCGATAAACCTTTTCGTGAATCTAAGTGGAAATAGAACGCAACTCACTGACAAAGAAAAAAATGCATCCAAATTTACTCTGGTCTGAGAAAAGTTGTTGATGATTTGATGTATGCTACAAGTATAACATGTAAAATAAATATATTATGATATGGCACTTATATATTTAAAATGGATATTAATTCTTATGAAGCGGTTTGAAATAAACTTATTATTTTAATTAATAGTAAAGTGATTATGATAGAAAAAATAAATATTTGTTCTTGCAATAATATTTATTAGGTTTTATTATTTTCCATTCACTCAAAGTATTAATATTACAATCTAAGAAAAAGTTTATAAAATAATAATAAATGTCCACTTAAAAGGCAACATTCGTGGTTGGTTTGTTTGTTTGTTCTTGCGAGTTAAGAAAGAGTTTGTTGTGTCTTATTGAAGGGAGTGGGTGGCAGGTGAGCCCCCGCTCGGTAAGTCTAGGTATTAAATACAAGTTGGTTGAGTTCTTATCGGTTTAGGGATTCATACAATGCAACACTTCTGCCAAGGTCAAGAATACAGTGGAGTGCCGATTATATTCAATATCAAACTATTCTCTATATTAGAATCAATGCATATATTATAGATTTATATCTCTAATTATTAATGAATAGAAAAACTTAAACATTAAAAACATGTAAATTTCATTATCCACAGGTTAAGGGTATACAAAAATAAGATGGTGTAAAAAATACTCTTATTGCGCTCTACTTTATACTATGAGAAAAATGTTGATAAGAAAATGATGTCCTCTAATCACGAGCAAATGGAAACTTCGGCAAATGTATAATTGGTACTCGACTGCATTGGGAACGGAATAGAATGACGCATTGTCCACCCATTCCCTTCTATAAGGGAGACTGACTGCATGTGGTTGGCCGCACGGATCAATATCTATGTCTTACTTTTAACCACGAGCCGTGCGGAGGTCTCCACTTGGCCGGCGGCCGAGGTGGCGCGGCACGTGAAGGTGCCGGTGTCCTCTTCGTACGTGTTGGCGATCAGCAGCACGGCGTTGTTGCCTTCGTGGATCATCTGTAGAGAAGGAGAGGGTGCGATTATTAGTCAGCGGCATCTAGCAATATATTCGTATACATAGTCGGGGCGCTACGCAAGCATTGCCATCCATAATACATTCATACTGAAAGCAAGTTAAATCAACATTTTTCGTATACATAGTCGGAGTGCTACGCTAGCATTGCCATCCATAATACATTCATACTGAAAGCAAGTTCAATCAACATTTTTCGTATACATAGTCGGGGTGCTACGCTAGCATTGCCATCCATAATACATTCATACTGAAAGCAAGTTCAATCAACATTTTTCGTATACATAGTCGGGGTGCTACGCTAGCATTGCCATCCATAATACATTCATACTGAAAGCAAGTTCAATCAACATTTTTCGTATACATAGTCGGGCTGCTACGCTAGCATTGCCATCCATAATACATTCATACTGAAAGCAAGTTCAATCAACATTTTTCGTATACATAGTCGGGCTGCTACGCTAGCATTGCCATCCATAATACATTCATACTGAAAGCAAGTTCAATCAACATTTTTCGAGCTTACTAATTATTGGGCGCGCCTCCAATAAGGTCTCGCTGAAATGAGATTTTGGCGCGACGTGATTTTTTTTTTCGATTGGTGTTTATTTTCGTACGAATGAAAATAATCGTTTTTTTTTCCAAGGGCAGAATTATGCAATTTCATTTCCACCGTCGCACGGTTTGATATTCGCAAATTAGATCGTTATTCAGTTGAAAATTAAATTTAAGGTGTTTTGAACATTAACATGAAATTAATTATAAAAATATATCATCTCAGTTTTTATGTATATTCACGAAATGAAGAGCTTTTTTTCAATTTCGATAAAAAAATTACAGAGTTCTTGTGAAAAATTCCGTTTGAGACCTAACGCGAATGAAAATTTCATATGCCTAAATTGGCCAACTAATGTGATTCTATAATCTATTTGCTGCAAGGCAGTACCGTTGGTGCGAAAGCTCTTGAACAGTGAACCATTGCGTCATGAAATTTGCACAGCCTTTTCTTTCTGGAATTTTTAGGTCAACCATTCTATTTTCAGCCTACAGCCGAATGAGTTTTGACAAATCCATTCAATTTGTAAAAAATAAGACTTGATATCATATTGTTGGTTTCTTTTTCAATTAGAAAAAAATATACATCGAAAGCGAGTGTTTAACCTCTTGCGAAGCCGCGTAGCTACAGGCAATATGAAGCTGTCATTCTTTCTTTTCAATTAGAAAAAATATAAATCGAAAGCGAGTGTTTAACCTCTCTCGAAGCCGCGTAGCTACAGGCAATATGAAGCTGTCATTCTTTCTTTTCAATTAGAAAAAATATATATCGAAAGCGAGTGTTTAACCTATCGCGAAGCCGCGTAGCTACAGGCAATATGAAGCTGTCATTCTTTCTTTTCAATTAGAAAAAATATACATCGGAAGCGAGTGTTTAACCTCTTGCGAAGCCGGGTAGCTACATGCAATATGAAGCTGTCGTTATTTCTTTTCAATTAGAAGAAATATACATCGGAAGCGAGTGTTTAACCGGGTAGCTACAGGCAATATGAAGCTGCCATTCTTTCTTTTCACGTAGAATAATTAAAACTTGCATAAATGCAATAACAGGCCGAACGCAAACAGGCACACAGATTGTAATATACATTCGAACATTATTATTATTATGAAAGGGGAAGGTAAATTTTTGGCAAACCATTTTAGAGAGCGTGCGTTTGAATGCATTTCTGCACTCCGATAGTGGTACAAACGGGTTCTTATTAGTTTGGAACACCTGCCCGCAGTTCCTTGTTACCCCGCAGCAATCCTAAGTACAGTACACCACCACACAAGCAAGAATCTCTTTAAGATGATTTGCCTGTGAGCGTATTTTCAAATTTATTTGTTTCAATGAATATAAAAGCTACTATTACCAACTATCGTTACATATTTACCAAAAATTAACTAATATATTTTTTCTAAATGCTGTGGCGTGTGGCGTATAAATAATACATACTTGACTTTAATAAAAATGGTTCGATTTCGGTCGAAGCGACAACAATAAACATATTCACATTCTTTATTATTTACCCATCATATTTTTTTATAAGATGCGTGCGTCATCTCAGAAGCGAGCCAATTTTTTCTAAATGTTTTCCCTTATTCCCGAGATAATAATAAAATAGTAATTACTTCCAGTCTCAACTCACCATTATTGCAAATATATTTTAAGAAACCTACATACGTTATGTGAGTTTAGGAACAATATATAAATTATTATTTCAACTAACCCTTAATAAAACGGGTTTCCTTGGAAATCTAGGGGTAAATAAAGTAAAATCTCACCTGGAAATCGGGTGTTTCCGGTATGAGTGCCCCTTCTCGTAGCCACTGAATATTCGGCTTGGTCTTGCTGGAAACTTGCGTCTTGAATTGAGCTGGTGCACCCTCGAAAACGATGACATCCTTCAAAGGTGTCAATACTGGGAGCTGTTCTGATGATTCAGGAACTGCCACCTTCAGGTTAGCTGATGTGACTATCTTTCCAGCGGTGTTAGTTGCGATGCACTTGTAAACGCCTTCATCCTCAGGGAACGCTTCAGAAATGTGCAGGGTACTCTCTTCTCCTCGTGTTGTCATCTGGAAGTACTTAGATGGCTTGATGGTCTTTCCTGCCTTTTCCCATTGAACGGACGGGTTTGGCTTTCCAGATATTTTGCACTTGAAGTCTACTGATTGACCTTCGACGATAGTCTTGTCTTTCAGAGGCAGAAGGATTTCAGGTGCCTTGTTTCCGGCGGTTGAAGCGGGCTTGCTCTTGAGAGGTGAAGTGGGTGCAATGACAAAGCATTCTGCATCACACCTCGCCTCACCAGAGCTATTAATGGCCACGCATTCGTATTTGCCAGAGTCTTCGGTGAATGCTTCGATAATCAGAAGGGTGTTTGTTCCATCTTCTTCGAGCATTTTATTCCTAATATCTGGTGAAATTTTCTTGCCGTTCTTCAACCAGTAAACATCCATCGGCTTAGTTCCAGATACTTTAGTATCGAACCTTACTAATTGGCCTGCTGCAACATTGGTGTTCTGTGCAGTGACAGTGAAGCTTGGGGGGATGACTCCACCTCTTCCTTGGCGCCTGCGTTCTTCTACCACCAAATTGGCGCTACACTTCGCAGTTCCTCCACGGTTTTCAGCTATGCACGCGAATACAGCCGAATCTTCCATGAAAACTTGTCTAATCACTAGAATTGATTTCGTGCTGAAAGTATGTATTTGGAAATCTGGCGAGTTTTTGATCGGGAAGTTTTCACGGAACCACTTGATAGTTGGATTTGGGTCTCCGTCAAATTCAACTTCGAACCTGGCTTGTTCTTGCTCGAATGCCCTGCAAGGTTGCATTTTCTTTGTGAAGACTGGGGGGTTGGACGGCTTCACCGGCCCCTGGACTACTCTTTCTTGGGTCTTAGCCTTATGTTCAACTTCAGTTGTTTCTGTGGATGTGATTTTTCTGGTGATTTCAGTATCACCAACAACCTCCTTCTGAGTTTGCTTTTGTTTAGCAACATGGACTTCTTTGCCGTGAACTAAAGATTCCGATGGATCTGGAATTCTAGGTTTGACCATTGTGCGGGTTTCAGTTGATTCAATGTTGGTTTCATCTGTTTGCTCTCTGTGAAAAAGTAAATAAAAATGTTAATAAAGATATTAATATTATATACCTACTGTCTATTATCTTGCATAATTTTTTTTGTGATAAGTGTTGTAATTATTCAACTAACTGATGCTAAAACTAGAACCTTCGGATAATTTATCAATTAAGTATGTAATTCGATATGAATAATTATTATCAATCGTTCCTAATATATTTGTTAAAAAAAAACATAGAAAAATAATTAATTTATATAATATTTATTAACTTACAGGTTCTCTTGGTATTTTTGAGCCATTCCCTTGGCCATGGAGCTCTGCACAACCTTTTCTCCGGGGATAGCGAATTGATGGGTAGACTCGCGGAAACGAGATTCCTTCACGACCTGGCTGTTGTCGAGCTCTTGCAGTTTGTTGTAATAGTCCTCGTTCTTCTTCCTCCTGACAGACTGCTGCCACTCCGTCTCCGGCTCCTTGCCAGTCTTCTGCTTCACGTCCGGACGGTGATCGATGCCTCCTTGGCGAGCCAATGTCTGGCGTTCCTCAAATGTTTTCTCCAGCTCAGTTTCGCTGCGATCTTTTTGATACTGCGTTAGTTCGTAGTCGTACCATGCTATCGTAAAACATAAAATATTTATTAGTGATTGATTTACGTCTTTAGAGTTGCAATGTATAATTTAATATTTTCATTTCGTACCTGAATGTTCTCCATAAATAGCGAAAAGCGAAACTCACGAGCAGTTATTGAGATGCGGTTGCCTGCGCAGGGACTAAAGCTGCCTGACAGCAATCGGAAGCAAGGATGGGCATTTTTTGGGTGGGAATGTGATGTATTTTTGTATCAGTAAAAAGCATGTCCAGTGTTAAAGCAATGTGAATGTTTGCAATCATACGAGTGAGTGAGATATTACGTAAAGCAGGTCACAATAAGAATTATGTAATTATTGTTGAAACAATTGATTAGGTAAATAATTTCTAACAGAAATAATATGCTCATTGGTTTCAGCGTCGAAAGTTATCTATTGCTCTTTTTATATATTTTCAGACATAAATAACATATGTTTCATAAATATAATTATTGAGCTTTTTGATTAGCAAAGGATTGAACTAAATACATTAATCTGATTTTAAATGTTAGAGATTTTGATTAGATTATAAAATAATAAGTATGGTACGAAACAACAATAATAATTGATAGCCCAAGCAGTAGTCAAATAAGGTTCCTTGTTTAAAACAGGGAACACATAATGTTGTATTTTATTTGAACTTCGCATATGTTATTATTAACTAACACGAACAAGAAAAATGAAATGTTTAATTGAAATGATATTCAGTAAAAGCAGTGAAGTATTCCAGTATGTTGTGTATAACTTACGTCTCGGGGAGTTCTTGAGAACTCCTCTATAATCATCGTGCCTGGCAACAACCTTAAGTTCTGTTGAAGCTACGGCCTGACCAGCAGAGCTTCTGGCGATAACTTCAATCTTCCCTGTATCGTACTGGCGAGTCTTGGGGATGTCCATATGGTACATGCCGTCATAGGTCAACTTGTAACGGGAACCCTGCAATTAAAAATGATTTGTTATAGAAAACATTATAATATACATTTATATAATTCATGTGTGAAATGCAGACATATCAAGTAAGGTTCTTATTAATTGTTGATATTTTTAAATTACTTGTGCGTATATGATTATTATTATATAAAGTCTCTACTACCTCAAAAATAAATAAATAAAAAAAATCAGTTAAGGTTTTTTTCTTATCTAATTTTAACAGTAAATTCCCGAATGCAATTTGATTCGACATTTGAGAAGTTACAGCAGCACGAATTAAGGTCTATTCACATCTACCGTCACCGTGCAGTGCAGACACGGCACATAAGGGAGTGTTCACATTACACCGTCCATGAATGTGTTTACAGACAATTTAATAAAAAATAAATTTAACTAATTTTGCCGTGCCTGCCGCTTCACGTGTCTGCACTGCGCGGTGCTGGTAGACGTGAATCGAGCTTTAAGCAGCATAATTTTCGAACGGTGTTCTTATTTTATTTGTTTCTTTGAAAAAAAAAGAACAGAAAGCAGAGTGCTGAAACTGGGATAGTAAAGGTATGTAAGTGCTTGGTTGATATGTAACATGGAAAAATCTATTAATTCTGAATCTGAAATCTCTTTGGATTGGTTGTCCCTAGACGCTGCTACCCTCTGTCTGCCATGATCAGGTCAGATTATACAGGTAAAAGCTCTAGAAAAGCTAACAATCTGGTTTCAAATGCCCTGAGGCCAGTGATTCAATTGATTCAGTAAACAAATATGCAGGTATGTTGTGCTCACATTAACTACGGTGTTCCCGTTGACGAGCCACATAACCCTGGGCTTGGGGTGTCCGGTCACGCGGCAGCAGAAGCGGGCCATCTCGCCCTCCTCCACGGTGGCCGGCTCGGGCTTGCTGACAAACACCGGCATGGTCCTCGGCTTGGAATCGTCAGTCGGCTCTTCGGGCACACTGCAAACAGACATCGTATTACTGGCGACTGTAACTACTTGTTATCATTTGTGCAAGGTAACTTATTGGTTATAGGTCATATTATTTGCCCTTTACACAATTGTAAAGGAGAGCAAAAGTAAATAGTTTTTTTTGCATGGATTCATTGCACAAGTTCGTCACTTTGTGTGACGTATGTTATATTGAATTTAGGAAAAAAACTTATTGACTTTTTCAAAAACTTTCTACACACAAACATATTTTTGTAATTCTGTAGAACATTTTTGCATTTTAAATCTTTTGCCGCTTTGCCACGAGGAAGAACATTTTTGGAAGATACTAAATAAAAACTGTATTTATTGTTTTTGTATTTAATTTGTAGAACTCCACGTATTATTATTATTTAAAACAAATCATTTTTAATATTTACATACTATTATTAGAAAGTTCTGTTAGGTTGCGTAGCATTATTATGGCTGACGACAAACGCCGAAAAAACTGTCACGCAAAATTATTACTATATGCGAACAAACTACAAGAACTTTCTAATAAAATTTATTAAATTTGATTAATATTATCAAATAAAATTTTGAAAACCGAAATTTTTAATTAGCTATGCTCAACTTTTATTTAAAATTAACCTCAAAATATACTCACACTTGCCAAAGGGCCTCCATCTGCCTGATTTTCTCGATACTCTTCATGTGTTTAGGCAATTGAGAATCGTATATGATTCCAGGCTTTCCGGCGGTCTTGATGATGGCGCGTGTCTCGTCCATGCCCCACAAGTTAGTCGCTCTGCACAAGTACTCTCCGCTGTCTTCGGGGTAGACCCAGCCGAAGTTCATCGCTACGTATCCAAAGTCGTAGATTGGAGTAAATCGGTTCTCTGGAAAAAGACACAAAGTAAGTTAATAACGTCATTAAATAAGAGTGTTATATGTAGATAATGTGTGCGTGTTTTTGGTAATGTTAAGTGTACTCACTGTAAGGCAGTGGTTTTCCGTTCAGGAACCATTCCACCTTCATGTTCGGATCTCCAACTGGTGCCAATTGGCACTCGAATTTGGTTGACTGCATTTCGACGAGGCTTTCTTGGTCAGCAATCTGTGTAACAAATCGGGGTGGCTGCTTCCTGTCTGGGTCGTACAGGTCATCTTCGGTCAGGAAGATCTCTGCGGTGTATTTCTTGATAGTCGCCTCCATCTGCATCAATGCGTCTGATCTCTTCATACCTCTAGGTACTTGGTTTTGAAGAATGATTGATGGCAATTCTAGAAAATTAACATGATTTATAGTAATCGTGCAAATTTGTTAAATTAAAATTTAGCTATTTTCATTGAACAATGTTTTTACTATTTTTTATTTTTGATGTTAAGTAAAATTTAAGAGTTTACCTTTGCATGATACAGTTGCTCTGGTGAAGTCTTCGCCGAGTTTATTGACGGCTCTGCAGGTATATTCCCCAGAATCTTCGGCGTACACATACAAAATGTCCAGAGATACGAATCCCATATCATATACAGTTCGGTATCTGTGTCCCGAAGGCAAAGGTTTTCCATTGCGGTACCATTCAATGCGTAAGTTGGGATCTTCTTTTGGTTCTACCCTACACTCGAAACGTATGGCTTCAGATTCTTCTACCGTATGTGACTGAATCTGAGTAATAAATTTAGGTGGTGCCATCGCAGGTTCTTCTTTGGGAATTTCTGAGATGGGTCCTCTTTCCAATTCCTTAATTTTCTCTCCGCTCATACCTTGAGGTAACTGTGAGTCCAAGACGATGTTTCTCTTCGAGGTGCTTGTAACTGTGGCTGTTGTAGTAGCAGATCCCCACCTGTTTGTGGCACGACAAACGTATTCTCCAGAATCTCTGGCGTAAGTGTAATCAATATCTAAGGCGATGAAACCAAAGTCATTGAGCATATGAACACGCGAACCGGTCGCAAATGGTCTACCATTATAGAACCAATCGATCCTCATTGTTGGATCTCCCACTGGCTCAAGGCGACAGTCAAAGTGAACTGGGCCTCCTTCTGGGACATCGATGTTGTCCTTGATTTCAACAGTGAATCTTGGTGGGTTTGGTTGTTCTTCTTCAATTGCGATTTCATCACGTTTATGCAGAGTTTCTTCCAGTTTTTGAATACTTTCAGTTCCAGATTTAAAGTTCGATGGCAATTGTGGCTCGAGAATAATTCCTTGGCGACCACGAACTTGAAGTTTGCAGGAAACCGTAGCTTCTCCGTGCCTGTTGGTAGCTTTGCACGTATAAAGCCCGGAATCACGCTGGTAAACTCCAGCGACTTCCAAAATTACGAAACCGAAGTCATTGATAGTTTTGACTCTGGATCCAGTCAATAATGCCTTTCCATTGTGGAACCATTCGACTCTCATGCTGGAATCATTAACGGGAGTAAGCCTGCACTCGAAGTGGGCTAGAGAATTTTCTCCAAGAACCAAATCGCTAGGAGTTGTGATGAATTCTGGTGGATTACCAATATCTTCTTCTGGGGAAAGAGGTCCAGGTGCCCCAGATAAGCCTTCGAGGGCTGCAATTTTATCAATCGTGCCTTCCATACCTTTAGGTAACTGGGATTCCAGAATAATATTGCGTTTTCCTTGTACCTTCATTGAGGCTGTTGTAACTGCTTGGCCAAAGTGATTAATGGCTCTGCATGAATACTCTCCCGAATCCTCAGGATAAATTGGAGAGATTTCTAGGATGACAAAGCCGAAATCACAGAATGTTCTGAATCTTGAACCGGTTCTTAAAGATTTTCCATTCCAGAACCATTCCACCTGAAACAATTGAAAATAATTAATACCAAATTATTGTTAGGTTTAATCACTTTTTGGGGGAAACAATGAATTAAATTCATACCTTAAGGTTAGGATCGTCAGTTGGTGTTAGACGAGCCTCAAAGTGAGCATTTTCTCCCTCACGCAAGCTATCCAGATTGGAGAATGGAACAGTGAATACGGGAGCTTTTCCCTTTTCTTCAACCGTTTTCTCATCCTTTGTTTTCAACATAGCATCCTCCAAGTTTTGAAGTTTTTCGAGGCCTCCTTCCATTCCCTGTAGAATAATTCGAGAATTAAGTATTTAACACTAAAGTAATATTTGAAGATAGAATGTTAATGATTACTGATTTAGAATAATTCTTTTGGAGTTATTAATACCCCACAAAGACAAGTTTCATGGAATAACGATAAAATTAAGGTTTGTATTGAATTTTAAGCCACTTGATAGCTAGTTCAAATGGGTTTATAATATTTTTTACAAAACGAATAAGTTACCTTTGGAAGCTGTGAATCGAGGATAAGATTTTCCTTTGAGAGGCATTTCAATACTGCTTTGGTTGTATCACGTCCTAATTTATTAGTGGCAATGCATTCATATGTACCTGAATTCTCTTCATAACAATACAAAATATCCAATATAACAATTCCAAAGTCATGGAATGTGCGATACCGATGACCATGGGGCAATTTTTTGCCATTATAATACCACTCGACCACTAAGTCTGGATCATCTACCGGTATCAATCTAGCTTCAAAGTGGGCACTTTGTCCTTCTACTAGTTTTGTTATATCGGCTATTTGTGTCAAGAATTTAGGTGGTTGAGAGCTAGGAGCAGCTGGAGATTGTGCCTGTTGACCTTGCAGACTTTCTAGTTCTCTAATCTTAGCCAACGAGTCGGGCTGCAAACTGTCCAAATAAACGCCTCCTTTGCCGAAGCACTTAATTGATCCTGTAGTAGTATCAGAGCCATATTTGTTTGTGGCTTTGCACATATACACACCAGAATCGTGTGATTGTACGTAAGCGATGTCCATCAGTACAAATCCGAAATCGGAAACCATCTTTATTCTGGTAGAGTGTCTGAGTGGCACACCGTTATGGAACCATTCTACGATCATGTCTGGATCGTCAACAGGAATAAGTGTGCATTCGAAGTGAGAAGATTGTCCATCCTTCAATCCTTCCAAGTTTTGGATATGAGTGGTGAATTTAGGTGGTCCACCCTTAGATTTATCGACGCATTCTAATTTGACACTTATTTCAGCTTGTCCCCACCTGTTTGTAGCACGGCAAGAGTATGTACCTGAGTCAGTAATCTTAGTTCCTAGAATTTCCAGTACAACCATTCCGAAGGCATATACTGTCCTTACTCTATGACTGGCTTCAATAGACTTGCCATTGTAGAACCATTCAATAACCATAGATTGATCTCCGGTGGGAATAAGAGAAGCTTCGAAATGCGCTATTTGACCTTCGCTAACATCGGTCAAATCTTGGAATACGGATGTGAATTCTGGAGCTCTGCCACCATCGATATCATCAGGTCTATCTTGAGGTTTATTCAACGAGTCTTCCAGGTTTTTAATCTTTTCCATTCCCTGGGCACCTTTAGGATGTTGAGTGCGTTCAATCAAATTTTCCTTTGTAATGCAGCTGATAGACGACGATGTGAAGGCTTCTCCCCTCTTGTTGTATGCTTTGCAGGTGTAAATTCCGCTATCTCGCTCATAAATATCGGTCACGTCTAATGTAACAAAACCAAAGTCGCTGGTCATCTTAAAACGAGAACCGTGTTCCAAAACCTTACCGTTAAGATACCATTCGATTTTAAGGTTGGGATCGTTTTTGGGTTCAACTTGTCCTTCCAAATGCAATGCATTAGCTTCCACAAGTTCAATTTCCGATGTGAATGGAATGACCCATGTTGGTTTATCGAAATCTACATCAGGAGCCGATGTTTGACGAGCATATTTGTTTGCGATAGCTCCTTCGGTTTCGTTGACTGCATCTAAACCAGCCTTTCCTTGCGGGTGCTGTGTTTGTCTGTAGATATTTTCACCTGCAGTGCAACGCAGAGTGCCGGAAGTTGTAGCGGAGCCTCTGTTGTTTGTTGCCTTTGCTGTGTAAATTCCAGAATCCTCTTCGTATGTGTGTGTCACATCTAATGACACATATCCAAAGTCATGTGTAGTTTTATATCTGGATCCTGATGGAAGAGGCTTTCCGTTGACAAACCACTCAATTTTAAGTGTTGGATCTCTCGATGGTTCAACGTTACATTCGAAGTGAATATTGTCGGCTTCTTGACAAACAATATTATTAAGATGAGTTATGAATACCGGAGACTCATAAGTTGGTTCTTGACTTTCAGGTTTAGCAGACTTCGGCTGTTCTAGACTGCCGATGCGATCCAAAGATTCTGGGTGGAGGGTATCTCCCAGAAGCCAGTGACGATCCTCGATTTTAATGGAAGATGTGGACACAGCTTCACCGAGAAGGTTGGTAGCTTTACATGTGTATATGCCAGAATCATCTTCGCGTAATCCATTAATTGAAAGGGTTACTAAACCAAAATCGAATGTACTCTTCAACCTTGATCCGGTAGTTAAAGAAATTCCGTTCTTAAACCATTCGATTCTGAGATTCGGGTCAGTTCTTGGCTCAACTTGCGCTTCGAGGTGCACGTGTTGTCCTTCTACCAACTTGTCGTAGCTCAAGAGATGGGTTGTGAAGATTGGTGCTTGAGATGGGGCAGTATCGACAAACATGTCGGGAACGCGGTTCCTTGCAGCTTCCTTCAACTGAATTTGTTCCCAAGATTCTGGTCGCTGGGAATCACCAATGATAGTTGATTTGGATTTAACCTTCAAAGCGATAGAAGACACGGTGCTTCCGGAATTGTTGATAGCCTTGCACATGTACAATCCAGAATCATCAGATACAACCGAATTGATATCCAATGTAACGAATCCGAAATCATGAGTAGTTCGGAATCGTGAACCTAGAAAACAAATTCAAATTTAGTATTATTGATTTTTCCGTAATTTGTTTAAGCAAAAAAATTGAGTGAAGGTTTATATTACATAGAATTCGATTTTAAGCAAAATGATTATTTTAACCGATTAACGGTTCAAATATAAGAGAGCTTTAAAACGTTTTTCTAATACACATCACTCTTGACCTATGTAGGTCACTAATTTATGTGAAAACGACAGTTTAACTTACCCATTTTTAGTTCAACGCCGTTTATAAACCACTCAAATCTGAGACTGGGATCCCCAACTGGTACCACGCGGGCTTCGTAATGGGCATGCTGCCCTTCCCACAATTCGGACGGACCAGTTAAGATCTGTGTGAATATTGGCTTCTCGAATCTTTGTTCCGGCTCTTCAGCACGTTCAGGATGAGCCTCTTCCAGTCTCAATATTTTCTTCATTCCTTCCGGATGTTGCGTTTCCAGTTGAATGGCGGCCTTAGCTGTAAATAAATTTTATTTATGAGAAACGTAAAAAGTAAGTGCATTTTATTTAATTTAGAAAATTACAGTTCATCCGAGTCAGTTACTGAAAAATGTATCAGTGCGAGGAAATGAAGTATACGTACATTTAATCCTCATAGCTGCTGTTGTAACAGCTTCACCCAGTGCGTTAGATGCTCTGCAAATATACACTCCTTCATCTTCTTCACGAATGTGGGAGATGGTCATGGACACAAAGCCGAAATCATGAGTCTTTGTGATTCTTGAACTGTCTTCCAACAGCTTCTCGTTCCTGTACCACTCGACCTTAAGAGTTGGGTCGCCGACTGGGATAAGTCGACAGTCAAAGTGAGCAGTTTGCGATTCAAGAATATTATCAATATTCTGGAGGGGTTGAGTGAATACAGGACGTTGCCTTGTAACTGGGTCAGTAACTTCAGGCCTTTTGAATGGCTCGTTTGCTTCCAATTCGCGAATCTTTTCCAGACCTTCTGGCCTCTGTGATTCTGAAATAATACTTCCTTTAGCAGTAACTGTCATCGAAATAGCTGAAGTGCATTGACCTAATGCATTGATGGCTTTGACGGAATATTCTCCCGCATCTTCAGGGACTGCATGCTGAATATCCAGAGACACGTAGCCAAAGTCGAATGTGATGTGGAATCTGGAAGCCGATTGCAATGCCTTTCCATTGTGATAGAATTCAATCCTCAGATTGGGATCATGCACAGGCTCGACTTGGCATTCGAAATGTGCTGCTTGTCCCTCAAACACGTGAGTGGTGCCACGAAGTTCGGTCACCATCCTCGGTGGTCCAACAATAGGTTCTTCTACCTCTAATCTTGATGGCCGGCCTGCAGCTTCAAGAAGCCTGATCTTTTCCAGGCCATTAGGATGTTGTGTATCGAAGATAATACTCTTGTGCGCTAAAAAGATTAAAAATAATTATAAATTCAATTAAAAGAGGCATTAAAAAAATATTGCTTGAATAACTTAAAAAATACTTACTTGCAACCTTGAGATTGCACGTGTTCACAGCTTCTCCAAGTTTATTGGTTGCTTTGCACATGTAGGTTCCTGAATCCTCGGCATACGCATACAGAATATCCATTGCTACGTATCCAAAATCATGTGTGGTTCTATAACGATGTCCAGCACGGATGAGATTTCCGTTCAAGAACCATTCAATCTTCAAGTCAGGATCATTGATCGGTTCAACCCTGCACTCGAAGTGCGCCCTGTCGCTCTCCTTGAGATTTTCTAGGCTGGTGAGCGCTGTAAGGAACACGGGTCTTTGACCTGGTTTTTCAACATCGACTTTTGTTGGTCTCTCGTAGTTTTCAAGTTCGCGGATTTTCTTGAGGCGCTGTTCATCGAGTGTGTCTAGGTAAAGTCCAGCCTTGGCTATAAAAACGAAAAAAAAAGTATGATCGCAGACTCTCATTTACAGCACCATATCAAATGATTCTGAAAAAAAACATTATTAACAATCATTCTAAAATACTAACCATCTACTCTCACAGAGCTGGTAGTGACGGCTTCTCCGACAGCATTGATTGCCTTGCACATGTAAGTGCCGGTGTCTTCTCCATAGGCATAGAGAATATCAAGGGCAACGAATCCGAAATCGTATGTAGTTTTGAATCTGTGTCCCTGTTGAATGGGTCTACCGTTGCAGTACCACTCGATGCGCATTGTTGGATCATTGACGGGAGTCAAAGTAGCTTCCAGGTGCACTGGAGTTCCTTCATTGACTTGAGCGTTCTTCAGCGGTCTTCCGAATTGTGGCTTTTCAGCAACAAAACTGTCATCCTTTTCTGTGCGCCTGTAGCGGCTGTCATTTTCTAGATATTGGATCTTTTCC
The DNA here is from genome assembly GCA_022606495.2 of Halesus radiatus. NCBI lineage: Eukaryota > Metazoa > Arthropoda > Insecta > Trichoptera > Limnephilidae > Halesus > Halesus radiatus. Next base: position 535,392 of record JAHDVE020011177.1, read on the forward strand.
AAAGCACTCTCGTGCTGAGTATCTCTTATGATTGATGCCTTAGCTAGAAAACATGTTTGTAAATCATTAATGAAATATAAGAATAGCATGTTAAGTTAATTATTTTCACGTACGATATTTTATTTTATTAAAACATAATATTTCAGGTTTAAAGTAGAATTCAAACTTACATTGTACGTTAAGTTTGATTGACGATGTTGCTTTTCCTAGTTTGTTGATAGCACGGCAGGTGTATTCACCGGAGTCTTCAGCATATACGGATAAAACATCCAAAGATGCAAATCCAAAGTCATAAGTGGTTCTGTACCTATGGCCACTCATGAGTGGTTTGCCATTCAGCAACCATTCTACCTTAAGGTCTGGATCTGGATAAGGCTCAATGCGGCACTCGTAATGCGCGCTGTGGCCCTCCACTAGGTTCGTCGGTCCATTGAGTTGTGTGATAAACCTGGGAGCTTGCTTAATTATTTGCTCATCTTCTTGGCGACGTTGGTATTTGGTACTGTCTTCAAGTTGGCGAATCTTTTCCAAAGCACTCTCGTGTTGGCTCTCCAATTGCAATGATGCCTTGGCTATAATAAACATAAACAAGCAGTATTTAGTACTTCAATGTCATCAAAATAAGATCAGGAAATTCACAAATTTTTTGAAGGAAGTAAAACAATATAATTACATTGGACGAATAATGTGGATGAAGTTACAGCTTCTCCCAGCTCGTTGATTGCTCGGCAGGTGTATGATCCAGAATCTTCGGGGTTCACATACTTCATGTTGAGGGCAACATATCCAAAGTCGTGCATTGTTGTTAGACGATTGGCTGCAAACATTATTATTCATTAAAATTATGCATATAAGTAAGTACGTTCTGTTTATACGTTCATATATAATTGTTTTTAAGTTTATTAATAAATGAATAAATTTATAATTTCTTCAAATGATTGATAACTTTGTGGCATCATTATTAATTATATAATTGAAAATACACTTTGTATATACCACTTTACTTAAAATATATAAATATTTCTACATGTTTCGATAGCAATGCTATCATCTTCAGGAATAAATGAATACTAAAAAATAATTTCAAGTATAGAAAAAGATAAAAAATTTAAAACAATAATTTAAGAATATACAAAATATGAGCATAAACAAAAATGAATTAAAGTAGGTAAGTAACAGATAAAAAATGTTAATGACAAAATAATTATAAAACATTGAATAATACATTTGAATTAGAAATATAAATAAAAATTATTATTTTTAATATTAATATGAAAATAAATTTAAGAGATAGCTATTTAAAAAAAATATTTGATTATTTATTAAATTTAATTCGCTATTAACACTTTTTCTTATTTATAAAAATTCAAATTTATCTAATTGTAAACCAGTTGTATTTGTATGTAAAACTTTTAAACCTTTATTTATTTAAAAAAGTGTTAATAGCGAATTAAATTAAATTTAATAAATAATCAAATATTTTTTAAAAATAGCTATCTCTTAAATTTATTTTCATAATATTAATAATGATATTTTTTATTTATATTTCTAATTTAAATGTATTATTCAATGTTTTATAATTATTTTGTCATTAACATTTTTGATCTGTTACTTACCTACTTTAATTCATTTTTGTTAATGCTCATATTTTGTATATTCTTAAATTATTGTTTTAAAATTTTTATCATTTTCTATACTTGAAATTATTTTTTAGTATTCATTTATTCCTGAAGATGATAGCATTGCTATCGAAACATGTAGAAATATTTATATATTTTAAGTAAAGTGGTATATACAAAGTGTATTTTCAATTATATAATAAATAAATTTATAGTTGTTCCTTACATGATTCGATTGGAACTCCATTCCTCAGCCATTCAACTCTCAGCTTCGGGTCTCCGACAGGAATCAACCTAGCTTCAAAGTGGGCAGCTTGATTCTCAGCCACGCGTAGATCTTTCACGGGCAAAGTGAAAACTGGAGCCTGTGTGACCATATCATCCTGAACAGTCTGCCTTTGATACCTTGTTGTATCTTCAAGCTGGGTCAGGCGGTTGAGAGCGCTTTCGTGTTGTGAATCAAGATAGATTGAGCGCTTTGAGTGAACAACAGATACTCCAGATGTCACAGCCTCACCCAATGCATTGATGGCTCTGCACGTGTATGTACCTGAATCTTCTGGCAAACACGACATAATATCTAAAGCAACAAAGCCGAAATTGTTGGTTTCAGTGAAACGGGACCCACTCTTAAGTGACTTATTATTGTGGTACCACTCGACTTTCATTGTTGGGTCGGAAACTGGAATCAGGCGACATTCGAAGTGAGCGCGCTGCCCTTCTTTAATTTCGACGTTCTTCAACGAAGTTGTGAAGATGGGAACTTGCTTAGTTATTTCGTCGATGGCTTCTGTTCTTTGATAACGAGAGCGATCTTCAAGTGATCGAATTTGTTGTAATCCAGCTTCGTTTTGAGTATTCCTCACAATTTCTGTTGTTCCACGGCAACTTAGCGTGCACTGAACTTCATCCATACCCACCAAATTAACAGCGCGGCAGGTGTAAACACCAGAATCCTCAGCGATTAAATCAACAATGTCTAATGCAACATATCCAAAGTCATGGATTGGCCTAAAGCGATGACCAATTATTACTGGGCGTCCATTCTTAAACCATTCGACTTTCAAGTTGGAATCAGTTACAGGCTCCAATTTACATTCAAAGTGAACGTGTTGACTTTCGAGCGTATTTTCCAGAGATTTGGGTTTTGTAACAAATCGAGGTTTTTCAGTCATGATCTCATCGACTAATTCATTCTTCTTGTATCGTGAAGCATCTTCCAAATATTGAATCTTTTCCAAACCGGAAGGATGCTGAGATTCAAGGAACAGGTCTTTCTTAGCATGGACCCTCAAGGCGCAAGAGGTCACAGCCTCACCCAGCTGGTTGCGAGCTTGACATGTGTATACACCAGAATCTTCAGGATAAACACTCAGTAAGTCAAGGGCAACATAATCAAAATCGTAAGCTGGTCTAAACCTATGACCAGTCTTAATAGCTCGTCCATTACAGAACCACTCCACTCTCATTGTTGGGTCACCAATTGGTTGCAGTCTGCATTCCATGTGAACATTAGTACCTTCAATGATTTCAATGTTGTGCAACGACCTTGAGAATTGGGGTGCTTGCATTACAGTTATGTCATCGGTGGTCTGACGTGTCTTGCGTGATGCGTCTTCCAGCATCTGGATCTGTTCGATAGCTTGCTCATTCTGCGTGTCAGTTAAAATATCTGATCTTTCAATGACTCTTACACATGCAGAAGTATGGGCGGAGCCAAGGTGGTTTACAGCTCTGGCTGTATATTCTCCAGAATCGATAGATGTAGCATGAATAATGTCTAATGCTACAAATCCAAAATCGTAGTAAGTTCTGAATCTGGATCCTACCGTAACTGCGCGACCGTTTTGATACCATTCTACTCTCATGGTTGGATCACCCATTGGCTCCAAACGGCATTCGAGGTGGATATTTTTACCTTCACTAACGGGGTTTGGATCCGAAAGGGGTTGAACGAATATTGGTTTCGATTTCGATATTTCTTCAATGTGATACTGGGGCTCGACAAATTTGGAGCTCTCCAGAACCTTAGTTTTTTCGTACAGTCCTTTGTGAATACTCGAAGTATCGATGCTCGAGCGAGCTGAAATGAATTCAAACAATGTTTTATTAGTTAAAATTAATCTGGAATATTGTACATTAATTTAAAAAATTACGTTAGCTCAAATATCAATTTTAGAATTTTATTATTGAACTCTCGCAGATCCGGAAAAAATCACGGGATATTATAATTGAAGGATTTGTGAAACTTATAGTTTGCACCCTTCTTTTCAGGTGGAATATTAAAAATTAAATTAGTAACTAGGGTTTAACAGCACCCTGGTACCGGGGCAATAAATAAAAGTTACGCTTTGCCATTGTAACGTCATTGCATGTCGCATAAAAAATGATAACCTGGCGTTTTCATTTAGGAAAATTTCAAATGTGGAAAGGCTGAGACTGTTATTCATCAACTAAAAAAATGGTTATTTATTCGAATTTGGTTTTCAATTATTTTTCACAGGAACCTACCAAAAATTGAATTTTAATTTTTTTGTACTTATTTTTATTTTTAATATATTTAAAATATTTTTTATTAATTATACCCAATTATTTTTTTTCTTAATATTACCCAATCAAAAATATGTTTTTTTATTTAAATAATACCTAATTTAATTTATTTTTATTTTTTATAATACCTAATTTAAAATATATATTTCAAATAATAGTAAAATAAATTAAAAAAAAAATTTATCTGACTGAATTTTTAAAAATAAAAGTAAAAATTACGATTAAAATTAAATAAAAATATTGTCACAGGCGAGAATCGAACCCCTATCAACTGCTCGGTAGGCAACTATGCTGATAACTGTATTTAAGAACTGTGATTTAAGAACTATGGCATAAATTCATTAAATGTATAATTGTTTAATTCGAATTTTAGAATTTGAATGTTACGTACAGTTTCGTACTCCGTACTCACATCACAACCGAAATAATATTTTTTATATAAAAAAGTAATTTGTTTCTTTTTAAATACTTATAAGGAATGTGTATTTTGTTAACTATGTAATGATAACTTATTTGTATGAATTTATTAAACAAAAAATCTTTTTTCTTTTTGTATACTAAATATTAGGTTTCTGGTACTCAGGAATCTTTTGTGAGGTTCACTTATTTCGATTATGACTTTAGAAGATGAACCAATGTGTTGATGTAGGTTTATGTTATAACAATTTTTAAAGGAAAATTATTTAAATTAAATATTTACTCACTTTGAACCAACATTGATGCGCTGAGCTGAGCTTCACCGGAGGCATTTCGAGCCACTACGGTGTATGTTCCAGCATCTTCATCTCGGACGCTAGCAATGTCCAGGGCGACATATCCAAAATCGTGATAGGTTTGGATTCTGTTAGCTGACTTGATCAAATTTCCATTGAAATACCATTCAATTGTCATTGTAAGGTCGCTCTGGGGCTCAACTCGGGCTTCGAAATGAGCTCTCTGTCCCTCAACGATCTTAGTGGTTCCTTTTAGGATACCCAAAAATCTTGGTTTTTGGACCACTTTAACTTCCTCCGAGATCGTTCTCGCCATACGGTTGGAATCTTCGAGGTGTTGAATCTTCTCGAGTCCACCGGGGTGTTGTGTATCAACTATGATATCCTTCTTTGTGATAACACTCAAATTGGCTTCAGTAACAGCTTGGCCGATTTTGTTGGAAGCGCGGCAAGAATACCTACCGATGTCGTGGATTGTTACATACTTGATCGTAAGTGCCACATAACCGAAATTGAAGAACGTGGTTGTGCGAGAACTGGCTTCTACTGGCTTCCCGTCTTTCAACCATTCAACTTTAAGGGTCGAATCTCCAATTGGCTCCAGGCGTGCTTCAAAATGAGCGAATCCTCCTTCGCGGATATTAAGTTGATCTTTAATAGGTGTCTTGAATTCTGGGTGTGCAATGCTCTCAGGAACTTCCTGGACATACTTTTGATGATGTTGTTGTTGGTATGCCTCTAGACGTTCGACTTCTTCAATATAACGTTGTTGTTCTGGGATTCCCAAGTCACCGGTTACGGTACTTCTTGAAATGACTTTGATAGAGGCGGTACTTATAGCTTCTCCTAATCTATTAATGGCTCTCACTGTATACGAACCAGCATCTTCAGCCCGTAGGTGCATGATGTTTAGGGAGACGTAGCCGAAGTTGAAGATTGTAGTGATTCGCGAGCTAGCCGTAATAGCTTTTCCATCCTTGTACCATTCCACTCTCATTGTCGGATCACTGACTGGAGTAAGTTGAGCTTCAAAATGAGCGTTTCTGCCTTCTTGAAGTTCACCCAACTCCTGAAGTGGCCTTATGAACTGAGGCCGGTGAGTTGCTTGTTCATCAACTGATTCAACGTGTTGATATTTAGAATAGTCTTCTAATTGTTGAATATATTGAAGACTGTCTGGATGTTGGCTTGATTTTTCGATCGACGCTCTTGGCGTGACTTGGAGGTATGCCTTGGTCTCAGCAACACCTGTTGCGCTCACGACACGGCAAATGTATTCACCCGAGTCATTGATGATCAAGCTCATCAGATCTAAAGCGATGTATCCAAACTTGAATGTTGACGTTGTTCGAGAACCTGCAATCATAATTTTCATGAATGTTTTCATTTTCAACGATATATTTTTCTGCTTTCGTAAACATAACAAATTAAATCTAGTACTTACTTGCTTCCAGAGGTTGTCCGTTCCTGAACCATTGCACCTGCATGGTGGGGTCACCAACAGGTTCGATTCTTGTTTCAAAGTGAATTTTCCCACCCTCTATTTGACTGATGTTCTGTAGGGGGATGATAAATTGAGGTGCTGGGTAAACTCTGTCCTCGTCTCCGGGAGGTGCATAAGGCTTTGCCCTCTCGACGTGACGTAGGTAAATGATTTCTGGGCCTGGCGCGGGCCTGTAACAAGTTAGAAGCAAATAAATATTTGTATAGGTAAATGTTAGTACGACTTTCGCTACTATTGCTTCGAATATGGGTTATACAAGTTTGTCTAGGAGAATTTTCGCCCCGTTTGTATGTATCTAATAAGATCAAAAATGGTTCAATTCTAATAAATTGTAATATTTCTTTGTGACTTCTGGATTTATTGTAAAATAGTGAAAGTAGAAAAATCGGGTAGAAGCAACATAATATTTTCAAGTGATAGGTATTGTTAGTAACTGATAGTAACTGAATTAACAGAAATGGGACGTACTCGGGTTGAATTATCTTCGTGGGTCTAGGAAGGTGCAAGCGCTTCTGTTCCGGCGCTGGCCCCTTGGGAGTCTCTACGAAAAGCCGGGCCCTCGTAGCGGTGGAGCCCGCTACGTTCTGCGCCGTGCACTGATACCAAGCTGCGTCCGACGCCTTGGCTCGCTGGATATCCAGCGTTGAGGCTCCACTCTCTGTTGAAATTCGTAGTTCGGGGTTGGGGGTTATTGGTGCTCCGTCCTTCTGCCAAGTGATTCGTGGTGTGGGGGTTCCGACCGCCCTCGCGTTTAAAACTACCGGTTCTCCTTCTTTAATATTAAGAGTTGTAAATCTCTCTACAAACTTAGGTGCGACTACTTGTTCCTTTTCAATAACATTCAAATTGCACTGGAACGATGTTTCACCGCTCTTGTTGCGTGCCACGCATGTAACAACTCCGCAGTCGTGCTTCTCAATGTTGGTAATCATGAGTGCGTGATTGCCAGACTCATTGACCAAGATTTTGTGATTGAAATCATCTTGGATCTGTTGACCATTGATATACCACGTTACTTCAGGATAAGGCCTGCCAGTTACGCGACAGTCAAACCTTGTCAATTTTCCTTCAGTTACATCACGATCCTGACATATTCTTACAAACTGGGGTGCGAGCGCTTTCTCAGACGCTGTGGATCTTTCTTCAACATCAACCTGTGTTGTTTCGAGTACCCGTTGATCTTGTTGACTGTAGGCTTCCTGGGGAGCCTCGATAGCCAAGTATGCGGATGTCACTACACAGCCATTGGGGTTTTCTGCCAAAAGGGTGTAGTGTCCAGTATCTGAACTGTGTGTTTTGTTAATCTTAAGTACGGTTTGGTTGTTTGTTGTCGATATTTGGTGTTTGCTACTACTAACGATCCTCTGGCCATTCTTGAACCACGTGACGCGTGATTTCGGATTGGCAGATATCTGCACCTGAAAAACGGCATCGGCACCTTCTTGGAGTTTAGAGTTCCTAGGCTTCTGCGATATTTTTGGTGGTGCAGGTGGTCCTGCTAGCCTATCGACTTCGGTGATCATTTGAATATCAGATTCTCCGAATTGCCTCCTCGTGATGGATTCTCTGAAGGACACTTCCCGCAAGAGTCTGTATTCAAACGTGTCTACCTTGAAGTCTTCGGAACTGGTGAATGTATTTCCATTGGCGTAAGAAGATGACTTTTCAGTCTTCTGAACCTTCTCGTAAGAAGATCGCACCTGAGAACCGACAGTTTTGTGCTCGGAGGTTTCAACGGTCTCCTGGAAGTCTCGCTGTAGCGGGGCTGGGCCCGCAGGCATGATCATCCCCTCGGGCTGGATGTAGACCGAGCAGATGGCTTCGCCATACCTGTTCCTAGCCGTGCAAGTGTACTCGCCCTCGTCGCCGGGCCCGATTTGCTTAATCACTAGTGACACATTACCGGTCTGCTCGTTGTAGCTCATACTATATTTATTACACTCGACGAGTGGAGCTTTCTTTCGAGTCCATGACACTACCGGTTTTGGATTTCCGCGTAATTTTCCTTCGAATTTAGCATTACCGCCTTGCGCGAACCGAGCATTTTTGAATATCTGCTCGAAGATCGGCGGTGATGGGTCACCCGGCCTATTGTTGAGGGGAACTCTCTCGACGGTACCCATGGAGGATACATTGCGTTCCACGGTACCGGATGTCGACACGCCAGACGATGAGACGCCGGACGTTATGACGCCGGACGAGGTGACGCCGGACGAGGTGACGCCGGACGAGGTGACGCCGGACGACGTGTGGCCGGACGTTATGAGGCCGGACGATGAGCCGCCGGACGATGTGACGCCGGACGATGTGATGCCGGACGTGATCTGTGTGTGTCCGGTCACGTTCCCTTCAACTGGAAACGAAGAAAACACATTATAGCTTCCGTTTATTAATTAAGGTTTGTTATTATTTATTTTTAAATCTTTGTTCTAAATGAAATACTGACACTAATTTAGTAATAACTTTCAACTAAATTTGTTTATAAATAAATTATCCTTTAACTGTAAACATTTCTCTTCAATATTTTTCCACATTTCATTGGTCACATCGTATATGTCGGAACCCAGAACCCCATATAAAATAAAACATTTTTGGAACTGAGGTTTCGTGGCAAAATCACCAAAATAATCACAGAACATACTGCAATACATAACAACATTATTCTCCCACAACACATAACATAACACTACTAAAAACCAGTGGCGTGCAGTCCAAAAAGGCTGAAAAGCTGTGCCCACCCTATGAAAAATGAACAAATACGTAAAATTTAAAACATGTGACTACCTTCTTGTATATTTAGACATTTTTTCCCATGATTTTGCTAAGGAAATTGTACGCTAATTTATTCAGTTGGCCACAGCAATCAGCGAAAAATGATAACAAAATGGCCATTTTCAAATCGACCGCCCCAAAGAAGACAGCACTAACTCATAAAATTAAGTTTTCGACTTACTTCCATTCTGTGAGTCATAAATTAATGCCATATTGAGCAAAATACTAAAGAAGGTAGAAAATGCATTCTTATACACATTCAATAGAAAATAAATAATAAAAAAAACTCTCCTGTGTATGTATATGAACGAGATTTTACACATTAAAATGTCTCTCCTGCAAAAGTATCTAATGTGGGTTACTACCTTCTTCCATTGAGAAGTCGAATTTTTCAATTCAGAACTCTTACGCGAACTTGAAAAACTACGCACAGCCTACCTTTGGTCATAGAGCAATGCACGCCACTACTAAAAATATATTTCTAGGATGGTACTTCTCAATCTCAATCGATCGCAATTTATTTGAAAAATACCAACAATCTTCAAATTAAATAAAGCATATTAATTTGTTATTCTAAAAAGTGTACCTTGGCCCTACAAAGTTTGAGAGTCCACGTTTTGGTGGATTTAAATATAAAACTATTTTTACGCTTGTCATTTTAATTATAATTTCGCAAAAGTAATGATTAGTACCCACTCAGTTAAGTCTTGACCACTTCATACTAGTATAACCTATGATATAACACAAAACTGCGCCATATAAATGCTATGTTATTATTATTATTAATACACTTACTTATTGTTGTTTCAGAGCTTGAAATGAACTTTGAAATTTTGATGAATCCTTCAAATTCTGTGAAACAACCCGCCCTCAATATTATGATTGTTGGGGTTTTATTGGCACTGTAACTCAATAGCCGTTCAGTAGCGAACCTTTAATCAACTCTGTATGTTAAGCAGATACAGAAAACTAATATCATATTTAATTTAAAACATTTAAATTATTATTTTTTAATCAGAATAACAGAAGAGGATGTATGAATGTGAATGAAACAAGAAGTGTGTCCCGACATAGCTGTGTGGCGGTCTATACTATCTACCTACCCCTGCGAGGAAACGGCGTGATAGTTGGTTAGTTAACAATTTTTTAACGATACAATCAAACGGTTGCAAAATTGTTGGTAAAGTTTTAAAAATTCATTTTTTGTTTGTTTATTATTTGAACATTCGTACATTAATCGTGCAGCTTAACAGCCGCCTTTAACCAATACAGCTTGCACGTTTTCCACATAGATGGCGCTCAGCTCGCTATCAGCCATTAAAACGATCCGTACAGTATGACTTATCTGCAAAGATTGCACGCTGCAACAAAAGACGAATTAAATAATGATAAGACCATTTCTTAAATCCAGTTTTTCCAAAATATCGTGCGTTCGCGACCCCCCGGCTATAAAGCTGTGTCGATCTGCACTTATTTATGATCGCGGCAATATATTCGCCGAATCCTGTTTAAATATATGTGTTCCAAGTAAACGCACGGTCGTGCGTCATTAAAGAAATATTTTTTGATCTTAATCCTATGCTAAATCTAGCGCAAAATAATCAAATGCTATTTTCATTTTCTACCCACATATCAAAATTTCCTCTAGATACGTGAGTTTTTTCTCTAATTCGCTATGAGCTTGAAAAACGAAACTTTTTCCCTTTTGAAATACCCCACAGGGATTTTTATAATTTTTTTTTTAATGATATATAAATACATATATACTATTTTAAGTACCTATAGGTGAAGTTTTTAGTTAAGGCACTGTTTAGTTACATATAATTATTTCGCTAGATAACACGATAAAAAAAAAAAACAAATAAATCTCGAAATGATGTTCTGAAATCTTGTTTTTTAAAATGCTATTTCGAAAACCTTTTATTATACTCGTATGTACTAACTCTGTTCTGATAGCCGTCCTTAAGCTTTGTATATTCTAATGTAGGTATACTTCTTTCGCTCTTGTATAACGTTGTTATGTATTTCTAGGGTATCTGTATGTTTTGATCCTCTATGTTATTTTTCTTTTGTTTATATTTTTTGTTTTTGTTTTTATATTTTCATATCCTTGTAAGCCTTGTGAAACTTCGTAAAACCTAATATTATGTAGCAGTTCCATAATGAGTTGAATTGATAACTCATAGGAGTACAACATCGTTGTATGTCTTATTTGAAATGAACAATAAACACACCTTCATAGTTCTTTTTAGTTTTATTTTTTGGGATAATTTTTCCAATAAGAATATTAACATTTTCCGAGATTCTTATATGAATTGTTTATTAGTATGTTGAAATTATGTGTTGGAACGGTAAATACAATATTATGAAGCCTCCCTATATCGATAGTAAGGTGTTTTTAAGTATAACTATATAATTATAACGTATATCGCACTTGTGCGCATGTACCTATAAAGTATAGTAGGAATATGTTTAATAAATCGCGCATATATTTATTGTTGTTTTTTAATCAATGTGTGTTCATATAGTCGGCATCAGATCCTTCAATATTGGAGAAATGAACAAAACATTTTTTTTGCGGAAAATTAGCTGAAAGTCGCTGAAAATGTATTTTCATTATTGTTGGAAGTGAGCTGATTTCATCAGATCAAGAAATTGCGCTTTTAAGGTGAAGTTGCTGAAGTTAGCTGAAATATATTTTTTATTGTTTTTAAAAGTGAGCATATGCGTGTAGACATCATCAAAGTTTGATTTTGATTGAAAAACTCGCGCAGTCTTCTGATTGGATCTCTGACACCAGCATTTGTGCGCATCCGGCTAATGTGGAATAAGGTCAACTATCATCATCGGTTTGAAATGCAAATTTCAATTAATTCTCTTAAGAAAATGTCTGAAATCACCAAAATCAAAGTGAGTTGCTTCCACCTGTTAGGCGTTGGTTAGGCCGCGGTGTATCGCCGCTCAGCGCTCGGAGCGCGGCTAAGCGAGGTCTAGTCGGCGCATGCGCATTCTATTTCTGGATGTGATCGCGTTACTGGGGTCCATTTTAGGCGGCCGCCCGTCCGCCGCCGCATTCCGGCGCTCTCCATAATACCCGCGTATTTTCATAACTCTCTCAAGTTATTTTTTCCGCCGTCACCTGAGACGGGCTCGGGAGCGACTCATGGATGCTGCCCCCACACTTTTCCATGAATCGCATGTTTCGAGCTTTCATTCACAACCATTTCGGTTGTGATGAAATATGAAATCAACTTTTTTATGGACGCCAACCGGAATTATCAAGATCACAGGCACGGAAAATTAATAGTATTTAACAATATTAATATGTCTCAAATACATTAGGAGTCCTAAAGGACAACACGCTAAGCTCTGGCGTCATAAAAGCTGTACACAGTTTTCTGTCTAAAATTTCCCGATCAACCCAAATATTTTCTGCTCTCAATGTCAAGCTATTGCTCTTTGAAATTGTTTAATTTAAACCTACCCACCAAATAAATTCGTAAGCGAAGTCGGGTACCAAAACTAGTTGATTGTTTATGGGAAAATTTTATATTATCTATTTTCGTTTTTTGTTAGAAAATTACCAAGCAAAGGAGATAATAACTTTAAAGCAGAACGCTGTAAAGTAACAAAATGAGCGCTTTCGTCATTAAATTTGTTAGAAAAATCTGTTTGAAATTCGGAAAAAAACATTATTAAATATGTTCAGTTTAATTCATATTTTTGAGCTCCACTTACTGGCAGTTTGTCATTAAAATATTTTTACTAGAT